>BFEA01000722.1:440930-471278 GCA_003427395.1 Chara braunii | reverse complement strand
CTCTCTCTCTCTCTCTCTCTCTCTCTCTCTCTCTCTCTCTCTCTCTCTCTCTCTACGGGGTTCCCCATAATACTGTAATCATAGTATAATCATACTATAATGTTATATAAACAATATAACTTATATTAAGTATTATTAACTCGTCAACTCGGTGTATCACGTAGAAAAAAAAAAAAAATCCATGTATACCACGGCGCACCATGCGCGAAAGTGCGCTCGTCACGCGCACGGCCCAGCACACCGGAGTGCCGCATCAGTGCGCGCGCATCGCGCACGAGTGCGCACACGGCACAGGTGCGCACCGCGCAGCGCACTGCATCTCGCACCGCACTGATGCACCGCAAGTATGGGAGTAGCACCTGCTGGAAAACAGGTGCAGCGTCCTTTTTTTTTTTTTTTTTTTTGAGACATGCTCCAATCTATTCGTGGGGAGCAGCACGTGCTGGGAACTGGGCCCAGTGTCCCATATGAAGACATGTAAAAACAATTTATGAACAAATTGAGGTACCCGGAGCATTACCCAAATTCGGTTTAAGAGTATCCTCCAAGATCATGAACAATCTACTGAAAATCGGGATAGATGATGAGAAAACTACGAATCTTTTTTTACGGTCGCTAAACACCTCCTGAAATCCACCGCAATTTTCCGAACACTCAAGTATCTAAGGGATTTCCAACAGATCATATCAAAGCTCACCAAAACTGACTTATTCTCTGACAAACTCATCCAGGCCTCACGCCCCCTATCCGCTAGGTTACAGAGCAACGCGACTCACTCCAGCTCCGACCAGTGTCGTCCTGTGTCAGCAACCCCCAGCTGTCCCTGATGAATACAAATAAATAATAAATATCATAAGAGTTGTGCCGCCTCTTCAGACTGAAACAGTCCGCTAGATACCAACTTAAACCTAGAAGCAATACCCTTAAGCCGAACACTCAATCCTCTACCAGAGCGAGCTCGGATGGGGGGAAGGGATCAGAAAACAATTCTGGAGATCTCAATGTAGCTCCTGACTGAACGTTGAACCAGTCGTGGAAGGGTAATATGATAAACCCTCTTGAAAGCATGGTTGCCCCGGACCCGGACAACCGGACAACCGGACACGGACCCCGGACCCGTGTCTGGATCAAACCGGACATCCAAACATCCGGACCCGGACAGTCCAGTTTGCTGTGTCAGTGTCCGTTTGTCCGGATTAAAATACACACACACACACACACACACACACACACACACACACACACACACACACACCAAGCAGAGAGCTCAAATGCACCAAGATTCCATCCAAATAAGAGCAAAGCAGTGAACTCGTGTGCCAATGTTATCACACAGAGGGCCCTTACAGGGCCTGTCTGTTTGGGGTACCGGTTCTCAGAAAACATCAGCATTATTCTTCCAGGGTACCTCAGGCCCAGGTAAACAGCCTGGGAACCCCAAAATTTCTTTTTGAATTTTTCAAAATCGGGGTCCAACCAGACCCTCCGAACCGGACACCGGACACCGGACACCGGACTGTCTGGATCGGGATCCGGACGTCCGGTTGGTAACCATGCTTGAAAGAGACTTCATCCCCTTCCCCTCCTGGCCAAATCACATCCCAGAGTCTCTCCCCTAAGGCGTCCCCCAGCCAGTCCAGTGAGTTTCTGAATTTTTTGTTCGACGAAATTGACATCCTTTTTTTGGCAAAACACTCGCAGTTCAGTTTTTGTTTTGACCCGGTGAGCTCGGATCTCTATTTGTATAAACTGTTGGATGAGATCTGAAATTTCCTTACCATCTTTCTCACTTTCTCCCATGTGTGTACACACCCCTTATACCATAATAGTATGATAATACCCACAACACCGCTTTCCTTCCTAAATTAAACAAGTTTTGCTGGAATGTAGACAAGGATAGTGTAACAATTGCGGCCCAAAAGTAGCGCCGCCAGTCCCAAGGCCAATCCAGCCCTGTCAGTCTTCGCTTTTCATAGTCCCATTGTGTCCACAGAAACCTTGACTAAGGGCATTGTAAAAAAATATGTTCAATAGCTGATTTGTCTACTTGGGGCAATCCCCGTTGCTCCGAAGTTGAATAATGTGGTTCAGGTGGTTCATAGATCCGTACATACGGGCCAACGTCCTCCTCCGTGCAAGCACGGATTCGAACCGGCGACCTCGGCCTCAGGAGCCAAGTATTTTAACTACTACAGCCAGGACACCGTGTTAAAAGTGAAACCATACCGGTGTTGATATCCACCCCACCACTGCCTGGCTGTAGTGTCCGACGCAACCCACACACAACACCACACGGACACATCACATGGATGCGGCAATTCTCGCACACTTCGCTCCACTGCACAAAACCCTTCCATTGGTACTTAGCCCGCATACCACACACGGGGTACTTCCTGTTGGTTAACGGGTGCTTCCACAATGTGATTCATAGATCCGTACATTAACCAGTCATTTGTTGGTAAGCACCGATGAGAAATCTGTCATCGCAGCGACACAAACTTTGCATGTCTCTCTTTAAAACCTTTACACCACCAGACTGGTTTAAACAAATCCATATAGATATTCAGACGACGAGCCCAGCATTCCTGCATTATAGCACGTACATCCACCCTGGGACGTAATAGACGATAGGACACAGTCTGCGGCAACAGTCTGTCGGGAGATGCAGCGAGCAGCTCTCTCGTGTCATGTACACTTAGAAGTCAACACAGACTCAAAGAACAAAGACCAGCCTGAAAAATTATTGCCCTTCTGAGTTCAACCTTCATTTAAACCACCAGTACACGGCCTCAGCCTTGCAGCAAAATAACTTGTCGCCACAAGAAGTAAAACACTTGCTCGGGGCAGGGTCGGAGTGTCAGAAGGTTTTCAAAATTTTGGGCCCATGTCAAATCTGTACGTCCCAAAAATTAAAACACGCTTTGGCCGTGATTCCAGTTGGATACACTTTTTGGAGTACTGCCCTCAGTGAGGACACTTCGGCAGACCCAGGAACACGGGGAGCCAGACTGTCAGACTCACAAAAAAAGAACAAAAAAAAAGAAAAGCCAACAAAGCTTTGGCCGTGAAAGAGGTTGGATGCATTTCAACGGTGCTAGTGTGAGTATGCCCTCAGCGAGGGCGTTTTGAGCAAGAGGAATATGCGCTGCCTTGCTGGCAGGGAAATGAAGAAAAAAACAAAAGGAGAAAAAAAGAAAAAACAGCAATGTTTTCCTCTCCCCGTAATAGTGGTCAGATGCATTCTGGAAAGTGATCGTTTGAGTATGGCCTCTGTGACGTCCTTCCACGACATCATTAATCTCTGGCATGTTTTTTCCTTTCTTTTTTTTTCCCCCCTTCAGGTAGACCGTCGGCACCGGTGCCACTTCCGAAATTCCCACTGCAGGTATCCACACGCAGAAGGATCGGAAAATAGCCGCGCGCAGTGGGCAGGTAGGTTCGGGATTTTAGGTGCGGGTGTACTGGTGTTTGAAGACTGTGATCTCTCACTTCGTACCCAACAATGGAGCGTGTCACCATCGCCAGTTCTCCCTATACCATCGACAGAGCAAATCCTTCTACCGGTTTCATCCGCTCGCTCGGGAATCTTCAGGGAGGTGTGCTATTGCACTTCAGTCGAAAAAGAGGCCGTGCGCCTTGCCTCTCACTCATATATATCCTGCTGCCATTCTGTGTGTCGTCTCGCCATTTCCCAGGAAGTTCCTACACAGGTTCCTCGTACCGTTCCAGGCCCGCGGCTAGGGACCGGTAACTCCTACACAAATAAATAAATAAATAATAAATAAATAAATAAATAAATTAAACTTCCGGCAGTCCGAACGATTTTGCCGACCAAGGGAAAATTCGGCCTCGAGGACCTCAGGGTTGCGGCTTGGGCAGTCGCAAACTACATAAAGTAAATAAATAAATAAATAATTCTGTCCAACCGAACGATCGTGCCTACCAGGGGAAAATCGGGCTTGGAAACCGTAGGGTCCACGTCGTTTGGGCAATCGCATAAAATAAATAAAAAACTAAATCTACTTATCCGACAGAATTTATGCGAGTTCTAAGAACTAAAGGAGCACCGAAACAGGTCAGTCTCCAAAACTTAAGGTACCAAAACACTTCCCGTGTAGAGGGAAATCCCCGATTGACACCTGTCCTTGTGCCCTGCCTTCGGCGGTTATGGCCTCGAATCGGTGGCCGCGGTCAGATGGTGGCTGTTCGTAACTGCATTTCGGTCGAGGTTCCTAGAAGCCAACCGCTGCTGCTTCTCGCCGTCCAGCCGCTGCTGAAAGCAAGCGGCGAGGAGTCGGAGTGCTTTATACCCCATAACCTTGGCCAATTTGGCCAAGGCCCCCAATGAAACCTCCGGGTGGTATCCCCGGAGGATGCTCTCGATAATAGCGTATGCAATAGAGCCAACGCTCAGAGGTGGCGACGTCGACGCGTACCACAATCTCCGCAGAGTAGCGGAGAGAACTGCTTTCTTCTGTACTTTGTCGGAATAGCTGGCGAAATCTTGCATGGAGCCAACGCTCAGAGGTGGCGATGTGGACGTGTACCACAATCTCCGCAGAGTAGAGGAGAGAACTGCTTTCTTCTGTACTTTGTCGGAATAGCTGGCGAAATCTTGCATGGATTGGTATCGTATCATTCCCATTTCTCGGAGTGATTCGCCATTCTTAGTCTCTTGTACGAAGTGGATCTGAACGGGATCAGCTACTATGTACATTCTTCCTCCAATGAACTACCAGTGGTTCGTGTTCTCGTCTTTCTGGATGAGCTTCAGGTTCTTGTCATACGCGTCTTCAACGGTGCTGAGAATTCGTTCAGCCTTCTCCATCGAGTCAGGTTGGTCGTTGTATCCCACCACGATCGAGACGTTGTCAACCATCCGCCACCTTCTGACCAGCCTCCTGTCCGTCCCGAGCGACTTAAGAAACTTGACTTCAGCCATCGCGCATGTGATGGTGGCAAGAACCAGACTGGATATTTTTCCCATCGGTATTCGTGCCACTTGTCTCTTGATGTCCTTGCCACATCTCATGTACGCGTGGGCGAGGTCATAACTAACCATCTTTCTTATTGATTCAAAATCAAACGACACGTAGCCGGGTTCCTTTTTGCGTGTAGTCTTGGAGAGTACGCAAGACTTCCCCCGTACAGCGACTCTGAGTCGTTTCCACCCGTCTTCTTCGTATGCCTCCAACATATCTGTGACTGCCTCTTCGACGGATGTGTGCGAAATCGAGGAAAACATCTCTTTGATGTCATAGTATCTTCCCATAGCGGCAGTACATTCTACGTTTCTCAGTTCTTCGCTGCAGTGGTTAGCTCGTCTCTCATAACGTAGATAGAATTCAGATGGAAGTTCTTCCGAGGGAGTCTCTTGATGAGGCAATGCAGCGCTTTACCGCACATCCATTGTTCAGTCGTCGCCGGGTCAGCACAAGCAGGAGCAATAGGCCGCCACCGCAGCAAGTCCTTGTCTTTCGGGATCACGTAAGTTCTTCCGAGTCTACCGTCAGTCTTCCACTTCCCTATTGTATCAAGTCCTGCATTGGTGTAGTCCTTCCTACAGGTCCGTAGTTCTTCCTCCTCTGTCCTATATACCTTTTCGTAATCAGCATTCTGTACGAACGTTTTTCCAAAGTCATGCCTGTACAATACATGACAGATGAGAGCGGCGTCTCCGGGTTACGATCTACCGGTGCCATGACCAAACCGTTGAACCATCGTGCCCAAGTTCGGACTTCCTGATCCAAGCCTTCGTCCGGGCATTGTCAGAAACAAGTCAAGTCCCTACATCGATCTCTGGTGGTTTCCTTGGAGATGTGCCGTCGCGTTCGTGATTGCCTGTTCTACAGAGTCACGACTACATATGTGATCGGACTTCGTCACATTCCATGCATTCCGTACGAATTCACGGGTCTCTACTTCTAGTAGTCTGGTGAGTACGTGGCCTTCCTGTTTCGCTAGTGAGAACTTTGTGCATCGACACTGAACGGTGTCCGTGTGTGCGTATTACCTGTGGTTGTGAATGATCTCCCCAACGGTCTTGTTTTTCGTGCACACTACCCTGACCTTTTTCTTCACGAAGGTGGCAACATTTGGGTTCGCTACTCGATGTCCTATCACAGTCTCTGTGAGTCTACATACCTCCGCCTTGCGAATCTCTGTGTTGAACAGGTATTTAACCGTCACTGACTCCAGTTTTCAGTCTTAGCGATCGATCCAGTTTGATCTTGAGCTTGTTTCGTGTCTCCTTCCTCCCAAATAGGCCAGCTGTCCTATACAGACCAATAAGCTTCATGTTCGTGTACCGCACTAAGGAAGAGGAGAGTCTAGGATTCCGTGGGGGTTTTGAAAGGAACAGTTTGTTCCTTTAGGTGGTAGTAGTCGTTCTCCGAATCTTCAGGAAACGAACTTCGCCGCCTTCTTTGCCTAGGTATTTCGCTTCCTTCAATGTGAGGCTACGATCTCTGTACCGGATCTATGTGGCGTCGAACTTCCAACAGATGCTCTTCCACGTATTGGTCCAGAGGTATTCGGAACTGAAAACCACGTCCAGTGGTCCGTCCTTGGTATCTTGCTTCTCCTCGAGCCAGTTCAGGAGAGTCGGGAGTGTGGAATTTCACTACCGATCATCCCTTCGTCTTGTGCTGTCCTCTCCTCTTCGGCTCCCGCTTCCCTTTGCATCTTCGTGTGCTCTTGGAAGGTTTCCTGCTTGTTCCCAACGTGTTGAGGTTAGGACAGAGGTCGCGGATAAGGTGACATTCAAAGGCGAAGTCGTCCTCGGCGGTGGTATGTCTGATAGGGAAAACAACGAACTTATCGATACCGAAAGTTCGCATCCATCGGTGCAGTTGCGATGTTTTCCCCTTCGCTCCTGACTTCGCCGCTAGGAGGTGTTTACGTCACCTGTGGATGATTGGTCTTGCAGTGCAGCCCACGTAGGTGCGCTTAGACCAAGGCCTCGCGACTACGTATGTGCCACTGGTCCGAAGCTCTAGAGTTTCGCTGCTTACGTCCGCCTTGTCCTGGTACTTGGTCAGCCATCGTATCTCGCCTCTCATGCCAGGTATCCAGGTAGTCGTCGCCAATCTTCGTTCGACTTCCGTGGCTTCTTCGCTAGCTCTGCCATGCCCACGCAAGGCTCGCCGAAGCTCTAGGTCCTCTCTGAGAGACTTCCTAGTTCAGCGACCGTAGGGGGCACCACGAGTCAACCCGACCCCAGGTCAGCATTGCTGGCTGGGGCCGAACGTAGGATAGCACGGGGGGCCACAAACATCTTACTCTTTCCTCGAGTGTTCACCGCCGTCCTTACCACTTCGGCTGGTGTCTTGTCTCGTTTCTCCTCTTGGGACTTTTGCCCTTCCGTCTAGCCGGTAGGATTGTCAAACAGACCTTCGTAAACCTTCTCTGTTTGTTTCCTAACCAGCTCCACAACCATGTCACTCTTCTTCGTCGATCGTATACCTTCTTTCGCACAAAGCTCTCTCAGTTGGTCTACCTTCTTTGCCGAATACTGGCGTTGTACAACCAGGGTGTATTGTAACATTCCTTCCCGTGAGCATCCCGCTGCTATGCCTTTGTAGCCTATTGTGAGTGGTGTTCTTGGTTCGTCGTCGTCCGAGCGGTGGGGTCGTCGGTTCATCTAGAGCATTCCCCTTTCTCGGTTGTTCTCCTGCTGGATTTGGAGGGTCTGCCTCTTGTCTATTTCTTCTTCTTCAACCTCTCCTTCTGTCTCTCCTCACGTAGTCTCCTCGCAATCCTCAAAATCTTCTCATCCGTGTCCACGCTTGAATCGCTGGAGGTGGAACTCTCTCTGCTATCCAAGTAGGAGCTCGAGGACGATTCAACTATCCGCTTGCCATGTCTACGGTTCTTGTTGTATCTAGTCCCTTTCTTCTTCGATTTTGTCTTCGTGATAGCTATGCTCTGCGGAGATACCTTCAGACTGGTAATCTTCAAAATCGTCGTGCTGACCACCTTCGCTATTTCTTGCTTCGCCTCTTGTTGTTTCTGTTGCTGCCTCCATTTTTCTTCGATCTCTGCTTGTAGCTGTAGTCTCATATCCTCAGTCCTCCTCACTATGTTTAATTCCCGTTTCCTCTCCTCCTCTTCCTTGAGTCTTCTCTGTTCTTCTTCGACTCGTTTCTTCCTTTCTTCTTTCTTCTCCTCCATTAGTTCTCTAACGAATGTATGCACATCGTCTTCTTGCTGATTTGGCGGTCCTCTCCTAGAACAACAGTCATGGGCCATATGTCCCGCCTTCCCGCATTCGAAACAGTTGATCGCTGGTCTACCCCCGTAGTTCCCATTACCATTATTCCCGTTATTCATGTTGTCCCTGTATCTTCTCCGTAGTAAGCACTACGCTGCGTCTCTCTCTCCCAATGCTCTCGGTGCCGCTGTCCTGTAAACTCTTTTCGACGATCACCCTTTCCTTTGATGGTGGTAACAACTCTCCTCTATGGTATTACTAACCTTTCTTCTCAAGCTAGATCGTAAACCCTCCGTACTAGCACTTCTCTCCAACGGTGATACTAACTCCTCTCCTCTACTGGAGTAGCTTCTTGTCACGACAATACTAACACGACAATACTAACACAACCACCGTTAGGCTAGTAAAGACTCCAGTTACTGTGTTCCCAGATAAGGCAAACTGTGGCAACAGTCTGTCGGGAGACACAATGAGCAGCTCTCTCGTGTCATGTACACGTAGAAGTCAACACAGACTCAAAGAACAAACTCAAAAGACCAGTCTGAAAAATTATTGCCCTTCTGAGTTCAACCTTCATCTGTGATCTCTCACTTCGTACCCAACACTGGAGCGTGTCACCATAGCCAGTTCTCCTTATACCATCGACAAAGCAAATCCTTCTACCGGTTTCATCCGCTCGCTCGACGGAATCTTCAGGAAGGTGCCCTATTGCACTTTAGTCGAAAAAGAGGCCGGGCGCCTTGCCTCTCACTCGTATATATCCTGCTGCCATTCCGTGTGTCGTCTAGCCATTTCCCAGGAAGTTCCTATACAGGTTCCTCGTACCGTTCCAGGCCCGCTGCTAGGGACCGGTAACTCCTACGCAAATAAATAAATAAATAAATAAATAAATAAATAAATAAATAAATAAATAAATAAATAAATAAATAAATAAATAAATAAATCAACAAATAAATAAATAAATAAATAACAAAATTAAACTTTCGGCAGTCCGAACGATTTTGCCGACCAAGGGAAAATTCGGGCTCGAGGACCTCAGGGTTTCGGCTTGGGCAGTCGCAAACTACATAGAGTAAATAAATAAATAAATAATTTTGTCCAACCGAACGATCGTGCCAACCAGGGGGAAATCGGGCTCGGAAACCGTAGGGTTCACGTCGTTCGGGCAATCGCATAAAATAAATAAAAAACTAAATCTACCTATCCGACAGAATTTATGCGAGTTCTAAGAACTAAAGGCGCACCAAAACAGGTCAGTCTCCAAAACTTAAGGTACCAAAACTTAAGGTACCAAAACACTTCCCGTGTAGAGGGAAATCCCCAATTGACACTTGTTCTTGTGCCCTGCTGGAACCGGTGGCCGCGGTCAGATAGTGGCTGTTCGTAACCGCATCCCGGTCGAGGTTCCCAAAAGCCAACCGCTGCCGCTTTTCGCCGTCCAGCCGCTGCTGAAAGCAAGCGGTGAGGAGCCAAAGTGCTTTATACCCCGTAACCTGGGCCAATTTGGCCAAGGCCCCCAATGAAACTTTAGAGGATGCTTTGATTGTCAAAGACAATAGCTTTTGGGGCTTACATCTTCTAGTAGTCCTCCAGATGCAATCTTTAGAATCCAAGAGAAGCTCAAGAATAGGGAGCTTTGAATAATACACCCATCAACCCTTTAGAGGAGGAGCAATACAGTACTCGGATCCTATAAAGAGAGTTAAAAGGGGAAAAAAAGACATTATCCTGACGTGCTTGTGAAAAAGAATGGTCCCTATGGAGCTGAAAAAGATTAACTCATGCCCCATCTGGGTGAATATCTATTACTTAACCTACTACCTTGGTACCATCAGGCTGGTGATCGCATATCCAGTCGGCTTCCAAAAAAACTGGACCCTTCTTCAAAGCAACAAGGAAATAATTTGAGCAAGATTGTCCTGTAAGTTGTGCGCATACTTAATCTCTTTCCTAAGTTGTTCCACTGATTACCATTTTTTGCTAACTGGATTCCATAGATCTTTGATTCTCACAATACCATATTTAACCCAGGTGGACCAAGGTGGATCAGAACTACTATAAATCCTCCAATTGGGTCCAGTGATCCAACGGTTCCAAAAATGGGTTGCCTAAGTATTTCTTCATACATAGAAGGGGGAGATTTGTTAGGAAGCGAAAAATTGCACCATATTTTCAATATGACTGTCCATAAATGATAAAAAACAAGGTCCTTCCTAATATCACCTCTCTCTCCTCCCTTACGAGAATGCGAATGTGCTTGAGTTATACACCAGAATTGATCCCCCACCAAGGTAAGCAGATGAATGTCATATGTGGAAAGAGGGCCCAATCTACGAATTTGCTCCAGAGCAAGATCAGTTACAAAAATCAGACGCTTTAACCATTGAAGCGCTGCTTGATATTGTATCGTTGGGTCCAAAATTCCCTGCCCCTTTCACTTTGGCCTGAATGAGGGTAAGCCACTCGAGGGATCATATGAGGGGTCTCATTATCTCCTCGTCAAAGAAAAGCAACGAGTTGCCGCTTGAAATCCTATGAGGGAGCTTTACTTATCGACCATATCGCTGATTTATACCATATAGAGGCTAACACCACACTGTTGATGAGGAGTGTCCGACCAAAAAGCGATGCGTGTCGATTTTTTCATTTTTCCATTGCTCTATTTTCTTCAGGGCCGGAGTAGAGATCCATACATCATTAGTATTAGGTTTCCCTTGTGCTGTGAGCACTACCCCCAACCCTGATTGGAGCCTCAAGTGGCATCCACTTAACTCTTGGCCTCTCTGGGGGACGATCCCTTTTGGAATGAATCCACCATCCTTGCATTTTGCTCCCCCAATCGACCACCATGTCTGATACTAGAGATAATTGATCCATTAATAATTTAATAATTTGATATCCTTTAAATTACATGTTGATGCCTCCATCATGATAGTTAGATCGTCTGAGAAAATAACAATTGCCTCCTTTGCAATACCTAAGATCTAAAGATGCTAGATACTATGATTAGAACGGAGATTAGCCCCTAATCCTTCCATGATGATCAAAAAGAGAAAAGGTGCTAATGGATCCCCCTGTCTTTTACTGATCTCTGGAGATGAATCTCAGGGGCGAGTAATCCACTACCATGGACTGGTGTGGTGGCATTAGAGTGTAGGATGTGTACCCACCTGTGTATCTTAGGACCAAAATTCAACACACACACACCTGTCTCTTATACACATCTAGATGTGTATAAGAGACAGCACACACACACACACACACACACACACACAGAGAGAGAGAGAGAGAGAGAGAGAGAGAGAGAGAGAGAGAGAGAGAGAGAGAGAGTATATACCAGAGTGTGAGGGCTTAGAAGTCATAGCCGCAGGAACTCGTGTCCAGGTACTTGCAACTATTCTGTAATTTGGAATAATATCTTTGTGTTTCTGCTGATCTCTATCTCTTTGCTT
The DNA here is from genome assembly GCA_003427395.1 of Chara braunii. Lineage (NCBI taxonomy): Eukaryota > Viridiplantae > Streptophyta > Charophyceae > Charales > Characeae > Chara > Chara braunii. Next base: position 459,614 of record BFEA01000722.1, on the reverse strand, counting down.
TGTTGTGCGAGTGTGGTGTGAACTTTGAGGACTTGCATGATGTCAACAGATTAGGGAGAAGGGAACGATGACAACCACGATACAAAGTCCGTTTCAAATTTCAGGAACCAGAGGGTAGTTGTTGGCTTACCAAGGGATAACTCAAAGAAGCCGCTCCGAGAATAGTCTCTCACTATAAGCAGGCTCAGAGAGGGATCTGTGTCTCAAACAAATGATGAATGTCATAGCTTTCTCAAAGGACCTCGGATTTAGTCTGGCGGGATTTCTATTCTAAAATGGAAAAGTCGATGGTATAGATCGTTGTATTAAAATACAAGGATCATTTTTTCTTATCTTTTGGTGTTGCCATATCATCTGCAATATGAGAAGAAAAACATTTTCTATCATTAAACTATAAAATCGAATTTTATATTGGAAATTTTATAATTAGAACATTCAGAGACACCAGCGATATCTGAGCCTGCTTATAATGAGAGACTATTCTCCGAGCAGTTTCTCTGAGTTCTCCCTTGGTAAACCAATGACCACCCTCTGGTTTCTGAAATTGGAAAATGACTTTGTATTGTGGCTGTCATCGTTCCCTTCTCCATAATCTGTTCACATCACGCAAGTCCCCAAAGTTCACACCACAATCGCACAACAAAGCAAAGAGACAGAGACCAGCAAAAACGCAAAGATATTATTCGAAATTACAGAATTGTTGCAAGTATCTGAACAGAAGTTCCAGCGGCTATTAAGCCCTCACACTCCGGTATGTACTCTCTCTCACTGTTCGTCTCTCTCTCTCTCTCTCTCTCTCTGAATGCGCTCGGTGCTCACACCCTAGCTGGTACTTTGTCCCTCTCCTCGCTAGTCCAAGCTATGGTGACTTTGCCAGTTCACCCCACCAGTTGCACTGAATTGTCACACAAGTGTTCAAGAGCGCTTCTGCAACATGCCAATAAGCAAGTACGCCGCCCTCGTAGTGTTGCTGCTTAACTAGCAGCTGCAACATGTCATCTTCTTTCAGCTCCAGTCGGGTAACGATCTCCCATCAGCTCCAGACGGGTAACGGTCTCCCTAGGCCTGTCGGCCATAATTGTGTCAGGTCCGGAAATTGTTGGGCCTTCCTTGGATGCTGCTGCTAAATTTAGACTGGGACTTGGACTTTTCCTATCGAGTACCGCACCTACTGGACTCCTAACTACTTCGGACTCCTAACGACCTACGAGCCTGAATTGGCATTTCGTCTGCTGGGCCTGCCTGTTCGGCTTTAGAACATGGGACTGGGACCATTGGGACATAAGGACCGCGACATAGGATTATCAGACAGTGAAATCCTTTCAGACGCGTTGTCCATGCGTCCAGATCTTTGCATGCCATCCATCATACTTTTGCACTCCATGGGGATGTCACATGCTGCGCCTGCACACGGGCCCCATTTGAGGGGCCCGATGGTTGCTGAGGGGCCCCCAGGCCGCGTACCATACAGCACGCGCCCTGGAGGCCCACGGCGGCCCTCCAGGCCCTAGGTAGCACACTCGGTAGATAGGCTTTGTTTTACTTACCTTTTTGTGTGTGTGTGCTGTCTTATTTTTGCCTGTTCAGATGCCGTTTCGGACTTGCAGCCCCAAGGCCGGACCTTGGGACTGGGTACACCGGAGACAGGCCCGAAACGCGGCCAGGCGCATTTTGGCGCCAAACAGACGTCGTTTCGGTCCTGCAGGTCCCAAGGCGACGCCTTGGGCTAGGTGCACAGGAACGGGCCGTTCTTAGGCCAGGCGCATTTCTGTGCCTTGCTGCATCAGCAGCGTGGTCTGGACGTCCGATATGGACCCAGACCAGCTGGGCCGTTTTCTGAGGCCAGCATCAGGTAGGCCCAGCCTGCCCAGCGCTACAAATAGCTGGGCAGCGGCTGGGCAAGGGACAGTTCGAGTAGCTCACTTCTGAGTGACACGCTGCTGGTTGGAGGCAGCGTTATTTTGCGCTACACTTCGGAATAGGGAGTAGAGGCGTCGGAGGTAGAGGGAGGTGGAGGCCTTACCTGCAAGCGGCGAACTTACCTGGCGCCATAGCTGGGCTCCACGCGGTACCTGCACACGATGACGACCACAGTCAGTACGGTGACAGCTACCTGCAGGTGAGATAGCAAGGAGGACGTCGTCTCCTTCTTCTTCCTCCTCCATCTCTCTCTCTCTCCCTCCTTCTTCTTCCTCCTTCCTCCTCCTTCTTATTTTCATCTCCATATACGAGAGTAGGAGAGGTTATCAGTAGGTGATACAGGCAGAGGTTATGCTGGGCACATTGCCCAGGATCTGATTCGACATTTCTGGGACAGACATTGATTGGACACTCGGCAAGGGACTATTTTTGGGACTTCGCTATTGCGATCTTGGTCTACTCCCTCGCCCCTGCTCCTTCGTCTTGCCCCTTTCCCCCATCTCTCATCCGTGTATCTCCCCATGTACGTGTGTGAAGGCGGGACCTTTCTTCTGTGATTGCGGTCCCTCCTCCCCTCTCACAGGTGTGATGTATGATGGATGTCGGGTCAGTCCAGATCAGATCAGATCTTCTCTTTAAGTTTTCCGCTGCACCACTTTGTGCCATCTTGTATGTATCGGAATGTACATTGCTTGTTGATGCTACGCTGACCTTGCATTGTCCATTTCAGTCCTTTTCATCACATTGCGGATCCTTGGCTCCCTACGCATTGGCCCATTGGGCATGCTTCAAGGATCAGCAGCAGCAGTGCGATCCCGACTTTCGCGGCATTTACGAGAAACTTCCATCTTCAACTTCTTCAACATAGTGCCATTGTATCCAAGATGGGTTTCTACTTCTACATTCGCAGGGCGAAGACTTAGTTTGCGCACCCCAGGACCAACTTCTGCAAACGGCGCTACTTGGCGGGTACCACGATTCGCGACTCACAATCCACCATAGTGCCAACCACACAGTTGCCCGGCAAGCAATTCATATGTCCAGGCTTGATGAAGGATGTCACACGATATTGTGACTCTTATAAAGTCTGCAAGTGATGTAATCCATGCAACCATGCACCATGCGAGGATTTGCTGTCCCTAGCAAATTGGCTTTGGCCCCACACTTCTATTCCGATGTATATCATCGGGCCCTTTCTACGAGAACGGTTTGGCCATGACAGTATTCTCACAACTGTGGCCGTCTCCTGTCTCCTTTCAAGCTTGAGCACAGAACCAGCTGGATTTCCCACAGATTCCCTTATCCCTTCTTCAGAGGAGTGTGATGTCTGTCCCCCATACACAAGTGCATAACCTGCTCCTCAAGGCCAGAGACAAAATGCAGAAGGCTTCGCAACGTATGAAGCAGTAGGCCAACCGGCACCGGATACCTTCTCCTTTCTGAGCTGGTGACTTCGTTTAGGTTCCCGCTGAGGAGTTCAGCTTAGGCCCTCACCAAATGGCTTAGACTTCTGCCAATTCTGTCTGCAATTGGCAACAAGTCGTAAGGACCTCCTTTTGTTCTCAGTGTGCCACCTCACTTGCGTGTACGTCCAGTCTTCCATTCATCCAAGCTTGCTCCTTTCATTTCAGTTGAGCAAGATTCCTTAGGACAAATTTCACAAGACCCTCCTTCCATGGATGGTTTTCAGGAGGTTTTGCATATCATCATGGACCGCTGGTACAGGAATAAGCCAATGCAGTACAACGTACACTGCACTTATTACCATCCGAGTACATATCGTTGGCTCACCCGTGCAGAGCTTGAGGCTACTGCTGCCAACATGACTTCCAGTATGAGCGGAAATGACATGCCCACGCAGCCTCTCAAGCTCAGCCCTCCTGCCTAACCCAAGTTCGGTTTCCCCGTTCAGATCAACAGCTTTGCCCTAAAGGTAGCTCGGCTTTTGAGGAGGGGGGATTTGGCATGCACGGCCCCTCCACATGGGCGCTGGGGGACCCGACTTAGGGCAGCACGACCCTCAGGCCATGCAACCCCCATTTTGGAGCGACCTTATGGCCGTGAGGCACGTTTTTGCCTTGCATGTTTTCCTGAGGGCTGCGTGAGTTTTTTTTTTTTTTTTTTTTTTTTGTGTGTGTGTGTGTGGAAAAAAAAACAGAACCTCATGGTTCTGGCTCCTACCATTCTGGGGAGCAACAGCCCGGTTCCTTTCCCCCGGCAAGTCAATAAGAGATACATAAGAGACTCACGCATGCTCCCCCCCATTATGGCTGGGGGCCCGAGTGGACGGCATTGATTACTTCCCCGAGGAAGGATGTACAACCCCTCACCCCTGCCTAAGTTAGCCGGTACTATCTCAGTTTGCCAATCCATCTAATCCCAGTTCTGCTCCTCTCAGTTTTGAAACCGCTGGGTAGGTGTGTTTTACCAGAGTGTTCTGGGATGCGTATGATTCTCTTGAAAAAGTTACAAATCTAAAACCCTATTTGCCTAGTTTCTGTATATAAATCCTAAGCCCTAAGCCCTCGGTTATAATGCTGCGTGATTTACCAGTTCCTAGTCCAAGAGATAAAACATGTGCTGTTCCTCAGCCCTAAACCCTGAAACTTCTCTGAAGGTTAATCCTAATGGACTGATAATTCTTATCCTAACCTACTTCATGTCTCTCTTAAAGTGTCATTCTAATTATACCAAGCCTAGGTTAACTGATTGTGATGGTGCCAGCACAAGTGTAGTCAGGTCTTCTGTCTCTTTATGTTGAACTCTCTGTTGGGTCCCTGCAATTCTCCAGGCTAACCGTGGTGTATTGCCTTCAATGTCTCCTAGCTTTCCTTCTCCCAGTCGTTCTTTTTTAAACTTGTCAACAATTTCCTGTTGCTTCGTGCGTGAGTTATTTTTTTCTTTTCTTTATTGTTTTATTTTTTGTCTATTTCGACTCCAACTTCTGCATATTTGTTGGAGTCCATGCGACTTTCCTACAGACCAGCTGTTTACTGTTTCAGAGTCTTTACAGATGGCTGGCACACACTGTTGCATGTTGCTGGCCCAGCTCCTTCCAGAACTGGGCCAGGCCAGTTGTCAAGTACTGGTCTGACACCTAAGCTGCCTGATCAATGTTCTTATCGGACGGCCCAGATTCTTCCTCCCTTGAGAGAGTGAGACTGGAAACTACATTGGTACTAGAGAGTCCATCTCCCTGACTTGGATCTGGATTCATTGTCGGAGGGCACTTGGAGGTTGAGTGGAGAGAAAGGCAAAGGAGAGACTATGTCATTCAGTTGCAAGTGAAATGAAAGAACCTGGAAAGAGAAATAGACAAGGGATGAAGAAGAAATAAGAATGGAAGAAGAAGAAGAAGAAGAAGATGTACACCAGCAAAGACCAATGTCAAATCCCTTTCCAACTTGCCACCATCTCCAACCTCCTTGAACTCTCCTTGAACTCCCCTAACTTCTTTTTTTCAATAGTAGTAATAATAAACCATGAAAGAATGAACCAGAACCAATGTCCAAATCTCCTCCTTAATGCGAGCACCTCATGAGGTTCACCATAGCCATCTCATACACCTCCCTCCTACTCGGCGAAGTAGATGGCTATGCCAGACTAGTGGAGCCCTCCTCTGATGTTGAAAGGCCAGGCAAAGACAATGTGTTCTTCCTACAATGCCGCCATGCCTAATACTACCCCGAAGTCCTCCCTGATGAAGCCGACCCCCCTTGGGGCCTTCCAGGTGCAGCGCCAACCAAGAAGATGAAGCTGCAGACCGCCACATCACTCTCCTCCTTGCGCACTGTCTTCCTCCCCTCCTGGGAGTCTTCCTCCTTGGTCCTCTCCACCATAGCCAAGGTGGCGGGCCAAGCCCGCCTTCTTCCTCCCCAGTGCTGGTAGACCAAGCGCTCGCTCCAGCAGCGTGACGCCAAACTTGCACACCGCAAAATGAGGAGCTCTTTGCTCTCCTCCAAGATATACCCGACTGCTGCCTCCATGGGCAGTGACTTTCCAGGCCGCTCGGCCTCCCAAGCTACCGGTAGCTTCCTCCTTTCAGAGGGAAACATCATTGCAGTCTAATATCCTTCGCTGCAGGCCCTAGACTCAGACCAGTACCTCTAGAACCTAAGCCTACTGGACTCTAAAAATTCCTTTGGCCTCTAAAGGTACACCTTTTTGTCTTCTTCTTCCTACCTACCTGCTTCTCAAGTGTTTTCCATCCTACATGGGCCTGGCCTACCTGCTACTTTAGTGTTTTTCATCCTACACGGGCCTAGCCTACCGCTAAGTTCCCGCTGCACGGCCACAGGTAAGCACCAGGCCTGAGGGCCTTTCCAGCATACAAGTACCTTGGCGGGTCACACTCACACCCAAGCAATCATGCAGTCAGACAAACACACGGAAACTCAGCAATCATGCACTCACACATACTCAGAAATCTCAGCAGAATACAGGAATCTCAGCAAGTCATTCAGTCTCAGTCTGCGATTTTGCAAGTCATTACATTGCCATTCATTGGGTCTTCTTCTTCTTCTTCTTTCCATCTAGGTTTGTCTATGACTGGACCCCTCCCCCTGGTCTGAGCCACATTGTCATTTTGCTGCATTGTCAGTCGGTCCTATCGCCTTGAGTCTTCAGCTGTGTTACATTGCATCTCTTCCTCATATTGGTGATCCTTTGCATTGCCGACAGTTCATGCCAGGCATGCATCAAGAGACAGACAAACAGCCAGGCAAACATTGAGGCAGGCAGACAGGCAAGAAGGCTGGTGCAGACAGCCAGAAGCAGTGCAAGGGGAAGATGTTAGTTCCTTACCCGGAGGTCTGAAGTTGCATCCACAATTGTGGGGGATTTCCCACCAAGCTCAAGTGTAACTGGTGTAACATGCTGAGCTGCTGCACTGAGGACCAATTTTCCCACAGATAAGCCGCCTGCCACACAGCATTTCCATTCAGTTCCCAAGTAGAAGAAGCCACGTTGTCATTCTCTTTATTTGTTGCTTGGAACAGCAAAGGGCATCAATAATCAGAGCAATGACATTCACAGAACCAGTCTGAGACATCTGTGGTTTTCTGGATATTGCTGATTGTAGTCTTGATTTGCTGAGATTTCCGTGTCTTGAGTGTGCTTGTTGTTTGCCTGTGTTCAAGTCTCTATATGTGTCCGATAGATCCATGTGAGGTCCTCGATGTGCCTCAAGATGGGGGAGTTGGTATACACTAGGCGAAAATGAGGATGGCTAGGTGGGGCCCAGTGAGCTGGGAAAAAAAAGAGCAATGTGGTGGGGAGCTTGGAGAAGTGCTCCAACTCACTGGTCGAAGGAGAAGGCCCTAGGTGCTGTTGCAGTGTGAGCTCGGGGTGCTGTGGCCATGAGGCTTGACAGACTTCATATCGTTGCTCATTGTCCTTCCTATAGAGGAGTGGCTCTTGGCCATGAGGTCCAAATGCGTGTTCATCATCCAAGGTAATCACATGCGTTGCATGCGGTAAGCAATCATGTGATGGTGGTGTTGTTAGCACATTAGCGATCGCTAACAGTCACCGTACATCCCAGTCGCAAATCCCTAGTGGAGAATATTATGCTACAGTCTTCCCCCGAACAAAACGCAAGTGCATTGTGTATGAATAGAACAGACGACGTGCATTGTATTCATATACAACACACGTGCATTATGCTATGGATATTGGGCACCAACTTCAGAAAACGCCCCCCCCAAAAAAAATAAGTATATGCCTTTACCTTTGAAAAGATATGGCTTGTCCTTCGAGGCATGCATTAAAAAAAAAAAAAAACACAAGAGCCTGACACCGGGCCCCCCTCTCTGCTACTCACGAAATGTGAAAAATGTGAATGAATCTTAGCCTAGAAAATGGAAGTATGCATCACCACATTTTTTGTCTATTGTGCATGCAGAGAGTTGTGGAGCGAGCCCCCCGGCTCTACGTAGCATTCAAAGAGCCGACCCCGCTACCAGCTGTGCGTAACGTTCTAACAGTGTAGTCGGACGTTCATGCAAGCTTGGAGTGAAGATCCGCCATCGCCATCACCCACCAAGATCCACCATCGCAGTAAGCCGCCAAGAAGACCTCCACATAAGGCAGAGAAAGAGAGAGAGAGAGAGAGAGAGAGAGAGAGAGAGAGAGAGAGAGAGAGAGAGAGAGAGAGCACCCATATGTTCTATTTGAATAGAGCACCCCTCTGTTCGAATAGAACATACATGTGTCTTACACTATTATTTGAAAGTGCATACTCTTTCGATTTTGGGGAGCGACTTCGAAAAATCGACTTTTCCAGGGAGAACCGGTTAACAGAGCCCTAAATTTTCAGGGTTTTTTCATGGTCATTATAACAAACGTCCCACACCTTTTAAGCCAGACTTCTCACCAGTATATGGAGTGGACACCAAATAAACCAACAGCAAAAATAAAAAGTGAGAAAATGGATCAAAGGGACCATGTGCACAATTTTGAAAACCAGAAAGAAAAACAATGATTTTAAAAACCATGTGTGTGCCTTGAGGGGGCACACCTCATGCTGCTCTGCTCAATTTTGAAAATCCTACAATGCGCGCACAAATCGCTGCCTGAGATTTCTGGAATGTCTGAGAAAATGATGTCTTTTTTATCGGGGAATACCGAGTTTGAGCCTGTTTTGCTGTGATTTGCTGTGTTTTCTATGTATGTATGTGATCTACCACTAATGAAGGATTTCATGCAACAGAATGAATCAAAGAACTAAACACGTTTCCAATACCTACAGCGGATCCAGCTAATGTGATTGTTGCACAGCCCGCTCCACTTAATTTTGCACCTTCTAACATAGCCATTTTGTATTTGTTTGTATCAAAACAAAGACCATTTATCGTTGATTACCCAAATCGCCGATTTTGTCAAATCAATGCAGCAGAGGCTCGCCAGCACTTCCTTCGTCCGTGCCTCTGCCAATCCTCAGAAGTGATGACATGATATTATACGCGGCGTTTCTTAGGAGGACAGCATCCGTTATGTGGCGTTGGAGTTACATCGCTAATCTTGGTTATAATTGTAAACCACGTAAGGCCGAAGGCTTTCCATAACCTAAACCTTTGATTCTCACTTCAACTGACTTCATTCCTGATGTGTCATGTGCCTTCCTGAGTCCAAGTCTGGGTCCGTGTGCTAGCTTTGTTGGTCGTGTTGTGCGGCTGCGCCTCGGACAGGGACAAGGTAGTCATAGGGATACAGCCAGGGGCAGGATGGAAAAGCTGGCAACAAGATGTATTGGGGGTAGTGTGGGACCCAGGGACATAACTGGAATTTGACAGAGGCCCGGTCGGGATTCTAGTCCATGGAGGTGAGGGGGGAGGACATCTAGGTAGGCTATGTAGGTGTAGTAGAGGAGGAAGGAGGAAGGAGGTGGGAACCAGGAAGGAGACTCACCTTTGGCTATGGTGGACTTGCATCTTCATCTCCAAGCATGCATTGCCCTTTGAACATCCGAGGAGGGCTTGTATTTTCCACCATGGCCAGATGATGTGCCAAGGTAGAAAGAAGGTGTACGAGGCTAAAGGAGGGCTCTTTACAAGGCTAGCAATAAGGGGAAGTAATCGGACACTAGAGGAGGTGATGAGGTGTGAGAGGATGGAGGTGAGATGAGAGGAGCATCTTCTTCTTCCTCCTCTTTCCTTCACTCTTTGTCACATGCCTGAGAGTCAGAAAGGCATGGCAGAGCACACAAGAGCCGACCGAAGGAGAAAGAGCAATAACAATGCAGTGGAAGACTGAAATAGACAGATCTAACTCATCATGACTCAGGAATGACTGCGTACATCCATCATCATACTCACGTTGGAATGGCACGGCAACACACACACACGGCAGAGAAGTGGCTGTGCTCACACACGTACATCCATGGACAAGGGGGATGAGAAAGAGACAAAGGGGAAGAAGAAGACAAGACGTCAACTCAAATAGCCCTGCGAATATATAGTCTCCAACAGGGTTGCATACCTGCTGACCGCCTACCCCGCCTGCCGACCATTTTGCAGCCTACCGGTCAGCGGTCTGCCAGCTACTCAGTAAACAGCCATCCAGTGATTTTTTTCTAAATCTGACTGTGGGGCAGTACTGCGCTTGCTGAATCCACTGAGAATTTTTTGGGACGGGAGGGGGTACGGGGGGGTACAAGGGGGGGGGTATAGGGGGGGTATGGAGAAGTATGAGTAGGTGTAGTATTGGGAGGGGGTGGTTATGAAGGTGTTGGGGGGTGGTTTAGGGGTGTTGGGAAGCTTGTATGGGGGTGTTTTACGGACTCCCCCCTCCCAAAAAAAAAACAAGTTCTGTCTTTTTTTTTGCAGGGTGCTGGCGACCACTGACCAGCCAACCGGTCGGCTGCCAAGGGGTGCCAACTGCTAGCCTGTGCAACTCTGGTCTTCAACAATAAACCCCAATGTCTCTGTCCAATACAATGTCCGAGTCTAGGCAATCGCCCGAATGAATTCAAATTGAAGCACACATATTTCTTGTCCAAGGAAAGCGGATTTAAAACAAAAACAAAAACAAAAAAACAAAAAGAGGCCGATTCATAGAGTGCCAATGGGCCAAGCATCCAGCCCACTCATCATGAATGCAGTCTTCCAGGAGCAGATGGGGGCGAGTCATTCAGACTGACGCAAAGTTTTTTTCAGGACTGAGATTTGTAGATGACGGTATACTTGGTGTGTTACGCAGAAGAAAACAGATACAGCTACAGCCAAAAAAGTCATTGGACAATGTAGACATTACTGCCATGACAGCCTGCTGATTGAAGAAACTTCACGTGCTCATGACAAGTTGTGATATCTGAAACAATGGTACACTTAGGAGGATCCTCCCTTCGCAAGTGTACAGACAGACTGAAGAACAGGGGGACCCTCTAGGGACTCCTACAGCTTGGCACACTAGAAAGGCTAAGGTCCTGACAAAAAAAAAACCTTCGCACATGGCACAGATAACACAACCATGGCTGGCAACCATCAACGGCGTCCAGGTCGCAGACCTGCACAAAAAGATCTCTTGGGAAGATCTGACGAACCGCCTCTTCGCCATGACTCAAGGCAACACACCGTCACGCGACTGGCTCACGGAATGGCAAAAGATCGTGGCAACACCTGATCTCGACTTGCCATTTTCGCATCTGCGCCGGGAGTTCTACAACCGGTCGTGTGCCGCCTTGAGCCTCGCACTCGGTGATCGCAAACAATACACGATCTTCGCCAAAATCATCGACAAGGCTCGTGAGATCATCAAGACCAACCGGGCTGCTGCACATGAGAAAGCCACGTGGCAGCCAGCCTATGTGGAGAAAGGAAAGTTTGGTCCGCGTCCGCAGCCCGTCGCTGCAGTCCTACCGGACAACCTTGTGAAAGACCCGGCATTCACCCCAGCATAACGTGAGGGAGATCAGGTGGCCGCCGTCCAACCGCGAAGCAACTACAACTCCCGTGGAAAAGGGAAGGCGAAAACAGCATCGCCAGCCGGAAATGGACAGCCAGTACCAGGGGTCAAGTTCAACTTGACTGAGGCCGAATACAAGTACCGCAGCCAATACGGCTGCTGCTATTGGTGCAACAACACCAAACACAAGACCTCCCAATGCCAAGATCAAGGCAAGGAGGATGTTCGACCTTGAACCGGCTCGGGAAACTGAGCCGCGCGGGAGGTGAGGCGACTCCACCTCTCACTCCGCCAGATTCGACCGCCTTGCTAGCGACCTCCTACACATCTGGGGAGAATGTGATGTCGCATGTCCTCGGTTCACTTACGAGGATTACGCTATCCACTTGGTCCCACTGTTGGACCAGCCACTCCACGTGCAAAACTCCACCGCATGCACGGTTTCATCACCATCGGAAACCGATTCGGTAGCTTCGCCACCAACTTTCGCCGCACATTCAACGTCATGGTCAAGACTTGAGAGACTCGACTCATTGACGTTCGCGGACTTCCAATGGATGCCCCTTCCCCCGACCGGTCGATTGCCGAAACCGCATTGGAACGTGCTCATGGCACGATTGCGGGATTACTTGCACACTGTAGTACCAACTCCGTTGATGGACGCCGGAGTAGAGGTTGTTGCCCTTCGCGACTACCTTGCGAAGATTGGCCGTGAGTTCAAGACACAACGGTACGGCACCAACGACGCGTCATTGCTGTACATACGCATTCAGATCGGAGAAGCGACCCGCAATGCTTTAATCGATTGTGGAGCCACTCACAACTATATGAGCCAATATTTTATGGTACGCGCTCGCCTGGGGCCACGTGTTCGAAGGAAGTCGCAACCCATGCAAGTCACGTTGGTCGACGATCACACGCATAAGTCAATCGACCGGTGCATTGACTCCGTCCCCGTGTACTTCGCCCCGCATGCAAGCGAGGTCGTGTCCTTCGTCATTTTGGACACAAAGTTCAACATGATTTTGGGCATGTCATGGCTGAACAGCGAGGATTGCCCGGTGAACTTCTACCACCGCACCGTTCACACTCGCGATCAGAACAGAGTACTAGTCTCATGCACGGTGCCTCCACCTCACCCTTCAATCACCTATCACGTGGTGTCCACCGTGAGCATTCGAGCTTCCATCACTCGAGCTGACGTCGAGGAGATGCGTGTGTTTTCTCCGCGCCCTCCCTCCCCATGGCATCTCATCGACGGACCCATGCATCACCAAGCTTCTAGACACCTACCGTGACGTTTTCGAAGCCCAGCGCGGAGTCGTACTGGATCGGCCAATCCGCCACGAGATCATCCTCGAGATCGGGGCCGTACCTCCGCGTGGTTGTAGCTACCGCATGAGCGAGGAAGAGTTAAGTGTGCTACGGGCACAACTCGACGACCTTCTTGAGAAAGGTTGGATTCGGCCTAGTTCTTCACCAAACGGCGCTTCCGTTCTCTTCGGTCGGAAGAAGAACAAGGACTTGCGGTTGTGCATCGATTATCGCAAGCTCAACGTGCAAACCGTCAAGAACGCCGACCCTCTTCCCCACATCGACGACCTCCTCGGACGGCTAGGCGGCGCAAGATTTTTCTCCAAGCTTGACCTCAAATCGGGATACCACCAACTCGAGATCCGGCGGGAGGACTGCTGCAAGACCGCGTTCAAGATGCGATATGGGCATTTCGAATGGCTGGTTATGCCTTATGGCCTTACGAATGCCCTAGCCACATTCCAAGCGGCTATGACGACGGAGTTTTCCGACACATGCTGGACAGATTTGTACTCATCTACCTTGACGATATCTTGGTGTACAGTTGGAGTTTGGACGAGCATGTGGAGCACCTGCGCACCGTTTTGGAGCGGCTACGACAAGTCAAGTACAAAGTCAACCGCGACAAATGTGAATTCGCGCAGCAGGAGCTCGAATACTTGAGTCATTATGTGAACCCGCAAGGCATCCGTCCGCTCGCGAACAAGATTGAGGCCATCCGCGCATGGCCCGAACCCACCAACACCACGGACGTTCGCTCATTCATGGGGTTGGCAGGCTACTACCAACGCTTCATCACCGAGTACTCGAGGATTGCCGCACCATTAACGAGACTACAATCGCCAAAGGTGCCATTCGTATTCGACGACGAAACGCGCCGGTCATTCCAAGCACTCAAGACGACCATGCTCATGGCATCCGTCCTTACCATCTACGACCCCACCTTGCCAACGAGAGTGACAACCGACGCCTCCAGCTATGGTATTGCGGCAGTCTTGGAACAACACAACGGCGACGATTGACATCCCCTGGAGTACTTCAGCCACAAGGTGTCTCCCATCAACTCACTTGATGATGCAAGGAAGAAGGAGCTGCTCGCATTCGTGATGGCTCTCAAGCGATGGCGGCATTTCCTCCTTGGGCGACGTAGGTTCACATGGGTCACAGATAACAACCCGTTGACCTACTACAAGACTCAAGATATGGTGAGCAGCACTATCGGACAATGGATGTATTTCATCGACCAATTTGACTTCACACCGAAACATCTCATCGGCCTCTCCAATCGCGCAGCAGATGCACTCTCACGAAGACCCGATCTTTGCACTATGACACATCACGCCTTTGCACTCGATGAGGAACTCCAGCGGCATTTCATTCAGGGCTACCAGTCCGATCCGGATTTCGCCACGCTATATGCGCAGCTATCTTCGGATCACCTGCCGGCCAGCAATTATCACACCATCGACGGGTACTTGCTTCTCCACCCGCGAGGCAAGGACTTACTCTACGCCCCACGAGACCGTCGTCCTCAAACTCGCCTTCTCGGCGAGTACCACAACTCGTGACTCGCCACCCATTTCGGAGTCAATCGAACTATCGCACGACTTCGGCAACGATTCCGGTGGCCCGATGTCATCACCGATGTCACTCGGTATTGCGACTCTTGCGAAGTTTGCCAACGAAGCAAGCCCCGCAACCGCAATCCCTACGGCGAGTTGCGCCCGTTGCCTCCCCGCGGGAACCCGGCCTCTCCATTGCTATGGACGTCACCGGCCCGTTTCCCCGTGACCGCCTCGGGCACGACGGCATCCTCACGGTCGTTGACCGATTGAGTAAATACGAGCAATTCCTCCCTTGCAAGTACTACGCCACGGCTCCCGAACTTGGGCGCCTCTTGCACACCGGCTGGATTTGCAGCCACGGTGTACTGGAAGACATCATTAGCGACCTCAACACTCGGTTCATGTCGGCATTTTGGACTTCTCTCATGAAGAAGTCCGGCACCGAAATGAAACCAAGTTCGGCTCGACACCCACAAACGAACGGGCAAATGGAGAGGGCACATCAGAATGCTCAAATGATGCTCCGTACGCTCATCCGTCTGGATCAGAAGGATTGGGTTGACCGCCTCCCCGATATCGAGTTCGCCTACAACACTTCGTTGCATCCGGCGATCGGCGTGACTCCATTCGAGTTGCACCACGGTGGCCGGAAAGGCCGTATCTTTGCTGATCTTCTCCTCCCACGAGTTGCCGACATAGACACCGCTTGCTCTTCCGCCTCCGTCCGGAAGTACAAGGAATTGTTGATTCAAGCCCGTGCGAACATGCACAAGGCTCAAGTCTGCATGCAGTAGCAAGCCAACAGGCGTCATGTGACATGTCCTATCCGCGCCGACAATCTGGTTTGGGTCTCCACTGAAGAGTTTGCGCTCGAACAGGATGTTTCACGCAAGCTACTCCCCAAGTGGTTTGGACCATGGGCTGTCCTTTCAGCCGCAGGTGACAAACCCAACATCCCATCTTTTGTGATCAACATCCCTCCGCATCTGCCGGTCCATCCACTCTTTCACGCCTCGAAGCTGGCGACATACACACCAGCCAAGGACGATGACTTCCCGGACCGACGATCGCAGGACCCTCCCTCCATGGATGGTCATCAGGAGATCGATCGCGTCGTCACGCACCGCAAGTACGGCAACAAGCTGATGCAATACAAGGTCACATTCAAATGGTGCAACCGCGACGACACAAGATGGATTTCACGAGCAGATTTGCAAGCATCTGCACCGTTGATCTATGCCAACTACGAACAATGAAGACTAGCTAAGGAAGCTTCACGACCTGCCCCTCCCACCCGGACTTGGTCCCTCTCTCCGACAGGCAGCTTCGCCCTCGCAAGTAAGATCGATCTTTCAAGGAGGTGGGGGTGTGGCATACTACGCACCACATGGGCCCTGCAGGGCCCGACCAGGCAGACTAAGGGATAAGTAAGGGCCTCCAACCCTTGTGTCGTTTCAGCCTAAAAAGGAGGGCCAATATTAGGCCCTCTTAAAGTCGACCTTTCCTGAAACTTAGGCACCAGACCAGGGATAAGCACAGGTCAATTTTAGGCCCGTTTCAAGACAACCTTTTTTTGAACTTGAGCGCCAGGGTCTGGCACGTTTTGGCATTGGCAAGAGCGGCCTCCCAGCCGGACCAGCGCTATATAGTGCTGGTCCGCCCGGGAGGGCACAGGAGTTGGGAGGCAGTCTTCAGGATTCGGCAGCAGCACTCTGCAGGAGTGCTGCAGTAGTAGTAGATAGCGATAGTAGTCTTCAGCGCTGGGCGCTGCTAGGATATTAGAGTAGCATCGAGAGGGAGGAAAGTGGCGGAGGCCAGGGAGACTTACCTGGGAGCTTACCTGTGACGCCATAGCTCCAGCTTCCTCTTCGATGTACCTGCAACAAGGCGCCACCTTCACAGGTTAGTAGTACCTGGCACAGAGAGAGAAAGAAAGAGTTCTTCTTCTTCCACCTCTAAGTCCACCATCTCTCCTCACCCTCTCGCTACCTGACTTCTCAGTATCGACAGACTACGAGAGAGAGAGAGAGAGAGAGAGAGAGAGAGAGAGAGAGATTTGTGACTCTGGGATGTTGACGACATTTGGATACAGACTCGAGCTTGGGACAGAGGCATTGGCAAGGGACTATTTGGGATTGATACCAATGACACTTGTGTGACGACAATCCCATCTTCTCCCTCTTCTTCGTCTGTTCCCCCTCCTCCTCGTCTGTGTATGATTTGAGCCTGGCGCATTCTTCCTGTGTGTAGCGCCTGGCCCCTTCACACCTTGCGATGAGAATGATGTATGTTTGGTCTGCATTGCGACATTGATTGGTCTGATCATTGGTATTTTAGCCTTCCGGTGCACTATCCTGTACTATGTGAGAGAGGTCGGTTCTTGTTCTGGTCTGTACCATTACGGTATGCGACAAAGACTCTAGAGGCCCGATTTGAAGCCATGTTTTGAGTTTGTTCAAGGTTGTTTATACTCGGTTGCGATTTTTGGGTTATTTGTGCAGCTCATAGAACTGGGGGGAGGTGGGGGATTATGAAGTGAGTTTTCTTTCAATCCTATTTGGGTTTTGAGCTTCCGCTGTGCATATCTCAGTCTGGTTTGGTGTGGATTTCCTCTCCTAGTCTTCTTTGTTATCTCGCACGTGTACGGGAACATGTTGATGCTCTGTCGGATGGTGTTTCAATCAGTCACATAAGACTAGACCTGGCAAATTTCAGCAATAAATTAACTGTTATTGACACTGGCAAATTTACTGGATTAACATCTACGACTAATTGTCAGGAACTCCAATGCAGAGGGACAATAATTTTCTTAATGGGACTTCCCATAGATTCGTAGTGCTTTGAATTTTAACTTTGGCCATATCTACCACTGGGACCAATCTTGGTCGTAGATGTTCTCACTTGGTTTGCTGGTCTGTTAACTCTTCTTATCGTGAATGTTTTGACTCAATCATGGGAGAACAGAGATTGGACCAAAGCATTGCCCGAGTGAAATAGGCAGAAACGGTTTTAGTACCGTTTACCTTTGTGTGAATGCAAAGCAATGTTACAATTTACGTGATATGCAACACCTATTGCACAAATGCTTTCCAGGGGTTTTATCAATGTCATTCAATGACATCGCAATTGTGTTAAGTGAAACCACAATAATAGTTAACAACTATTACTTGGATGAAATGAATACTATCGATTAAGACAAGCAAGAAGGGGCACAGTCTGCAACATATAAAAATATAAATGCATCACTAGCATGGCTACGCCGGCCCCGGACCCGGACAGCGCATGTCCAGGGACCGGATGCATGTCCGGTCGGGTCCGGACGTCTGGACGTCCGGACTTCCGGACACATGCGGACCTCCGGACAAGTACGGTTCCGGATGGTCTGGACCGGTAAGCACGTTCGGAAATGTCCGGACCATTAAAAATAAATAAAAATAAAAAAATCTGAAAAAAAAGTATGTTATGCAGAATAACCATACAAACCACTTTTGCCTCAGAGTCAAGTCAGAATTCCTAACCAAACTTGAGTTAAAAGTAAAAAACTATAAAAAACTGAAAAGAAGTAATGAATTATTAATTTATTAATAATTGAAAAAATGGGTATGTGACCGTATGTCTAATAAATTATTATAGAGATAGACCATTTCCGGACCCCCCGAAAAAACAAAAACGGTCCTGGAAAACCCCCAAAACAATTTTGGGGCCTCAGCTCCAGGGTCCTGGACCCTTTTTTTTTCTTCTTTTTTTTTTTGAAATTTGGCAGATCCGGACCTCCTGGATCGGACGTCTGGAGTTCGGACTGAATCCAGACCGTCTGGACAGCGGTCCGGACGTCCGGTTCGTAACCATGATCACTAGTGCCTCAAAATAAATAGAGCAAGTTCACAGGTCACCTTGGTTTCAATGCCTGTAACCTTTGTGTTGCCACAAAGTTCAGACTATATCATCATCCCAAGTAGGGACGTCTGGCGTAGTTGTTGAGGGGCACAGCACGTGTGTGTGCACACACCGACACATTTTTTCGTTTGGTTGGACACTCGGAGTTCTCACCAACAGTACTTGCCAAATCTCCCAGAGAACCAAAAATAGGCCATGGACTCGGATGAACTAAATGATAAGAACACTTTTGAGAAGTCATACTCGTTGCTTCGCTCCTTTGTTTTTCAGTCTGATTTATTAGACACCCAAGAAACATAACCACTGAAAGAGACAGCTTCCACTACAATTGGAGCGGTACCCCTACGGCCCGCCAGTGAGGCCGGACCAGTTTCAGGCCGTTGGCCTGACCCTGGTCCGGTACCAGGTTGTCCCGTTCCTGGACCTAGGCCGGTATATCACTTCGGCCTAGGCCCAGGGCGGGAGGTTCATTCATTCAGTTGTTCGTTCGTTCATTGAGCCGGACTGGACCTTCACTCAGCTGCTGCTTCTTGTGTGTGTCCATCTCCTCTCTCTCTCTCTCTCTCTCTCTCTCTCTCTCTCTCTC
>BFEA01000722.1:384927-418632 GCA_003427395.1 Chara braunii | reverse complement strand
CTTCTGCTGACTGTAGGCAGTCGTACCGTCGACTCAGTGCAGTTGCACTGAGGTCCTACCTGTTGACCTTGCCACTTGTCTTCGTCTGAAAACGTGGGCCTACCTTAGACTCACCACTTGACCACTTGCCGACCTTCTAGAAGGACTACAGCTAGGCCTCTGAACTCTACTTGGACTCCTACCTTACAGGTCTACAGTTCGAATCTCCCTACAGCCTACAGCCTACGACGACCTACTTACCACTGGCTATCGTGCAGGTCACGGGTTCAACTCCAGGGAACTGTGCAGATACTGTACACAGGTAAGCTGAGGTCAAGGGATCGACCCCTGGGATCTGCATCGGCTACTGCCAAAGGTGAAAACTGTTTCAATATGTTCGTGAAACTTGTTTCATGCGCTATACCTCCCCCTCACCGGGCTCACCTTTCTATTTCCTGCCGCCTGATTTCCCCATCTGCATTTCGAGCTGTTTGCGCATGCCAGCAGATCAAAGAGATTGTTCCATATTTTCGTCATGAGGTGTCAGTAACAGATTCGTTGGTAATGGATACATCTCGGGATCCTCAAGTGTTGGACATCTTGGAATCATCCATGGACATGTTATAGGCCTCTCTCGGAGTGAGGGCATACCAATCATGCATGAGATTTTACTAGACAACGTGGCCACTCTGCTGAAGGGCTGAATTGATTGTGTGAAAGAGGGGGAGCTGGAGATTCTCTTATCCCAATGTGAAATCTTGGCGAATTTGTCCTAGTGGTTCGCCATATGGCACTTCTGTCGTCTCCGTATGGGAGAAGAACAAGGACCATGTCGTTGCATTGATTAATCAACCTCCACCGTCACATTGATTTCTCCAAGCTTAATGCTGAGATTGTGTAAAACGCAGGTGCCCTCCCTTGCAAAGACGATGTTCTCGAGTGGTTGGGTGTTGCACAATACTTCTCTAAATTGGACCTGGAGCTTGACCACCATCAGATTCATATCCACCTGCAAGACTGTCATTAATCCATAGTCAGACACGGTATGGCATTTTGGGTAGGTTTTTAGCTTTTTACGTCATTCAGATTCACCAATCCCCCGAGGACTTTCAAAGGCTTGATGGCACGACTTCCTGCTGTTTTAGATTGGTTTGTATTGATCTATTTGGACGACATCATGGTCTACAGCTGTACATTGGAGGAGCACTTGGAATATCTCCGTTTTGCCCGGTCAAGTACAACGCCGACTTCGATAATTTGCTGAGCAAGAGCTCGAGTACTTAGGCAATGTTGTCATGCCCACGGGCAGTCACCCTTTAGAGGACAAGGTCTACGTTGATTGGAACGGGCCTGAGCCGGCGAATGTCATTGACAAACGCTCCTTTCTCATCTCGACAGGCTATCATCACCGCTTCATCCACAACTACATGAAGATTGACGCGACCTTGTTTCATCTCGTACACAAGGATAACCCTTAGAGATTGGAGATGGCACCCACATAGCTTTCTAGGTTGCAAGAGCAATGATTTTGGCAACATCTACTTTTGAACATTTGTGATATCACCTGCCCTACCTCTGTCAGCACGGAGTTAGGCAAGCTTCTTCTTCTTCTTCTTCCTTCCCACATTTGCCTCTTCTCCCCACTTCCGTCATCCGTGGTTCTTCTCCCCACTTCCGTCATCCACACACAGCTCCAGGTCTGGTTCGGATGGTGTCTGGGTCACGTAACCATGACAGAGAACAGAAAGCAGTGTCCTCTCGCCTGTCTTTCTGCTCAATGCTTACTATCTGCACAGATGCTAATGACTGCATGATTCGACTACTACTTTCCAGCTGAAAGTTTGAACACATCCCTCATGAAGTTATGAATAGGATTACTCAAACATCCGAAGTTAGTGCAAACTGCAATTTAGAGACGCTAATCATCATAACAAGAGTGCAATGAAGTAAAGGGAAAGGCAAATGAAGGCAGGAGATAAACAGCTTACTTATAGGAAAATTCCATGGCCCAATTACCAGTACAACACCTAGAGGCTCAGAAACAACCTCACACTTGGAAGGGTGTACTAGCGGTCCTCCGTTCACCTGCCGTTCACAGGACACAAAACAAATAAAAAAGTTCAAAAAACTGATGAAATCATATTCCAAAAAACTTTCATGACTGAGATGCCAGGTCTTTAGGACATCCACTAAATTGGAATGCCAAAAGCGAGAATATTACCATGGCTTCTGCACAAGGATGATACCAATTGCAGTGAATGCAATGCATTGCACAGTTCCATGACACACAAATTCGCACCAGCTCACGCATGAGATGAGACCAACACGCAAGCTATGAGAATTCGAAGATGTCCGAGATCAGAGTCTTAAACAACAGGATGCATGTATGTACACTGAAAGCTTGAAAGCTTGACCACACAAGACTGCAACAGCGCTCACTTGATATCTCCTTCTCTCTCTCTAAGCTATGGCATCGGGTGCTGTTGACTTCACTACTCTCCAGCCTCACTTGAAAGCTTGACCACACAAGACTGCAACAGCGCTTCCAGACAGTTGGTGCTTTGCAGCTCCCGGCCTTTCGTAATTTGTTGCAGTTCCCAATCTTGGACTCCCCCGCCTCCCTCCTTTGCTGTTCACAGTCAGCCTTCTATGCATCCAGAAGTCTGCTGACTTTCCTGGGACTGAGCTGCCGACTGGACTGAACAGTGGAAGTCAGGTGGTGTCCTGACCCTGAGGAGACGGCCGTGTCAGTAACGGGCTTCAGGGTACAACAGTGCTATTCTGTTTGAAAGCACAAGATGAGTGCTTGAGTGATGTCGAATATTTGTTGATGCATTTAAAATATTGTCGGATGATTGTTGATGACTTCAACTACAAAGTACATTGTGCTTTGTGTGAATTATTTGTATTTCTTCCCGACTTTGCACCTGGTAACCTTCAAAGGCGATTAGGTGGTTGGAAGAGGAGTGACACCCTGATCAAGTGCAGTTGAAGACGAGAGGGTTTCAAGTCTTTCAACATCATGTCGACAAGTAATCAGAAGCGAGGCAGGAGTGACCTACCAAGTTAAAACCGTTCTGGAGGGGTGCGGAGGAAGAACAGGCCACTTTAAGAGTAAGTGTGGAAGATTCTGACCGGGGCTGAGCGAGATGAGAGATGAAGGTCCGAGCGGACCTCCAATGGTTCGAGGTAGAAGACCAAACCTTGAGATACGAGGTCCTCTGACGTTACCAAACCAAGGGAGATGGGAGCAGATGAGGCCATCTTCATCAATGGAAGGCACACCAGTGGTACATTGGACTGGTGAATCCTGGGGCCCCGTGAAGGAATTGGTTTTGTTGCTACTGTTAAAAGAGGAGGCAAAGGCAGCTAAATGGAAAGAGGAAGAACATGAAAAGGAGGCGAGGAGGCAAGAAAAGCAAGAATGAAAGAAAAGGGAGAGGCTGGAAAACGGGATGAGAATGGTCAGAATCGTAGATATCGAGATGTCAAGACAACGGAGGGTGATGAAGGAGGGAATTGGGAGAGATGTAACACTGTGCATCGGAAGAAGAGAAAGTAGCCACAGGCAGTGGCATCCTCGGTAAGTGAGTTTTGCACCTATTGAAGGTTCGACTGATGAAGAACTTGAACTCATCTTTGAAAGGACGAAAGAGCTCAAGTGGTTGTTACATGAAGCGTGAACCAAACGCAGAACATGAAATTAAGTCAAGCCCTTCATCCCTAATTAAGAATCGTTGTTTTTTTCCCAATTTATCTTCATTTCTGAAGCCAGTCTAGCAGTTTTATTTGGTTGTCTCCATATGTGTGCTTTTTATTATATTTTGTTTGATGCCTGTTTGATGATGTATGTATGGATTGCCTTCCAACAGGACATAGACTTTGCATGAAACCCACGTCTGGCATGGGACCAGAGGTGAATGGGGTGACTCGTTTCTGTGGAAGGTGGTTCCTCCCGAAGGAAGTCAGGATCGTCACATGTTGTCTTAATAGGTATGAGTGCGGTTGTCTTGCTAACCTTGATAGGTTCAGTAAGGTGCAAGCGCTGGAATCAGAGAGGGTTGCGGTGAGGCTTGATCTCTAGAGCGGGGCTCTGGAGTCAAGATGTTATCTCATGAGGATTACACCGCCTCTCTGTACAATATGCTTCACTTAAAGTTGAAGGAGTAACAGTTGTATCATGTTATTTACTCATTGTTAGTCCTATTCTTGCCTTGTAGTTCTGAGAGTTATCTTGTTGCATAACTGGCGGGTGAGTCAAATTCATGCTATTGTTTCTAAGGCATACCGTGTTTTTCAGCTACAACCCTAACAAACAATTTGTGCTTATCATGTTGTGAATTAATATTGTGAGTGTATGCTATCTATCATGGGTTGTACTGCATTTTGGATTCATGCTTGGAGTACCTTCCTTGATAGTAGAAGTGATAATTGGCTAATGCCTGAGTTATGATGTGAAGGTTTTATCAAGTAAATATTTATGTTTTATTTTAGGTGGATATTTGTTTAATAAAACTCTCTTCGGTATCGTCGTTGTTCTGAATCGGTTCTCATGCGCGCTCACATGATGAGTGTCGGAATAATTTTAGTGGGATATGTTCTATATTTAACTTAGTTGAGTAACCTCTTTCGAGTCTCGACCCTAAGACCACTCATTGTTTGCTCAACAGGGGATGGGGTCGAGGGAGCTGAGATGGAAGGCTCTCAAGGGACGATTGGGGTCGAGGAACTTGCCTATCTGCTGGATTTGGGGGAATAGGAGCGAGACAAACTACCCAAGGTTGAGGTCAAATTCTTCAGGGGCTATCGTGTTTTCGACTTCCTTGATAAGTCCAGGCAGCAAGTGGAATGAGGAGCGGATGCTAGAAGAGGTTATAAAGTATATCCATATAGACTTGAAGGAGGAAGTCGGTGGGTTAATTAAAAAAGCGGGATCATCATGGAGTAAGTTTCATAATGTCATGTGAGAAACATACCAGCTAGGTGAGGAAAAACTCACCAAGGATGATCTTGAGAAGATAGATCGGTTCAATTATATGTCAGTGGGGCAATTTCTGGCAGAATATGAATGTGTTTCCCGCAAAGTTTGGGCACTGTTTGAATATGACAAGTGTTTTGTCTTCCTTATGAACTTTTCGAATGCAGAGCGGCAAGATCTAATTCGTGGGACAGAAGGAAGGCTTATATGAGACAAAATCCGAGATAATTTTGTACAAGGGGATTTCGATCAGCACCTTTGTCATACTCTGCATGAAGCAAGAAAAATTCTGAAAAAGAAAGGACTCGCAAGATTGTGAGAAAAGCGAGCATGGTAGAATGACAAGTGTTTTTGCAGTTGGCACCTCTGAGGGTATGAAAAGTGGACTTCAAAAGGACACTAAGGTGACCGAGCGGAATCATAAATGGGGTGAAGGGCAGAAAGAGGAGCCATGGGTTGAGAGAAAGGAGGTGCAGACTAGAGTGAGGGATGTCGTGACTCTTACCTGTGAAAGGACGATTGACGTCACAAGCAGGAAGAGAAAAGAAAAGCAAGGGAGCCACAAAGAAGCTGGTATAGCCCTACCTCTCGCTACATCTCATCCTAAAAAGGAGTGTGATGGCAATGAGGCATCATCAACTGTTAGTTGGACAGGGCGAAAGAATAGCAGGCGGCGAGAACACTAGTCGAAGACTGTATGTGGTTGTTGTGGGAAAGTCAGTCATACTCCTCGCAAATGCAAGAGAGTGAAAATAGAAAAGAAGAAGGAGATGGTTTGCCCTAGATAAAGGTCAATTTTTCTCCTAATAGTTACCATCATTTCACTTATCTCATCCATGGCAAGAAGAAATAAAGTTGCGTCAGTAGTTTCTGGCGACTTACAGATAGACGTTTGGAGGGTGATGACGGTACAAAAGACTCAATTGCTAGACAGATAGGCGATTATTTTTTTCTGCATTGCCGTTAAGGCTGAGTCTGTGAGCTTTCCGATAATGGGATCCACATTTAATTCTGATTTCGAATGTGGGTCATGATTTTTTTGGATTGTGCGAACGTACTGGATCAGACTATCCACTTTCTAAGCTTTGTTTCAGTTTTGGTAGGATACAAGTGGAAGGCTACCATGGATAGGTTGTCCGTACATTTAATGCTCAATTACCTCCACAAAAACATTTGGGATCATTTTGTGTGTATCAATCAATTATGATCTGTAAGGGTATGCTATACAAGATCATTTGTGTTTGATTGAGCCCTTGATTGGTGATGGTTTGAGATTTGTGATAATTTGAAACTTGAGATAGTTTGGATTTCTTTTGGGAATCATTTTTGTATGGGTTTTGATCCCCTCAGATTGCAAATTCGTGCGCGTCCTGGTTGTCATTATCACTCTCACCATTGTGACTTTGTGGGTTTTTCTATGTTTTATGTTAATTGACATATGGGAAATAAAGGTTAAAAGTGTGGAAGAGAAATGTGACAAATTTTGAATAAAGAGTGTCTAAACCAAAAAGGGTTCGATGAAGTGAAGAAAACGTGATTATCAGTGAGATATTTCTGGGAGACTCAAAGAGTCCAGAAATTATATTGAGTCATAAATGAGAGAGAGGTCATGCCTGAGGGCGGCCTAAGTAGTTATTTTTTTGGAAAAAAAAGATTTATTAAGATTATTTATTCTCCGCCAGAATCAACGACTCCATAGTGTTGGTTCTCACTGCCGGTGCGGGCGTCGTCTGCGGTACGGAAACCCGCCTGATTCTGGGACCCCTCATGACTGGCCTTTCGTTATGAGTCACAGATGGTTTTGTGTGCGCAAGAGGGTAAGGTAAGAGTTTTTATCCTCCGCCAGAATCGGCAACTCCATTCTGTTGGTTCTCAGCTGCCGGTGGGGGCGTCGTCTGTGGCAGAGAAACCCGCCTGATTCTGGGACCCGTCATGATTGGCCTTTGGTTGTGAGTCACATATGGTTTTGTGTGCGACAGAGGGTAAGGTAAGAGTTTTTATCCTCCGCCAGAATCGGCAACTCCATTCTGATGGTTCTTAGCTGTCGGTGGGGGCGTCGTCTGCGGCAGGGAAACCCGCCTGGTTCTGGGACCCCCCATGATTGACCTTTTGGTTGTGAGTCACAAATGGTTTTTGTGTGCGGCAGAGGGTAAGGAAAAAACCGCCAGAATCGACATCCCCACTTAGCTTAGTCACATAATAGTCGGTGAAGGCGTCGTCTGCGGCAGGGAGACCCGCCTGCTTTGCACTAAACTTATTATGGGTTGCAAGCGGTCTAGTCTGCGGCAGTGATTTCCATGATTATGAGGACTAAGTTTTGACTAATAGTTCGTGGGGGCATCGTCTGCGGCAGGGAAACCCGCCTGATTCTGGGACCCTCCACTTGACTTTAGTCCAGGTTGAAAGTGGCATTGTCAACAACTGTGGAATTTTGAGAAATAAAAATGTTGAGTTTTTATTTGGAAGAGAGATTATGAGAGCTTGCTAACTGAGCAAAGCTTATGAATGGGATTGACAGAGCGTGTGACGAAAAGTAAAGGACCCTACTTTTAAAAGTAGGATTTATGAGAAAAAGGCATGGGTTTCATTTATCCATAACACTCTTTAAGCGAACAGCGGTCCTCGCGTAACACTTCCATGAGAGGCCGTTGCACACTCTTGGGAAACGCGGCGGAACTGCCAGGCGGGCCCAACGGACACTGCGCGCGTTTCACGCCGCGAGCGGGCCGTCTAAGGACACTGCGCGCGTTTTTCACGCCGCGAGCGGGCTTGCCTTGGACGGCCCGATAGAAATTTCGGGATCCGTGCTGGGCTGTTCCCGAAACTTCTATCGGGCCGTCCAACGGGAGCCCGATCGATCGCGATGGTTGTCGCGGGTTGTATTTAGGTGTTGGGTGTTTCGATCACTTCGTTGTTTCGCTGCGACTCGGTTCGACGATACGTGCTGCTTCCCGTGATCGCTTTGCTGTTTCGACGCGACTCGGTTGCACGAGAGAGAGAAAGTTCGGTTCGACAAGAGAGAGAGAGAGAGAGAGAGAGAGAGAGAGAGAGAGAGAGAGAGAGAGAGAGAGAGAGAGAGAGAGAGAGAGAGAGGGTCGTGTTGCTTCCCGCGATCACTTTGTTGTTTTAAAGCGACTCAGTTGCACGTCCTACTCGGTTCGATACGACTCCATTCGCT
Source organism: Chara braunii (assembly GCA_003427395.1). NCBI lineage: Eukaryota > Viridiplantae > Streptophyta > Charophyceae > Charales > Characeae > Chara > Chara braunii. The sequence continues at coordinate 410,497 of BFEA01000722.1, read as the reverse complement.
CACTGATGCATGGTTATTTTCCCTCCCTCCAAAAAAAAATTGCATGAGGTGGACTTTTATCAATTGTTTCCTCTTTCTGCATGAGGTGGACTTTTATCAATTGTTTCCTCTTTCTTCCTCTATTTCATTGCTCTCTCTCTCTGTTTGTGTTCTCTCTTTGTATCTCTTTGTCTTCTACTACCTTTCCCCCCCTTCCTCGTTTCTCGCAATCTTCGTTCTTCTCGCAGCGGGCGGAGCCGCGGCGGATCCACTTGTTTGTTTTAAAGGCTTAATGAATACCCTTGCCCATCTGCTTTTGTGAGTGACTAAAATGAGTGGCTTGTGCGTGATAATAATGGTCTGTGAGATTGGGCTTAACGGGGCCCAACCCATGGGATACATTTGTGGCCTAAGTGAAGAGGCCAATCAGGCTAACCATTTCGGTTAGTCGTAAAAGTGAGATGTCTGATTTCCCCACAAAAGGGGGTTCTTTTGAGAAAGAGTTAAAAAAGGGTGTGTGAATGATCATCATGTGAGTTTTTAGAACTTGAATTTTAAACCCACCATTGAGTTGGGTTTTGTTTTTCTCATAGGATGATTTGGGTGCCCGGCGCGATAAAGTATCGTTCAAAGGGACCGGGAATGGTGTAGTCTTAAGTATGACTTTGGGTGACTTCCTGTCCCTGATTATAGCTGGTGTAAAGTGGCTTTATCCACTTTGTTGAATTAGAGGTTAAAACGTGTCAGTGCCTAGTCGATTATTCGGCTATTGTAGATTCCTATTTTGGTCAGGAATTAAATGATATTTTTGGACCGCTGACTTTTGCCCACTTATTTCGAGGAATTGAGGCTTGGAGTTGATATAGCTTAACGACTGTTTTAGTCAAATCCGTTATGTTAGAGAGTTATTGTATAATTTTCCTTGAGGCTATGTTTAAACGGTATTTGGTTCGGACGCCCGATGCGATGGGGACGTCACTTAATAGGGTCCGGGAGGACTGTCGTACCAAATACCCTTACAAGGGTATTTGGCGTGCTTTTTGCAAACCACGTCGGTGCGGCCTCGTCCGAAGCTGACGGCGCGCTCGAGGGTGAGAGTTGAGTCCTTGCCCGGGTGAGTGGCGCGCACAGTGTGTCAACGGCGGGGTGCAACCACGCCGGGCCTAGGTGTTCGTGGTGTCACCGGCCAGCGGTACGCACGGCCCCTAGTCCCCTTACTTTTTCTGTGATTATCCCGCGTTTATATTTATTTTATTATTTTTATTTTTATTATTCCTACTTTTATTTTTATTGATGTCTTTGACTTGGTGATCGGTTCCAAGACTGACGTCAGGACCGACGGGCTTGGCTCAGTTGCTACGTCGTCGGACACAGGTGGCCGTCGCGGCGGTCGAGGACCTTGAGCACACGTTTTCTTTTTTTTTTTGGCGGGCCTGTCAGAATTTCTGCATGCTCGGGATGTTGGCGAATTCCTTTACCCTACCCGCCTTGAAAAACACAGGACGGGGAGTTCGACGTGCATGCGAGCCGGTAGGTAATTAGCCCATGAGGCGGAAATAAACTAGAGTGGTGGGGCTCGCTTTGGGCGCACAGTCTGCCACCCACCATTTGTTGTGAGAGGTTTGGTGTAAGCGTGCCTGCTGAGACACGTAAGATGGTGAACTATGTCTCAGCTGGGCGGGCCAACGGGGCGCTGGTGGGAGGCTGCCGCAGTTTTGGTTGTGCGGCAGGCTGTCCCAGCGGCAGGTGAGATGGAACCCGCCTCCACTTCGGTTTCTAAATTTCCCATTTGAATATTTGCTGCTACCGCTGTCAGCGCGAATACCCTTACAAGGGTATCCGCCCTGGTTTTTGCAAGTGACAGAAGAGCCAGTTGATTCGGAGTTTTTGAGTGCATGCGCAGGTTGCGGTGATTGCCTGCGTATGGGTCGGAGTTTGTATGAGTAGGAAGGGTGAGTGGGCGAGTAGTTTTAAGGTGCGCGTGTGATCCTTTCCCTTTGTCTTGATTAAGAAGCCGGCGTAGTCGACCGGCCTGATTTTTGTACGTCGATTAGATTAAGGACTAAAAAGATTTGACTTTTGTTTACCGCGTTCGGCCGGCGTTAGGTTTGGTGTGCGGAGTGGCGTGAATGGTGGCCGCGGCGCAACTCGAGTAGGCCGGCGCCGCGCGCATGGTTGTAGGTGGAGGTGAGGCTCAAGTCGCTTTCTCGGCTTTGAGCGCTGGGCCGCACCGCCTTGTATGGTATTCTGCGGACGCTGGTTCCAGATTTGCGCTTAGCCCTATTGGTTACGGCATTGGACTTGGAAAACGAAGGTACGGGGATCGAGGCCAGTGGGCGACGGCGCAGCAGCAATGGAGCATTGGAGAAACTGAGGGGTGGAGGGTCTCGCGGGACTATCCCCCTTAGTTCTTGTTGGGGGAGTCCGATCGCGGGCCCGCGTCGCAGGACCGAGGGAAGGCTAGTAGGCCGCGCCCGGTTCCCGTTAGCCTCCCTATCTTATTCTTGGAATTTGTTTTTAGTTTCATTATTATTTGGTTTCATCCTTTATTCAATTGGAACCGTTGGGGCCAGATGTCGGGCTTGAAACTGGCCGTGACCCAAGAGTTAGCACAACAGGCGCACCTATGAACTGCTGAAATATGGGCCTGTGTCGAACCCGGGAGGGCCGCGTGACCTTTTCAAAGTGCCCTAGGGAACTACCGTGCGCAGGTCCTTCGGGACAACCGTTAAAATTGGAGCGATGCAGTGAAGATTCGTATGGCCCCTGCGCGAGGATGACATGCATAAATCGTGGAAGGGGGGCGGGCCCGAACACTTGTTACTGCCATAGTCTGCAGTACACGTTGGGGGTACCTGCTTGAATCCAGCCTCGAAAGGAGGCCAGATCCGCGCACAGCATCGTGAGGCAGGGTGGCACTAAGGCTGCTCGGGTCGCGAAGGGCCGTGGGGCACTGCTGTAGCCGAGATCCCTCGGGGTATCCGTTGAACTTGGAACGATATAGAGAAGATTTGCATGGCCTCTGCGCAAGGGTGACACGCATGAATTGAGGAAAGGGGACCGGACCCGTACGCAATGCTGGTAGGGCGGGTGGTACCGAGTTGTTTTTGATCACCTGGGCCGCACGAATTCTGAAAAGTCGCGGGGCATCGCCCCGGTCAAAGTCCTTCGGGACATCCGTTAAAATTGGAACGATACAGAGAAGACTAGTTTGGCACGCGCGTAGCGCGGGCGTGTATAAAACTGGGGTAGCGTTTCCTTTTTCTTCGTTTGACTGTCGGAGTTTCCTTTGGTTCGGTTCTCGCGTTGTCGAACGTAGCGGGCTGTTCAGTCGTGGGGAACTAATTCTAGTTGACGGCAACACGGAGGAGGAAGAGACAGCGAACGGCGAAGACAGCGGAGGGGTGAACGAACATGGCGCACGTTTATGGCCGGGTGCTTTCGAAGTGGGAGATGGCGAAGGGAAGAGTAGCGCGAGTGGGCAGAAGCTAGCGCGTACGACTCTAGACAAAATCGGACGGGAAGAGAAGCGAGGTGGGGGTTCTCGACCATTACAGGTCGATTGGCGAGTTTGGTTTTAACGAAGGGTTAGTAGATAGGAAGATTAGTAGGAAGAAGTGTGCGTGGTGGCCATTGGAGGAGTCGATCGTAGCGGAGCGGAAGCAAGTTGAACTATCCGTTCTCAATGGAAACAGGCGAGGGAGGGTGTTAAACGGAGGTTTTCGGGTGGCGCGAGTGCAATGGTGATGTTGGATGTGGAGATGAAGGGCTAGTTTTGGGAGTACACGTCTTAGGAGCTGCGTGTGGGGTGGTGCCACAGTGTGTTACGGAACCAGGCAAATCAGGGCGAGTGCATCTTTCTGTGTCTCAGCGGAAGGTTCATTCGCTCTCACTCACCTTATCGGCGGGAGAAGTCTGAGCCCGACCGCATGCTGGAGACTCACCCGTAGTCTGAAGTGTTGCGCGGTTGAAGACTGAAGTGGCCTTCAGTGTGCGTAAGGGTGGAAGCCTGTGAATACTTTCGTATTCCAACGGGAAGTTCACTCGATTTTGTTGATTTGGATCAACTGAGAGGGGGGGTGTGGTGCAGATCGTGAGGCGGGAGGACCGAGATAGAGAAGCGGGGGAGGTAAGACAACAACGAGGGGGACGGAAGCAAAGAGGGGGCCGGGTACTTACCTGATTAGGGTGCTTGTTCCCATGATCGCGGACGGTGGTACTGCCGCCATGCCGAACGAATGTGCACGGATCTGACCGCACCACCAACCGCGTGCGTTATGAAGTGGAAGGTGGTGGCATCACGAATGTAGACTGAGCAACGTACGAGGAGGGCGGGTGCACCGGATCATTTCCCGGTGATAGATCCAGTCGACCTTGCTCACACTACCGGCGGGAGCCGCATGAGGTAACCGAACGATTGGAGGCTTACCTATTAGTCGATGAGGGGGGGGCGTTGCTGGTTGCTGAGGCAAGTCACTGACAGTCTGCTATGGCTGTGAGGCTGTTCGTTTTTCACCGCTGCTGCTGCCGAACTTCACTGTGAATAGCTGATTGTTCGCTGGGCACCGCTTGCTGTGTTTCGTCAAAGGGCTGGGGTACAAGCTGTGCGTTTTACTGCAGTTGCTGTATACATGTTGAACAGCACTGGTTTGATTGCGGCAGTTTGAGGGCCATATGGTTGCAGTGGCACTTTGGAGGAGCGGAGGCGTAGCGTGAAGGAAAAAGTTGGACTGCAAGAAAGGCTGCTGCTGCAGCCTGGAAGGGTAGTTGTGAAGGGGGGTTGTTGCTACAGCTTAGGCAGCCGTCAGGGATGCAACTGTTGACGTCAGCAGCCTCCAAAGTACTTGAAGATGTCGCCTATGCAGACCATCACCAATACCAGGTATGTGCCCTCACATCATCATCATCATCCTTCTCTCTCTCTCTCCCTCGTCTTACTCCCACGTCTTCCCTCTTGAAACCAGAAGACCACCCTTGCGCCTCACTGTACATCCAAGCCTGCCAGCTATGGAGGCTGGGCTATGGCGCTGCTCTTAGCAGCGCCCTCCTCCTTGCACGACCGCATGTGCTTGCACTTCGCCTCTCAGCGCTAGCAGCAGCCCACGAGCTTCGGCTCCAGCAGCGCTACCGCCAACATGCGAGTGCCCGAATGCATGCATAGGCAGCGAGCTCCTCCCTATATGGAAAAAACCTACCTCGTTCGACAGTCTGGCTGGACTGGCCTGGGCCCTGAAGCTTATGGTAGGCCCCAGGACGCTGCGCCTATCTTGCAGTTATTGGGCCTCATTCGGTTGGGCCTCCCAACTGTCTGTGTATGAGGCTGCCATTTTTGTCCAGGGCCTGCATCATTTTGGAAAGGCCTGGAAGGCCGTCGAAAGTCTTGCTGCTCGGCCTGTGTTTTCCTCAACCAACTGGCGCAACGAAACTGCATGGACCCCAAATACGAAATTGAAGGCCGAGGGCCTTTCATGATTTGTTAGGCCCGCCTTCACTTAGGGCGGGCACAGATGCAACAGGGGGCCCTTAAGCCCAGATCCTCGCATAAACAAAATGTGAAGAGAAAAGTAATATTTATATTTTCAGAATTTTCGGCCACATTTCCCTACCCCCCAAAGGGTCAAGAATATGCCAAGAGGAAATAACAGACCAATATAAGCACACTAAGGTTCAAAATGCCGCAAATTATAAGTTTCAAAAAAAAATATAAATAAATAAATAAATAGATGAGGAGGTGAAGAGAAACTAAGTGTTGGATTTTTCAAAAATTTCGGCAGCATTTTGTTACCCCCATGGGGTCGAAGTGTGCTGTCAAAAGGAAAGGCTAAGTATGAAAAAAAAAACAGAAAATTTCAGCAGCACTTCGTTACCCCCACAGGGTCAAAATGTGTGCCGAAAGCAAGAATGACTAAGTACTAATCAGATTTGAGGGTGCCGCAAACAAATTCAAATTTTCAGAACAAATTAAAAAATGAAGTAAAAGAAATCAGAAAATGAGAAAAGAAGGTGGGGAATAAGATAATTCGAATTTTTGGGAAAAAAAAGAAGAGATTTAAATCAAAGAGAAAGACAAAGGAAGAGAATTCGAAAAATTCGAAGTTGGGGGGGGAGGGGGATGAAAGAGTGATGAAGAAAGAGATAAATAGGTGAGAGAGAGAAAAAGAGTGAAGTGGGAGATGGGGGAGATGATCGGGTGTAGTTGGGGGGGAAGAGGGAGAGGAGGGTGGAAGAATGGGAGAGAAGGATATGGAAAAGGTGGAGAGGAGTGGATGAGATTAGTAGAAGATGGTGAGTGGGGAGGAGAGGAGAGGAAAAGGGTTGTGGAAGATGAGTGAAGAGGGAGGTAGGAGTGTTATGATCCTGGCCAATTTCGAGATACACATCCATCAGATAGTACAATGCCGCCCAATTGCAGAAAGAAATGAATGAACTTGAGAGGAGAGAGAGGGTTAGAAGAAGAAGAAGAAGTAAGAAAGAAGAAGAAGATGATGTACACCAACATAGACAAATGACAAGGCTCTTCTTCTTCGCCCAACAATCTCCTCCTCCTTATCTCCCCCTTCTCTTATTCATACAAGAAATAATAATACAATGATGAATGGCTGATCCAGAATCAATGTTCGAGTTCCTCTTCTACTGCCGGCATCACTTGAGGTCCACCATAGCCATGGCCTCCTCCTCCTCCCTTCCTCATCATAGGCCGAGTCTATGGCGGACTACTAGGCCTTGCCCAGATGCCCAAAGGACAACCCAAAGCAGCTATGGTTGCTTCACTCGGGCCGCCATGCCCAACTCTACCTTGAAGCTTCTTGGTGTGGCTCTCCCCAGTTGGGGACTCCCTGCTGCAGCGCCCACCAAGGTGATGAAGATGGCTGCCACCATAGCCAGGTAAGTACCCCTGTCGCTCCTCCCCCTTCCTGTCCTTCTTCCTCCTACGTGTCCTTCTCCTTCCCCCAGTAGCGCTGCTCCTGGATAGCGCTGCTCCAGCTCCAACCAGTGTGTCGACAAACTTGCAGGTCGGGCTCTTCGCCCAACTGGGAGAAATAGCGGCCTGCTTACCTCTTCGGCAGTGACTTCCAGGCCTCTCGGCCTTCCAAGCAACCGGTACCTCCTCCCTTTCGGAGGGAAACATCATTGCAGACTCTGATATTGCCCATACAAGCCCTAAACCCAGACTGGTTGGACTGGTATCTGCCTAGACCTAACCTACAACTACTGGGCCTCTAAAAATGCCACTTTTTTCTTCTTCTGATCGGCCTCCAATACCCGCACATCTACCTCTTCAGGGTGTGGTACCGGCCTACCCGCTACTTGAGTGTTTTTCCTGTTGCAATCCCTCAATGTCACGGCCACAGGCCCACAGCTAAGTACCGACCCTAAGGGCCCAATGAACGAGCAAGTGCCCGTGCGGGCCACACACACACTCAAGCCAACCAGCACTCAGACACGCACGACCACACACACACTCAAGCCAACCAACACTCAGATAGACATGCAGTCCAGCAAACGTGCACACACAGACTTAGTAGTTGGCGGGAAACTCAGCAAGGCATTCGGTCTATGAGCAAAACTCAGAAATCAGTCGTGTGTTTCAGCAAGGCATTCAGTGGTGCGCTGCGTAGCAGTTCGTGCTTGGAAATCCAGTACAGATCGTCCAACGGGTGATACATGAAGTGAACCTGGTACTGTCTATTGTGTTCTTTCCCTACGTGTTATTTAATTTTGTCTATCTCATGCCCGCCTTTGATTGCACGAGGGATCATGTCTTCGCGATAATCGAACGTCTTAGCGTCATGGTGGAGGTATCGTTTTGATGCATGGAACACGGGGTATGTGCGCAGATGGGCTGGCACATCAACTACGTACGAAGGGCCAAAGTGATCTTCGCCAACCACATCCAAAATTTTCCACGGACCATAGTAGAGTGGGAAAAGTTTACGAGAGACACCCTCTTCTTGTGAAAATTCAGACATCTTGACCCAGACATAGCTTCCTACCTGAATATCCGACGGTCGGCGCCTTTTGTTTGCATGATGGATCATGGCGTGCTGTCGCTTGGTCATTGTTGCAATGGCAACTTTGAGCAAGCGATCATACTTGGCCCTAAAGCCAGACCTGCCGGGTGTTAAGCCAGTTGGCTGTTCAGGGAATAGGTAGGAGAGTGGATTACGGATCTGACCCTGTTGGGTGTCATGCCGGTGGCGGAATGGATGGAGTTGTTGTGCAACCCCTCACGGAATACAACTCTTCATCCCATGTTTCCTAATCCGGAATAATGAAGGCGCGAAGAAGTTGAAACACAGTCTAGTTGATCTCCTCAGCCAAACCATTGGCTTCGGGGTGTCGGCCAGATGTCATACACAGTCTGATCCCTAGTTGAGATATGAAGTCCTTCCATTCAGTACTAATGAAGCGCGGATCCCGATCGCTCACAAGAGTCTTCGGGGTTCCGTACTGCAAAATGTACTTCTGTTGGAACTCACGGATCACTAGTTCTGTTGGAGTGTGAGATGGCAAAGGAGTCAGATTAAGGAACTTAGAGAAACGGTCAACAATCACCATGACTTGTGAGTAGTTGTTCTTACTTACCTTTCCCAAGCCGGTGAAGTTGATGGAGACGGACTCCCCGGGACCTTCGGGAATGGGAAGGGGTGTGAGCAGCCCCATGGGCTTTGTCTGCATGGTTTGATTCGTTGACAAACTTGATATTCAGTCACAAACTTTTCGGCAGTCCCTTTCATGTCAGGCCAATCAAACTGTCTCAGCAAATTTGCGTACGTCTTCGAAGTGTCCGCTCCGGCCATGAGCCAAATCCAGAAAGTGCGTGTGGAGAGGCTCATGGTTGGGCACACACAAGCGGTCGTGGTTCCCGTAGCGACGGAAAATCAGTCCTCCATATTCGTGAAAATCAGGCTGACTACTAGGATCAGCCCGCAACCGCTCAAGGATGGGACTAAGTTCCGGATCCTTGGCTGTATGCTCTACGAGTTCCTCCTTCAGTTTCTTTCGGAGGTCGTAGGATTTCACAAGGCAAGTCATGTACTCAGGGTGGCGAGACAATGCGTCAGCGACTCGATTATAACAACCCTTTTTGTGTTTCAACTCAAAGTCAAAAATGTCAATTTCATGGAACCAGCGAAGTAACGTAGGGGACAGGGTAGTTTGCTCCTTGATCCACTTCGGAATCTCATGATCCGAGAACACTTTGAAGTGGCATCCCAAAAGATAGTGCTTCCAATGGTCCAAAGCCATACGCAGAGCATAGAGGTCGTGCATGTAGGTGGAAGTGGCTACCTTTACGCTGGGCATGCATCTGCTGTAGAATTCGAGCGACCACAAGCTATCGTCGTCATCTTGTTGCAGCACTGCGCCAATCCCATACTGGCTTGCATCCGTAGTAACTACGAATGTCAGTTTGGGACCTGCAATGCGGAGTACAAGGTAACTCACCAATGCTTCTTTCAAAGCTTCAAAGGCGTCCTTGCATGCGGTGTCCCCAAGAGTAGGGAACATTCTTACTTGTTAACCGGGATAACGGGCGAGCAATAATAAAGAAGCGGGGCACAAACTTTCGGTAGTACGACGCGAGACCAAGGGAAGAGCGCAGTTCGCAGATGTTCGCGGGCTGAGGCCAATTGCGTATGACTTCAACCTTGGTTGCCTCAGGGTCTAAGCCTGCAGCAGACAACCGATGCCCAAGATAGATGACGCTATCCTTCCCAAACTCAAATTTCTCTAGGTTAAGATGGAGTTGCGTCTTCTTGAGGATATTGAGCACTTCCTCGAGGTGCTTGAGGTGTTCCTCCATGGATTTGTTGAAGATTAGTATATCATCGAGGTATACCACCATGAACCGGCCAATCTGTTCGCGGAGGACCTTGTCCATGAGGCTTTGCAAGGTGGCCGGTGCGTTCGTGAGACCGAAGGGCATTACGGTAAACTCATAAAGCCCATCGCGTGTTTTGAACGCAGTCTTGTGCTGGTCCGCAGGATCGACTTCAATCTGGTGGTAGCCAGATTTAAGATCGATCTTGGAAAAAACCTTGCACCCACCTGCGGCATCAAGCAAGTCATCTATGCGGGGCAATGGATAAACGTTCTTTCTTGTGATGCGGTTTACACTGCGATAGTCAATACACATGCGAAGCTTGCCTCTTTTCCTTGGAACAAACAAAACAGTAGCACCAAATTCAGACTCACTAGACTTGATCCAGCCTTTGTCAGTCATTTCGTTAATTTGTCGCCGGAGTTCCTCCAACTCGTCGGGTCCCATTCGGTATACGCACCCCTTTGGAGGAATAGCACCCTTGACCAACTCGATGGTGTGTCGGACCGATCGCGTGGGGACTCCACGTGGCTCGGCCAGAGCTTCCGGGAACTGATCGAGTAGGTTTTGGATGTTTGGTGGAACCGTTGGAGGTGGAGGATCAGCAAAGGGATCACCTAGATCAAGTCGCAGGTTGCGAATAGAGGCGACCGAATCTGAAGTAGGATCATTTGGACTAGTAGACGGTAGAGAAGTAGAGGTGCTAGAAGTAGAATCACTAGTCGTAGTAGTAGTGGTATTAACCGCAAAAGTAGATGGCACATCGGTAGGACAAACAAAGACAACATACAATTGTTCGTCCTCTTTGTGCTTGCGCCATTTCTTGCAGAACTTCATAGCATTCAGAAAAGTAATTGGGGACTCATGCTTCTCATCCAGGAGCACGGGGAGCTCGTTCCCTTGAGCATCTTTGACCATGAAAAGTGACTCCTTCCACTTGGTCCATTCGCATTGGGACTGCAGCCAGCCCAAGCGAAGGACAACGTTGAAGGGGCACTTGTCAAGGACATAGAAGTTCAACGCATGTGTGACAGTTTTGTCCTTGTCAAAGGTAGTGCGCACACCTTTGACTACATGCGTAGAGGAAACAACTTCTTTGTTGCCAACTTGGGTTCGGCAAGGGTTCTGCAAGGCCACTTGCTTCATTCCCAAGCCCACTTTGCGTATCCCATGAGGTGACATAAAGTTAGCAGTCGCGCCACAGTCAATCAAGATACGGAGATAGTGGTGGTTTATGAGAAATTTGAAGAAGATCAACTTCACTATCCCTTGGGCACGCTGCTGTTTCATCTCAACCCAATGCTCCAAGTGGTAGTGGAAGTCGACCGTCCCAGACTCCTCCCAAGGCTCGACATACAAGACATTACACACTTCAGCCTTGGCTTCAGCAGATGATTGGGTTTCATGGGAGGACTGTTGATTTGCATCAGATTCAATCTCCCTTGCTGTAGAGTGGGCTGAAATCGACTCTACGCCCGGGTCTGGTTTCCCTGCAGCCTATAGCAATCCTGTATCTTATGGTTCCGTTTCTGGCAATGTAGGCATACCCCCTTCTTGAGTCTTCCCCGCTAATCATTTTCAGTGATCTGGAGATCGACCCACGGTTTAGTGGCCGCATCCTCCGGTTTTGCTGGGATTTTGACTCCCTTGGGAAGCTGGACATAGTTCTTCCCTGCATTCCGATTTGGTCCCTTTGTATTGGCAGTTTTTTTAAAGGCGGTGAATTTTTCTTCTTCTTGGTTTGCGTCAGACTCATGGGCTGACGAACAGGCTGTATCAGTGTCCTGTTCTTGGTCGCCACCAAGAGTGGGGTCATCTGCATCGGCCTCTTCTTCAGCCTCCAGTAGGTCATGCACAACAAAACGGTTGCTGCCTTTGAACCGCTTGCCGCCCATGGGCTTTTTGTTGCCTGCTGTGGAAACGAGGTCTATAGCCTCAAGACTGATTATGTCCTTCATAAGAGTGAACCAGTCAGTGTCCCCAATGAAGTCCCTGCCAAGGCGATTAGTGAAACTAGTGGGAACCGCGCCTTTGACCACATCCAAGCAAGATTGGTCAGTCAGTTCTAACCTGGGTGTAGCAAACATTTTGCTGAGGTAGGTCTGCAGGCTTTTCATGGAGCCCATCCACTTGCTGCGTTTAATTTTATCAAGCTGGCTTCTTGCCCTTGCTGCAACATGTGGATCCATATATTGGGAAATGAGGAGTTCCTCGAGGGAGGCAACCAGGGTGGCCTTAAGCCACCTTGTCAGTTCTATCTTAGGGACCTCGACTCGCATAGCTTGGACTTCTAAGAAGCCCCGTACAACCGGCTCAACATTCATTCCCATGATCACGGACTGGATCTCTGGTTGGGTACCCAACACCTCAAAGTATGCCCTCATGGAGCTGATCCAGGATTCGATGTCCTCTTTGCCGTCGTACTTATACGGTATTTGTACCGCCTTTCGGTCCACATAGGGACCAGCGAAGTTGGGACCAGCACCGGCTGGTTCCGATCTTAAGGCTGCAGCCGTTGCATAATTTTCTGCCTCGTTGCTTGTTATAGCAACAACGGAATCAGCACCTGTTGCAGGTCCCGAGGGGTTTGCCATCACACTCAAGGAAGAAGTAGAAGAAGATACGGTAAGAGGGGTAAGAGTTAGTTTCAATTGCAGCTCCAGAACCAGGGGGTAAAGGAAGAGGATTGGCCGGTTGGGCTTGTCGCAGCGCAACAACCTCTATCGTCAAGTCAAGGTACTTGCCGGTCATCTCAGTCAGATCCTCTTGAAGTTTCTGCAACTTTGCGAAGACTTCGGCGATCTGAGTGGTATGATCTTCAAGGCTTCGGACTTGGACGATAGCGGTAAGTATGGACTGCAGTTGTTCCCCACACTGCTCTTTGGTCAGCGAGGGGACAGTTTCCAAGATGGCCTCCTGACTTTTCAACAGCAATTCCTTCCTCTCCTTCTCTGTCTCTTGTTCCTTTTTGATGGCACTATCTAAGAGTGCTTGCAGATACGATTTCTCTGCATTGCTGGCTGCATCCAACAGGGCCTTCCACTGGAATGAGGTTAGCAGTGGCTGGGCCATTTTCGGACCGTTGTCGTCGGCAGGTGAATCGGAGAGGCGCCAATCAGCAAAAGAATCAATCAGACTCTCAAGAAGTACACTCCCCTTTTCGCTTGGACGAACACTCTGTTTCCCAGTCCTTGCCCACCCCAGACGGTTACTTTCCCTCTCTTCCTTTTCTCTCTCCCTCCTCTCTCTCTCTTCTTTCTGGTTGCGAGTCTCCACGACCATCGAAAATGGAATCAGAGAAACAGACTGAAAAGCTCAGAGACGAGAAGGTAGAACTCCTAGCCGGAGCGACATTTCATTTGGACTTAGAGAGCAGCAAACCAAAGAATAAGCAAACAACTTCACATGAGAGGTCTGATCCAGCGACCCAGTCTAATCAGACTGCATACGAGGTCCTCTCGGGTCCAGTCTGACCAGCTCTATGACCATGCAGCAAATCAGACAATGAGTAACTAAATGCAACAATGGAGAATTGAGTGGTGTACAAGGTGCGAGTCAAGCCACGGACGGTGCAACCAAAAGCATGCGAAACGTCTCAGTCGATATCCCCTCGGCAGTGGGTGTCCTAACCAACAAGAATAAAACTCTGGATCTCAGTCAGGAAGACAATGGACTAATGCCAAACTGATTTGGGTCCAAAGGGCTCTTCTTGTTTGGGCCCGGTCCCATTGGGTCCCAGAGGTCCCACGTAGGCCGCGACCAGGTCCCAACCAAGAGGAGTCCTACATGGGCTCAATTCAATTTCTACCACACCGAAAAATGAAATTTCAACTTCCAGCAGAACCTACAGACTACAACCGTTCAGAGATGAAAAGACAAAGCACTGTAGAAAAACTCGGCATTCGGATCAATATACTTCATTTTCCATCCATCAGGTGAGTAGGTAGATCACACACATTCAATCACACAATCAAGACCACAGAGGAGTAGCAAAAGAAACCAGAGTAACCCACCATACCATGCACACATACATGGGCATCCCGTAGGTGCACGACACTTACCTGAGTGGCCTTGAGCTTCGAGATGAATAAAACTCACCCCCCTCTCATATGATCCTCATGACCCCTCTAATGCTACCCCTACACTAGTGTCCTATCTCCTAGGAGGGTCTGACTCCAACACCCAAGTGCAACGCCGGATCCCCCGTCGATGTTGAAGAACAAAGTAGCAACTTGTAGTTCGTAGATGCTGAGTGGTTGCTGACCCTCAAGCTCGCCTACTTGAGGGCAACCCTTAAGTTGCCAAGTGTCTCCCTTGAATCAGATTCCAGGTGCGAGTGCCTCTCATTGTCGCCTCTCTCAAATTGTCGCATGAAGTCTCCTCGAAATGTCTCGCCACCCTAATCTCACTCTCAAGCAACCTGGTTAGGTTCAATGTCGAACCCACATGACCTAACCAGGTGGGGGCAACTTCCCTTAGCCACGCTGCCCCACTTCCCTTAAACAACCAACCCTAACCCTACGTGTTGCCCTCAACCACTTAGGTTAGGATTAGGGCAGCAAAGTCAACTCTCACCAGCAAGTAGAATCTGCTCTGATACCAATGTTATGATCCTGGCCAATTTCGAGATACACATCCATCATATATTACAATGCCGCACAATTGCAGAAAGACATGAATGAACTTGAGAGGAGAGAGAGGATGAGAAGAAGAAGAAGAAGTAAGAAAGAAGAAGAAGATGATGTACACCAACATAGACAAATGACAAGGCTCTTCTTCTTCGCATAACAATCTCCTCCTCCTTATCTCCCCCTTCTCTTATTCATACAAGAAATAATAATACAATGTTGAATGGCTGATCCAGAATCAATGTCTGAGTTCCTCTTCTACCGCCGGCATCACTTGAGGTCCACCATAGCCATGGCCGCCTCCTCCTCCCTTCCTCATCATAGGCCGAGGCTATGGCGGACTACTAGGCCTTGCCCAGATGCCCAAATGACAACCCAAAGCAGCTATGGCTGCTTCACTCAGGCCGCCATGCCCAACTCTGCCTTGAAGCTTCTTGGTGTGGCTCTCCCCAGTTGGGGACTCCCTCCTGCAGCGTCCACCAAGGTGATGAAGATGGCTGCCACCATAGCCAGGTAAGTACCCCAGGCGCTCCTCCCCTTCCTGTCCTTCTTCCTCCTCCGTGTTCTTCTCCTTCCCCCAGCAGCGCTGCTCCTAGATAGCGCTGCTCCAACCGGCGCTCCAACCAGTGTGTCGCCAAACTTGCACACCGAAAAAGAGGCCGGGCTCTTCCCCCGGCTGGGAGATATAGCGGCCTGCTTACCTCTTCGGGCGGTGACTTCCAGGCCGCTCGGCCTTCCAAGCAACCGGTACCTCCTCCCTTTCGGAGGGAAACATCATTGCAGACTCTGATATTGCCCGTACAGGCCCTAAACCCAGACTTGTTGGACTGGTATCCGCCTAGACCTAACCTACAACTACTGGGCCTCTAAAAATGCCATTTTTGTCTTCTTCTGCTCGGCCTCCAGTACCCGCACATCTACCTCTTCAGGGTGTGGTACCGGCCTACCCGGTACTTGAGTGTTTTTCCTGCTGCAATCCCTCAATGTCACGGCCACAGGTAAGTACCGGCCCTGAGGGCCCAATGAACGAGCAAGTGCCCGTGGGCCACACACACACTCAAGCCAACCAGCACTCAGACAGGCACAACCACACACACACTCAAGCCAACCAATACTCAGACAGACATGCAGTCCAGCAAGCGTGCACACATAGACTTAGTAGCAGGCGGGAAACTCAGCAAGACATTCAGTCTATGGGCAAAACTCAGAAATCGGTCGTGTGTTTCAATCCATGTTTGGACGGGTCATCACAGGAGGAGGAGGGAGTAGTGGTAGGGTTAGAAAGGATGATTAGATGATGGGGGGAGAGAAAAGGGGTTGGGGGAGAGTAGGTTAGTGGGTAAGATGGTGATACCAAGCTCTTGGGTGGCGAAGAGTAGAGCACTACCAAGATCCACAAGATCTTCGCCTTCAAGATGTTGCAGGCTTGATGTCACTGCAATAAAAAAAAATATGGGGTGGGCTGAGATCTTGATCAACCACCAGGATGTCACTATGGTGCAGCCTCCTAGCCAGGGGGGTCTTCAAGATCCACAGCAAGCTGCCACGTGGCACTGCAGATAGGCACCAGATACCAGCCACGTGCGCAGGCGGCAGCACCCACGACCACCCGGGGGAGGGGGGGGCACAAATAGTTGTTTTGCCGCACGCTGCTCGCCGCTCGCCGACGGGGGGGAGGGGGGGGGTAAATAGCTGCCGTGACACTTCTTCAACACCAGTGAGCCATGGTATCAGCTCAGATTGTGGTTTTGGCCAGTGTGTTAAGGCACTGGCCATGCACGCGCATGAGTGGCAACTGCCCAGGTTCAAACCTTGGCAGCAGCAGCATCCCAAATCTTGATGATATATAATCCGGGAGTGGGGTGGGGCAGGGCAGCGTAGGCGCGTGCGCTGACCTTGGCCTTGGCGCTTGCACGCTCGCGTCGTGCCGGCAGTCTCCTTTTTCGCCACGTGTCTGCCTCTCCACGTTGCTGCTTTTTTGTTGTTTTTTCGTCGTTTACGTCCTGAAAATCCCTGAAAATCCCGCTATCGGGATTACAACAATTTCCCTCTGTTACGAGAAGGAGGGCAGGTTGGAGCGGGGACCGTTCCCGCTTTGATACCAGTGTGACAGAACCGGCGGGATGGCGGTCCGCCAGGATCAACACGGAGGGTTGACGAAGGAGGAGATGGAGGTGGAGCTGGAAGGGACACCGCAGCTCCGACGCAGACTCAACACGCACATACTCCAAAGTGTGCAAATGCAGAATGAGGAAATATAGACTGCAACTGGGGTATACCCCCAGCGGACTGACTGGACTGGACTGGATTGGACTGGAATGGACTGGTACCGATAGTGGTACCGCGTAGGACTGGACTGGACTGAAGCAGTACCCGGCCTGGTCCCACAGGCTGAACTGGCAAATAGCCGAATAGGCCCTGGCTGTAGGGCAGGGCAGATAGAGGTCTGCTGCAAAGATGAAGACGTTGATGGAACGACTGAAGAATCTGCCTATGTTGATAACTTCTTGAATGAAGAGGATGATGAAGATTATAAGGCTCCCAGTTTCTACAAGTGGAGCTTATGGCCTGAAAAAAGAGACAGCTGGGGAGAAATCCCGGATGCATATGTTCACAAATTAATTTTTGCGAAAGAAGAAGAGGAAGAACAAAATGACTGGTATGCTAGAGTCAACCCAACAACTGTGACTCTCCATGAACTCGGGGAAAGTTTTGGATCAAAGGATGAAAAAGAGGTTGAAAAGAGAAAAAAAAAGATTTCTTTCATTTTTAAAGAATATGATTGAAGCTACCAAGAGATTGGAAAAAGGATGGAAATGGAGAAGATAAAGGAATACTACTGCAAAACCTTAAGGAAAAAGTTTGGACTAAAGAGAGGTCACCTCTTCGTGAATGGCAAGGGAGGATTGCCTCCGTTAAGGGTGGTTTGTGGGAAAGAAAGACAATTAGAAATATGTGTTGCTCTACATGAGGGGGGTGCTGGTGTCATAGAGCCGCTGAGGCAACTTACTATAAGACCTCTAAGCTCTGATTTTGGTCTGGCATGATCATGTGTATTATGCCATAAGAGATCTACAACGAGGATGATTGAGTCTTTATTCCTTACCATCCTGGTAGAGCCAGGCAGTCGAGTTCACTTAGATCTCATCACAATGCCTCCAGGCAAGGGTGGGATGAGATACAAATTGAACATGAGAGAGGATTTCTTTGGATATGTTGAGGCAAAAACTTTGAAGAGGAAGACAGTCGAGCAAGGCTGAGATATCCCTTCATCAGAGAGTTTGTTTCAAACAGAGGATCTGAATTCAAAAATGAGATTGTAAGATGAATCACTCTCAGATTGGGTGTCAGGATTCGATGTATGACTACCTACCATCCTCAGGCAAATGCACCAGTCGAGAGAGGTCACACAACCCTGAAAGATTTATTGGCTTAAATGGTGTGAAGGGAACCTCAGTAATTGGCCAAAAGTATTAAGAGTTGCAATCTCTGCTGATAACATCATTGTCAAGATAACCACTCGCTATCGTCCGTTCACTCTGTGGTATGGTCGGTATGCCACGTTACCTATTGAGAGTATAGTCAAGACATGATCAAGCCAAGAGGGTGACAAATAATATTCTCTCTCAGAGCTTCTTCAAATCAGAATGAGACAAATATCAAAAGTTGATCAGACTGTGATGAATGCTGTAGAGAGAATGACAACCAACAGGTTATCAGATCAAGAGAGATGAAACAAGAAGAGGTACATAAGAAAAACTAAATTAAGGGTCCATGACGTTGTCATTCTATTTGACAATTCCCTCGAGACTCAGTGGACCAAACGGTTGGAGCCCAGATGGTTCAATCCTTACAGAATCATAGGAGAAGCAGAACACAAAGTCTACGAGATATCTGAGATGGATGGATCAAAAGTTCATGACATGGTATCCGAGTCGAGACTTCGTAAGTTTATCTCCAGAGACCCTGATGTAGTTCCTACAATGACCACAAAGAAAGGAAAGAAAGGTCAGTCATCCAACAAAAGAGCAGTTCCAGAAAACTGAAAAGAAGTACAGTGAGGCGGTGAGACACTACCAGAACTAAAGTTTCAACAAACTCTGATTATTCTTGTATTGTCAATTCAATATGTCAGTTTCCAACATGTCAATTTTGACACGAGAAACTTAAGAAAGAGCCTTCCTACGGTTTATGTTCATTTCTGTATGCGAGATTATTTTCTATTTCTGCCAGTGGCAAAATTAATAAGATCAAGTCATTGATGCAGAGCCATTGTCGATCCACGAGTATCAGATCCCTAAGTGAGGAACAATTGTGAGTATCCACGAGTAATCAGTATTAATTTCTTGTAACAAAGAGGAAGTATGATGGGCATAAAGGAGTTCAACTCTACTTTACCAGAGAGTTGTCAGTAGAGGGACTTCGAGTCTTTTGACTGAGTGGCCTGTCCAAGAACATTATCAAGAAGATGGGCCTAAAGAAGTTCAACTTTGCTTGACCAGAGAGCTGTAGGCAGAGGGACTTCGTGTTTCTTGACTATGTTGCCCATCTTCTATCTCAGATGAGGGAAGGGACCTCTTTGGGATCAGTATCTCTATACTTCCTTGAGACTGACGGGATGTCTCTTGGGAGTATTCTCAGATGAGGGAAGGGACCTCGCTGGGAACAACACTTTGTATTCCTTGAGGCTGAAGAGAGGTCTCTAGGAAATACACCGTCGGTTGTCATTTGTTGTTGTTCAGTGTCTCTTGAGACTGAAGGGACGTATCTTGAGAAATGTTCGTTCAATTATTTGGGGCATGGGTTATCTGACTGCGGGCTTGATATGTTTGTTTGACAGTCTATACCCGGGGTTTTCTTCTCTAACCTAAGATGTGTTGATTGTCGAGGCCAACCAGAGCCTTACCGCAGTAGGTTGCAATCTAGTGGCTGAGGCAAAGACTCCAGGGCTTTGGCCTGTGAGGTCAAAAGGGGTCAGCTGGAACCCTACCGCTGTCAGAGGATGCAATCCAGTAAGGTTCGCCAGAGCCTGGAATCGTAGTTAGACCGGGTCCTACGTTCAAAAATCTGGGTGGGGCAGCCAACGCCCTAGGCCAAAAACAGGTGGGTGAGACGGTCCCCGACTGCAGTGGTAAAATCCAGGTACGGGACAAATGGACTGACGGGAGGTCTACTGTTATGGGGTGACCAGACCCGCTTAGTTTGGGTGTCCTGGCGTGAGGTGCGCCAAAGGGTCACCATACTCGAGTAGTGGGTATGGTGGTCCTAACTTGGAGGCATGTTAAAGGGGTTGTCAATACAAATGGTCTGATTAGTCCTGGCTTGAGGCGGACCGAACGAGGGTTATCAAGCTAACGGGAGGTCTGCCACCCCTGGCTAGTGGTGGGCCAAAACCAAAGCAATCAATAACTCTTGGGTATGACGAACTGTTTACATTATTCACTGGTTTATTATGAGTTTTTATTTTTATTTACTTTATTTAATTGTTGTTTGATGACTGCTTGTTGGGGAGTTTGCATGCTGGGATCATGCTTGGTGGTTTGTGGGAATTGTTGTTTTGCAGGTTTATGCAAATTCGTCTGAAGCTCCAAGACTGGAGAAAAATAAAGGGGTTTTGTTATCCCCCTTTATCTGTTTGAGAAGTTGGGGACACGCCTCACTCAGATCAGAACAAGAGAACGGGGTTTGGTATCCCCCCCAGTTGCTTGAGAAGTTGAGAAGACGTCTCACTCAGGCCAGAGAACGAGAAAAAGGGTTTGGTATGCCTCACACCTGATACTGCTGATAACAATTGTCCATAATGCTAACACCAGATTGATAATATCGCCGAAGTCACTATCAAAAGTGAGAGACAAGGTAGTTTCTCCACTGTAAAAGCTCAAAGAGAAATCAGATTTCATGAGGACAAGAGATCAAAATCGATTGCAAATGAGAAAATTGAGATGAAATCCTTCTTAAGTTTCATTTGGTGGCCAACAGAGCGGTCTGGTTCACAAGGAACCTGCATCCCCAGCCTCAGGGTATTCGAACATTCAAGCCAGGAACATCATGAAGTACAGAACGGATTGAGGAGCCAAGAAAAGAAAAGATTCATAAATTCAAAGAAAAGACGTCGCGCTTATACAAGATATAAAGGACAATCATGAACTCTATCTGGAGTAGAATGAGGAGTGAGAAAACGCAACACAGAGTGCAACTGTTAACCCGGGGGAAAGAAGAAACCACGCACGGGATAGAGGGCGAGGGTGCAAGCACTAATGCCTTGCCTACTACTAGGTAGTAGGTACTCTAGGGGAATATCGAGGGGAGGAAGTACTAGAGGCGTCGTAGCGCGCCTCATACTTCTTCTGATAATACTCCATCCTTGTTGGGGATGGAGTTCTTTCGAACCAACTGGGTAACGAGTAACGTGGATACGCCCTTGAGTACGTCCCGTATCCATATCTCTCTTCTTCCTCCTCCTCTGAGTTGAAGTGCCTTCTGGCATGAGGAGCGGGCTCCTCAAGAGCCTTCCCTCCTCTTCCGCCTCTCCCTCTTCCCTGTCCCCGGTGTGCCTCAGGCATGGCACAAGATGAAGTTACGATTGAGAAGAAGGTGAAAAGAAAGAGGTGCACAACGTTGAAGACTGAGACTAAAAGGATGTCGCGAGAATAAGAGGGTCACGCTACTAAGGAAGCAGCCCACGAAAGATTGCTGCACAATGGAGAAGAGGAAGGTGCATTGCAAAAGAGAAAGTGCTAACGCAAGCCCGATGTGAGGGCTTCGCCGCAAAATGTGAGAATGGGTGAGTGCACCACCGATTCTCGCTGTCTTATACTAACTGTCTACTTCATTTGGCCCAGCGGGGACGCTGGGCGGGGGTTTGGTATCATGTCAGAGGGCGCGGTGTCCCGACCCTCCGCTGCCTACCAAATACCTGCTCACGGACTCACGCAGGGTGCCAGGCTCCGCACTCCACTGGGCTTTCCAATTAGACCACACAGGCTCCGCGCCCTGCTACACAGCAGGCCGGCCTGTGGTTGTGGTAGCCGTCGGGCTCGCCCGGGGGCGCGACAGTAAAAAGCTGGCGCAGGCTTTTCAGCTGCATGCCGAGCCCCGACGGTCGTGTTTTGGAATTGGTGCAGATGCTGTGGAAGCTAAAAAAGGAGAAGGGGAAGAGAAATGAAATAAAAAGGAAAAGGGGAAAATGGAAACGGAAAGTTTACATTTCACACTTGTGTCCAAATTCGGA
Source organism: Chara braunii (assembly GCA_003427395.1). Lineage (NCBI taxonomy): Eukaryota > Viridiplantae > Streptophyta > Charophyceae > Charales > Characeae > Chara > Chara braunii. The sequence goes on along the minus strand of BFEA01000722.1, from coordinate 388,836 downwards.
CCGCTACCCCCAGGTGTCAAATCGGATGATCCCATAGCTGAGGTGGCGCTAGGGTTTTTTCCCTTTCTCTTTTTCTTTTTTGTTGATTCTCCTTTTCTTTTGTTAACTTTCCTTTTCCATCTAGCTCTTTCGAGCTTCAGTTTCCCGCCAGTCATGTCCTGGGGGAACCAGCGGTCCATTTTCGAACCTTGACTGCAGACTGGTAGCCAGACCCTTCACGTTCGACCCATTATTGACGTGACCGATAAGCGCTGCATAGCGGGACTCCAAAAGAGGGGCAACCCGCGGCCGCTTTGGTAGGAGGCTTATCACCTCCCTTGGAAGGTCATAAGCCCCCTCCTTGCCATTGGACACGGGTACCCGTTAGGGGTAGTCCGGCGGTGTGCCTTGAAGGGAAGAGGGTGCCCGTCGGTATCCCGTTATGGGACCGTGGCGGGCCAGACCTATGGGTCTTTTCAGGTCAAGTCGGAGCGATAGAGATTGCAGGCTGTAGGGTCGCGTTTGTACCTGCCCTGTGCTGAAACTCTGTTAACCTTGTTGATTGTAAATGAAATATTATTTACTGCTATTAATTTTCGTTCCCTCGTTTAGTACACAGAGACCACGGTTCTTCCTGAGTACTAAAAAGGGAGGTGGTAGTGTGAACGAAAGTAAACTAACGCTATGCTGACCCTGTAAGTCGGAGTGGTAGGCGAAGGTCACAGGGACGGCAATCATCTGGACTTTAGTGCCACGGGGGTAGGTGTGCTCGTACAGGGGAGTTGTAGAGGCCAGTCGCTGAGTGCATCCTTCCTGCAAGACCCCATTTCCAGCAGTTGCTGCCCACCACAAACAGAGTGGTGTATAAGTGCCATATGAGTGACATATGAGTGGAAGCATCGACTTTCCTCGGGTCACAGAGGGAGGTGTGGTGAGGAAGTTGATAGCGCCATGATACTAATGCTCAAGTTATCTTCGTCATCTAATATCAATATCTTCTGAAGGCCTCAATCCGGGTGGTTCTCTCACACCACTTGGATAGTGGCCTTGAACTGCAATGTTAAAAGCAAAAGAGAAAGAAAAAGAAACACTTGAAGAAACTCGAGTTACATTATCCTCATGTCCTAGCAGTTGTTCCAGATAACGTTTACGTTCAGCCACTCATGAGTTGAACTTACCCACATGTGCTGGATTAGCTTTGGACGCTGGGCCCGGTTCCCAGCACGTGCTACTCCCCACAAATAAATTGAAGCTTTGTTCCAAAACAAAACAAAAAAAAAACAAAAAAAAAAAATCCACATGTTCTGGCAATTGATCCTGGACTAGCTTTGTCATCGTCCACATGTTCTAGCAATTGTTCTAGATCATCCTCGTGTTCAGTTACTCGTTAGTTGAACGCACAGAAATGTCCTTCCGGTTATTCTGGATTACCTCTGTGTTGGGTGATTATCATGATCCTGCAAGTTCTGATTCATGCATGTTTCCTCCACAAGGGAAAACAGAGCAATTTGTTTAGGAGTGGCTCCTTGCAACCAACAAAATGAAAAAGTATTACACGTGGGCATTTCCCCCCTCAGATATCGCCATCCACCTTTCCTTGAAAAAAAATAAAATAAAATAAAATCAGCCTAGCCCACATGTCCACTGGATGTCCCTGGAGAAGCCAGCCCACTGCTATGGCATTCATCATTCTTTTGAGTAGAGCCATAAGGCTGACATTAATCTTTACCTTCTCTGGCGCCATCCACTTCTTCAAGTCTGCGAGCGTCCTCTTGATGCATCCTTGGAGTACAACAGTCTGAGAGAGAGAGAGAGAGAGAGAGAGAGAGAGAGAGAGAGAGAGAGAGAGAGAGAGAGAGAGAGAGAGAGAGAGAGAGAGAGAGAGAGAGANAGAGAGAGAGAGAGAGAGAGAGAGAGAGAGAGAGAGAGAGAGAGAGAGAGAGAGAGAGAGAGAGAGAGAGAGGACAGACAATGGCATAAGCACAACAAAGAGGCAGTCAAGGCTTTGCGCATTAGGTCTATTATTGGTATTTCTTGTTCCGTGAAATGGGAATACCTTTTTGTACTAAAACACTCCCCTGAGGGTGGAAGATATGGCTCAAGAGTCGGTCTACAGCACTGGGTAGTTGACTCATGGGAGTTTGTCAGCTGAGAAAGCACAACAAAGAGTCAGTCAGGGCTTCGAGAATTGGGTTCTTTGCTGGTTTTTGAACCATCTTTCCTTTGTTGCGTGCAATAGGAATCGATTCTGGCCAAAAAAAAAAAGAAGAAGAAGAAGAAGAAAGGAATCGGTTTTGGGACTCACCCAAGGTCAGCTTGAGTTGCGGGCTCCAGGTCCAGGCTGGGTTGCTACTGGGCCTACTGGCCTCCCAATCAGTGGGAAAATCATTGGAGACTGAGCTACTCTGGACTTCACCTGTCTGGACGTAGACATCACCTATATTCAGCCCGCTACCACCGTTACACTTAACCTCTAAACTCACCTCTACCCTGGACCTTTAGACTGAGCTCCTCTGGACTTAACCTATCTGGAATCTGGACCGAAACCTCACCTATATTCAGACTGCTACCACCGTTACACTTATTACCTCTAAACTCTCCTGGACCCTGGACCTCTACAAGTTGTTGAACGATCCCTGATGGGTCCCTGCCAGTATACCTAGGCTGTCGAATTTCTCATCCTGCCCCTATATCCACAAACTACTTATCCAGAATTGCTTAGTTCTGTCCCTCCCAAGGCACAGCACAACAGCCCGCACAAAGGGTAATAGCAACTTAGTACCCACAAATATGTAATCCACTCAAGAGTCAAGACTTAGCAGAATGACACACATACATGCACAGGAAAGCCAATGGAAGTTGCCAAGGGTGTCGTACAGGAAATGAAAATTTACCAAAGATTGCATGGAACCTTCTTTAGGGGGTTTAGGGATAAACTGACCCAAGGCAAAAAGCAAAAGCACTCAACTAAAATGGGGGTTATCGAACGTGACTAAACAAAACCTACCGTGGCCTGGAACAACTTGGGAAGAGAGAGCATCAGAACACTGGCCCCAACAAAATCTGTCTCCAACGTGTCCGGTCTTTTATGGGTTATGAATAAAGAATAGAGTCCAAAGACAAGTTGCAAAAGATGTGCAAGAGGAGCAGCCCCAAATGAAAACCCAACACCCTCACCCTACTGTAGGACACTACTTATTAGACTATGGAGGGCAAGAACACCTAAAAAAGTGGGTAAGTCCAGTTCCAAAGAAGTGCTGTGGCAACCGCTGTTTGGGAACCCATGGGTGAGCGACTTGTGCGTGTACTGCGGCCATGCAGGGGCGGGGTGGATATCACGACTGGCATGGATCCACTTTCAAACACCGTGTCATGGCTACAGTGGTTAAGACACCTGGCTGTGAAGCCTGAGATCACTGGTTCGATTCCGTGCCGGGTCGGATCGAGGAAGATGCACAAATTCTGTATTTAAGCGCAGTAACTAGCCGGGGAATTTTACCCAGCCCGGTGGCTGCGTAAGGCCTAAAAAGTGTGCTTACCTGCAGGATGGTTGCGAGGGTTGATGTCCTGGATGGGTGTTCTGTGTGTGAAAGCGATTTGTGTGCACAGCAGCCATGCAGGGGTGGGGTGGATATCAAGACCGGCATGAATCTGTCCCCGTAAGAGATAGAAAGTACTCCTGTTATGACCCGGACCAATTGCGAAGTACAAATTCACCAATCAGCACAATGTTCACCAACTGCAAAAGGAAACGAATGAACTTGAGAGGATGGAGAGGATAAGAAGAAGAAGAAGTAGAAAAGATTGGAAAAGACAATGTACACCAGCAAGAACCAATGTCAAAGCTCTTCTTCTTCGCTCAACTCCCTTGCATCTTATCTCCCCCTCCTCTTTATAAATTCAAACAATAAATAATACAACAATGTTGGA
>BFEA01000722.1:359170-371230 GCA_003427395.1 Chara braunii | reverse complement strand
GCTACCTCTGGTCTACATTTCATGCTGATGTGGCGCTACCTCTGGACTACATTGCATGCTGATGTGGCGCTACCTCTGGTCTACATTGCATGTTGATGTGGCTCTACCTCTGGTCTACATTGCATGCTGATGTGGCGCTGCCTCTGGTCTCCATTGACGATGTGGCATATGCCACCTGTTTTGACTGCTGACGTGGCATTGTCCACGCTGTCTACATGAGGTGACTGGTTGTGAGGAGGACGAAGATCGGGATCTGTGGATGAAGGAGGTCGGGTACTCACCTGAGGTTGACGTCGTCACTGGAATCTGCTATGTCTTCATGGTCTCTGCCACGTGGCACTATTGTGTGTGATCAGGAATATACTTATTATCATTGTTGACGTGGAGAGGGAAGAAGCCCGGAGAAGGAGAGGGGTCTGAAGGGATTACTGTGTGATCTCTCATCTTCTCCTTTGTCTATTGGTGCTGCCGCTCTTAGTGGAAGAGGGAGGAAGATCTCTTGTTTTTTTTTTTGTCATCTGTACCTCACCCTGAAATCATGGGGAAACTCGCAAGATGCAGAAATGTTGTCAAAGAGGGAGATTGGAGAAAACAATGGCTGAAGGAGAGTTTGTTCTGAAGAGCGTTGCTAGGGAGATCACTCGAACACTGTTTTATTATTCACTCGTTGATTGTTTATTTGATATGGTGCATCAAAGAGGAAGAGGAGACTTGTGGGTCATGAAAAAGGTGCTGAGATGAGGGAGAATTGTATTCTTCTTCTTCATCATCTTTTCTCTCTTCTTTTTCTGCTTATAGCGCTTTTTATAGCTGTCTGACGGTTGCCTTTTAGTCTTTGAGTGAAGATAGGGCGACTTTAATCCCGTTCACCAGCTCGAAGAGCCTGAGTCAATCAATTCAATATGTAAATGTTGCGATTCGTGTTCTTATCTCATATTTATTTTTTGCATCAGGTTATGAACTCTGAGCAGAGCAAAAAGGAGAAGATAATTCTTACCTCCCCGACCTGAGTAAGGAAAGCAGACCTCCCCAGGTCCTTCTCCACCGCATCCTCAATGTCACGAGCATGATCATCCAGGAATTGCTTTACACCCAAAATTTGTTGTTTCCGCCATTTCAAAGGGCGGGTGACGCCTTCCATGAATTTGGCACGCAGGTCACTCACCAATGCTGAGGCACCTGCCACGTCCAACTGTTCTGATCCCATCATCCTGGGCAGCCCAGATGTTTCAGTCATTGAAAAACAGAGCATCTGCTGCACAAATGGTCACCACATAGACGGCAACACACAACGCCCACTGCATGTGCAGCTGCCAAGCAGAGCTCTCACAGGATGTGCAACCTCACATGCAATTTCCAGTGTCTCTGGTCACCATTTTCCTTGAAGCTCCTTCCTCCCTCTACTTCTCCCTCCCAAAGCTTACCCAGAGATTACTATCACGCAATCACTCCTGCAGCTATTAAATCCCCCTCCAGTCTCTCACCATCTCTCCTTCAACCCCCCTGAACACACACACACACACACACACACACACACACACACACACACAAGGGGGCAAACAATCTGTCACTGCATCAAAGACACATTTCTGAAGTATACATGCTTATGTGCCTCACATTTTTCATCCCTCAAATTCCTCTAATGCATCTATCAAGCATTCGGTGCTTGACTTCGTAGTCAAAAGAAAGCACAAATAAACATTCATACATGCCATATTTGCAACTCTGCAATGACCGACACACTTTCAAACTGCGAAATCTGCATTTTCTGAGAGAAGCTGCTGCTTGATCTGTTTGCTGAGATTTCCGAGTCTGCGTCCATTTTTTGCTGTGTTTTCTGAGTGTGTTTTTGACCTGCTGGTTCTGATTCTCATCCGAAAATCCCGGCAAACATTTCATGCACTTCTCAACCAATATCCCGATGTGCTGTCTGAACCAAGTGGGGTTCCCAAACGTCCAGTCAAGCATAAGATCGATCTCCTCCCTTAGAGCCAGCCCCCCAAAGGATGCATTGACTGCATGGCTCCGGCTAAGCTTGAGAAACTACATAAGCAACTTGATGAGCTGTTAGAGAAAGGATGGATCAGACGAGCGCCCATTCTTTTCTTAAAACGAATGGCAAACTCTGCGTGTGCACTGACTGTCGTGGCTTGAATCACATCACATGCAAGAATCTCTATATACTTTGCCGTGCATGTATGATCTGTTTGATGCTGTTGTTGTTGGGTGGGTGGTCTTCTCCAAGATTGATTTCAAATCCGATTATCATCAGATTGAAGTTGATCCGGCAGACCAACACAAGACGACATTCCCGACACAAAGCAGCTTGCATAAGTTCCTAGTGATGCACTTTGGTCTTGCGAATGTCTCTGCAACATTTCAAACACTCATGGACCAAGTCTTTCGCAATCCTCTCTATAAGTCCGTTGTTGTGTACGTCGACGATATATATATATATATATATATATCGTCACAAACAGAACTGCCCGGTAAAACCGTAGGCAGAGAGAGAGAAGAGGACAACAAACGAGGGGCTGTGACAAACTGTTTCGTCGGAGTTTCACCGACTATATTTGACAATATCGTCATATATATATTCTGAATTTTAGCCAGGTGATGGTGAAACACAAACAACATCTCAAGGAAGCATTGCATATCTTGTGCAAAAAAAAGTTGCATCTCAAAATCCGAGAGTGCACTGGATAGTAGAATTTGCATTGGCCGTCATCTTTCGGCAGGCGCCAGAGGCAGCCAAGGTAGAGGTCATCGCGCAATGGCCTCAAGCCACTTGTGTGCGCGACATTTGATCATTTCCGGGTCTTGACTCATTCTATCACAAGTTCGTGCCTAATTTTTCCTTTGTTGGGAAACCTTTGGGTTCACTTACTAGTAAAACTGTTTTCTTTCAGTGGTCCCTTGACTGTGAGAAAGCCTTCAAAAATCCTAAGAAGGCATTTGTTGCACATCCTGCTCTCCGTATTCTTGATCACTCACTCCCCTGTTTTCACTATGGATGCAAGTCAATATGGCATCGGCGCTGTGCTGCAACAAGATTCGCCAGTTGCCGGTTTTTATCGTTTGGAAAGATCTACGGCGAGTCGAGTTCATGTGTAAGCACATTCCTTCAAATAGGGTCCTTAACTACACGTATAATCCCAATATTTTTGCACTGCATGGAGCTCAATCCCATTGGCATTACTACCTTCTTGGGCGTCATTTCAAAGTCTATTGTACATAAGTATTTGTTTTTCAGTACTTACGCAGCCGGGCATTTGAGTCCATAAGTGGACCAAGATCCTTATCGAGCCAGAGGATAAGAACGGCACCCGGTCACTGATGACTCGAATCAGGCACCAAGGGAGCGAGTGACGTTTTTCAGTCTTTCTGTAGCGCGGCAGGTACCCGCGCAAGACACTTAAGTTGACCCTTGAGTGTCACATATGACCCCAAGGCCCACTAGGGGCTACGAGTCAAGTGTCATCATAACAACTAGTCATGAAGCCTCCAGTTATCAACCAAGTATGACAGCTCGAGCGTCAGTCGTGAAGCCTCGTGTTATCAACTAAGGTTGATGGCTCAAGCGTTTTGGCCTTATACTAACCGCATGGATAGGCATTCGCATCACAACGTATGGAAAAGTTTTGGAACAACGGAAAAGGCACTAGGCGTAAAAATGAGTTGAATATTTTGTTCTGGTTTGGTGTCGCAAGCGGGGGAAGCAGGATCAGGGGGTAGTCGTTCGGAATAGGAAGGAACGGGTCTTTGGACCCCTTGCCGGTGATAGTCCGGATATTGTAGCATGAAGGTGGTTTAGGGTTTAAATGGCGCACAACAAATGTTGGCACGAGTTTGTTGTGGAGGAAAGGTTGTTACAGTCATCTCTTTGACAAGATGAACACTCCTTCCTTTGACAAGATGAACACCCCTCTTTGACAAGACGAACACCCCTCTTTGACAAGACGAACACCCCTCTTTGACAAGACAAACACGCCTTTCCTTTGACAAGACGAGCACTCATTTCCTTTGACAAGACAGACACTCCTTTCCTTTGACAAGACGAACACTCCTCTACCCGGTCTTCTTTCTCTCCAGAAAGGTACTCTTTTTTCCTCTCTAACGGTCATCTGATTAAACTCAAATGCGGAAACAAATAATACACACAGCTTGCAGGCACATACACACATAGCCCACAGGTACATAGATAGCCTACAGACACATACACATCACGCATACAGCCTCTGGGCACACATACATGGCCTACGGGCATACACATAGCCTATGGGCACATACGTGCAGCCTCCAGGCCCATACATACAGCTACAATACCAGGCTGGGGAGGGGGTCAGGGGGGTCTAGTACATGCTTCACTAGGAACTGGTAGGACCAGGGCTGGGTAGGGATATAAGTCGCTCCGGCTTGTTTCGGATCCACCTAATCTTGGGTAAGCTAGGACAGTCCGGATTTGTCCGTGGGTGCTAGCCTGCCTAGCCTTGGTCCCTATACCTGCTACTCGGTCCGGGTAGAAACTCTGACTATACGGGGCTAGTAGAAGAATGCTTGAGCCTGGTGTCCAAAGTTCCCGCACAACAAGGCTTGTCCAATTCCGCTTCAACTTGGGCTGGGCAGGGATATAAGTCGCTCCTGCTCGTCCAGGATCTGCCTAGCCTTGGGTAAGCCAGGACAGTCTGGCCTTGCCCGCAGGCGTCAGCCTGCCCAGCCTTGGTCTCTATACCTGCTATTCGGTCCAAGTCACCCTCCAAGATGGTAGGATGATAGTCCTGAGTGATTCACACTGAGGTAGGATAGTGGGGATAGCGGGTGCGCTAGGAGTATTGATGAGAGGAAGGGTTGGTAGGTAGCCTCACAATTGTAAGGATAACCAATGCCTGACTGATCACTGCAACCATCGTATGTCTGGAATCCAGCCTCTATAACAACCTGGGCTTAAAAGAATAATAATAATAAAAATTAAACAAAAGGGGGAGAAAAAAAAAAGAGGTCTGATCTAAGGAATGAGTCTGGTCCGCTCAATCATGAGATCCACTCTCAACTAACCTAAATCAAAGATAGTCAGATAGATCAGAATCAAGAAGTAGGAACAGATGAAGCTATGGGGAGTCAAGGGAGTAGAGTGTTGAAAACCGGGCGACAATGGACCTGGTGTTAGGATTTGCGAAAGAACACATTCAAGATCTACTGGAGCGATGAATGACGCATTCTAAAATGTCTCTCCTTCCAATTCCGTCAGGATGATGCCTACGCTGCACTAGAACTCGTAGCCTGCAAACCTCTTCTCCCTGAGGTAGGGTCCCACTGGGTACGTGTGCCCCCATGTAGGCCCGCAACCCTACCCAGTTACATCAAGGAGCCTTTACTCCAAAAGAAAGACTACTCACACCCTTTTGTTTTGACAAGGGAGAACAGCCACCATGCGCAAAACCAACACATCCGATCGGATTAAGAGATTCTGGTCATAGATTCGGGAGATGGCTTACCGGCCAGTTGCTTGTAATCGTTGGCCAGGCAAGTTGCTTGTAATCCTGTGTAAGGGCATACCACTCTCGAAATGTGCAAAGTGAGAATGAAATTCCTGCTAGAACAAACATTTCCAGATGCACCCGCCACATTTTCGTCTTTTTCACATTTCAAGAATGGTGTGGCGAGGCCCTCAGCAGGGTGGTGCCTCCGTCTGCTGTTTGAACCCATGACTGGACGTATTAATTGGCCATTGCAGGCCACGGACGTCCGCTTCGGAGAATCCCAGAATCATCGAACGGAGTAAGGGGCGGGATCCACTCGACGAAGGTCCCGTCATGCAGCTTTACCAGCTTTTTTTTGTTTTTGTTTTTTTCAAAAACTTGGCATGAACCAACTGGTCTAGCTCTCAGTTTGTACACCCATGAACTGTTGAAATAGGGACCGATGAGCAAAACAAAATTGTTCCTTGGACAACCAAAAAAAGAAAAAACTCCACAGGATGCCAAGGCTCTTCCTATTCTTCCCCATTCTGTAGAGCAGCAGCCAGGTTCTTTTTTCTTTCCGCTGGTGAGTCGCCTCACATATAAACCACCAGACTCACGCAGGACCTTGCCAAACCACTCTCGAAGTGTGAAAAAGACAAAAATGTGGAGGGTGCATCTGGCCATGTTCTAACGGGAAGTTCATTCTCATTTTGCACATTTTGAGTTGTATGGCAATGCCCACGGAGATCCTCCCCATCATGGTTGGGTGGGCAGCAATGATCTGAGTTGTCTGCGACCGTTGGTAGGTGGGCTCGACCATCCTGCCGTCTTCCTGCGAACGCGACGCACAGGCAATCTTCCCTTCCAATATAGTCATGATGACGGTGCGTTGTGTTTGGGGAAAGACGTAATAGTCCAGGGTGGATTTGCCCCCGGGGTCGAATGGAGCATTTTGTCTGAAAGTAGAAACAAAAAACAAACAAGGACAACAACAAATGTATTCTTCCGGGCCGGGGCCACGACCCACATGCACCGTTGAACTAGTTCAACACAGCTATGTGACACAGTTTTTGCAACTCGAAAACTCAAAATAAAGGCAAATAAGGAGAATAAAATGCTGCTGAAAGTTTTTTTGAATTTTTTTCCCCCTGTCCAAAAAAAAATGAAGAATCAAATGCTACTGAAATCTTTTGTCCGTATTTCGTAGAAGTAAAATGGAGGAATACAACAACCCTCAGTGAAAGGCTCCACATACTACGCAAATCACGACTTGGAAATAACAATTTTGTATTTTGACTATAACCACTTTTTTCAGAAGGTACAGAAGGTGATATTTCTTGTGAGCCACATTTCTTCGTACAGGCTCAATTGGGCAGAAACGCCTGGCCAGAGTGGTTGGAGACACTCGAAGAGACTTGCCAGAGTCATAAGTGTGTGATGATATCGGGCGACTTCCTGATTCATCGAAGCTGTTCTTCGACTTTCGCGTGCTAATAATGTCCGATCAGCAGGAAACCACAAAAAAGTACAGCCGCTTTCCCTAGGCAGCAAAACCGCCAAGCTGTTTGGGATCCTCAAAAACTTTACGCAACGCACCTCACTTGTAGTGCAATGGTATATTGAAGTATCCCTGGAGGCAGTGGAGGTCGAAGACCCTGGAGCCGTAAATCATGGAGCTCTATTTCAAACGACAAAAACCGGCAACCGGCGAACCCTATGGAAGACTTCATCAGATCCAATGGATCCGGGTTTCAGAAGACTCACGTGAGTGAAGAAGGGAATTTATCTTGTAAAGCTCTTTCATCGGTCGTTCGCAGCCAGGATGGCTGCATATACATGGATGTGTTTTGTCGTGTAGTGCGGGGTTTCCATATGGGGAATGGCGTTGGGCGCGTAAGTGGGTATATATGGCGTCGTTATGCACATAAACAAGGTTGCGGTCGCCAATCGGAGACCGACCGGTCGTTTCGTCAGGTAACGTGGCAGCAGTCGTGGGAGAGGGTCACGTGGTCGTGCGGTGAAGAGCGGGGAGCTGGAGGTTGTTGGAGGGTTTCTTGTATAGGGAAGTTTTTTCTTTGATCCATACTTTAGGAGATGAGGCAGGCAGCGTGCATTGCGATGGCTACCGACCAGATTTCTCTGGCTGCATGCGACTGTAACTTCGGCCAGATTCCTCGGAATACGGGCTACTGTAGGGCGCATGTCGCTGTGGTAAAAACACGAACTCGTAGCAAGCATAGGGCCTCTCTCCACTACTCTCCACGTGCACCAAAACGACAAAAAACATGGCTCGGTATCTTTCCATGTTCTGGGGCAAGATTCAGTCTCATTTTGCACATTTGGAGAATAGTAGAGTGAGACCCGTAGCATCGTAGTAAGGGCGGTGTAGTTGCACCACTCGCGCCATCCACCGCCAACACTTTGAATCCGTCTGGATGTTATATCGTCCAGATGCATTGAAAATCTTGGCGGATGGCGAGTTGTGCAACAACATTCGTTCGGGCATACTACCACTATTCTCTACTACGGCGCTGTGCGTGATCATTGTCAGATTCATACAGGTCTGTCTGGGTATTACGCACCGTGGGACTTGCCTCAATGCATGTGACCGCTTTTCCGACCCGACAAGGACGTACCTGTCTAGGAAAAAGGAAGGTCCTGCTGTGAGTATGCCCTCATTGCGGCAGAAAGATATCTCGACATCTCAAATTTGAAGGCACCTAAAAAAAAATAAAAAATAAAAAAATTGAAAGCAGCAGCCCAACACCTCCCCCCTGCCCAATGGGCAACAGCAGGCCGCAGCGAGAAGATGTGCGATGGATCGGGACATCGTACACAGCGCCCACACGGTACGGTCGAGATCCCAGTGGTCCCATGCCGCGAGAGTCGTCAATCTCAGTCACCCCTATGGGCCTAGAGTAGTTGCACTACTCACCATGCGTCGCCAACAGCGCCAAGATTTCAAATGCATCTATTGTCCAAATTCATTCAAAATGTTGGTGGACGGTGAGTGGTGAAACTATGGTAGGTCGTATACTACACAGGGCATCATCGCGCCAATCACTAAATGTGAAAACAACAAAAAGCTATATTCTTCTCTCAATTTCACCTCACACTACCTACCTACCACTACTAATTGTAGGCATAGGGGGAACCCCGTAGCAGCCAGAACTGTGTTCACGAGAGAAAATGCGGGGGCTGCTCCCGACCTGCAGGTGGGCGATACCGGCTAAGGGACAGCTGGTAGCATCAGGGACCATGCCAACAGAACCAATCCCTGTGCCTCCCCTCAGGTCCCCTCCCCTGCGAACATCAGCAGACTCTGCTCAATGCCTACGGTAGCCTTCCATTTTCCTATTTTTTATCTTTTTTTTTTCACCTACGGTAGCCTTTTTTTTTTCTCTTGTTTTTGTAAAGGGCGATGGCCTTGAGGTATTATCATCGGACTAACCCGACAGCACGTAAATTCAATCTTGTGTCTAATCTGACACCGGGTGGCCTTTTCAGCCCAGGGTGGACTTATTGCCTTCAGGGAACCCCCAGTGGGGGATACTGGCCAGGGGACAACCAGTAGCAGAGGGACCGAGCACCATCTGAGTGGCCAGTCGCTGTGCCTCCCCGATTACCCCTCCCTCTATGTCCATCAGCAGAGACTGCTTTTTAATGTCAATTGGGGGGACCAACGGGCTATCTCTAGGCGGCAGGCACCAAGCATGCCCAGTAAGGTACATGAGGCCAGTTGGGATTGAACCCAAGACCTCCTGAATGCCACTTGCGTGCCTTACGAACAGAGACAGCAAATATGACAAAACACACAGCAACAGCAATGTGGATTTGTGTATAGCGAACGTGACAAAAAACACACAGAGTTATGAAGTCGCACACTGGCGTGGCACAGTGTGGCATAGGCAGGGCGCAGGCGAAAGCTCGCCGCCAGCAGTGCAGGTTGGTCTGCAAGAAACTGCAGGGACCGCAACTCAACGCAATGTTAGGAAGGAGCCTCAGGCTGATCTGACGAGTGAGGGCATACTACTGAGTAGTAGTACTTTCTAAATGTATGTGACTGCAATTACGGCCACAAATGGATGAATGACAGCAATCACGTCCAGAGGTTAGCCCAAAAAGTCCTACCTTCTTCCCCCGAATACAACATCCGGTCATTATATGATACATGCCCGGTTGGGCAATGTACATGGAGCCCAGGATCCGAAACGTGATGAAAAGGACTGAATGGACAATGCAATGTCAGTGAAACATCAACAAGCAATGTACATCCTGATACATACAAAATGGCACAACGAAGCGCAGTGGAAGACTCAAAGATAAGTCCTGACCTGACCGGGAACGACACAACATCCCATCATACACCACACATGTGAGAGGAGGAGGGACCCCACACATAGAAGAAAGGTCCCTCCTTTGTACACACACATGGGAAGGTACCACAGATGACAGATGGGGGAAGAGGCGAGACGAAGATGGAGGCGAGGGAGAAGACCAAGATCGCAATAGCAAAGTCCAAAAATAGCCCCTTGCCGATGCCCAATCAATGTCTGCCTCAAAAAATGTCGGATCAGATCCTAGGCGCTCTGCCCACAGTAACCTCTGCCTGGATCCTATGCCTGTAACCTCTCGCTCTCTCTCTCTCGTATCTGAAGAAGAAGAAGAAGAAGAAGAAGAAACAAGGAGGAAGGAAGAGGAAGGAGGAAGGAGGAGGAAGGAGGAGGGAGAGAGGGAGACTGACAAAGAAGAAGACGTCACCTCCCTTGCTGCCTCACCTGCAGGTGCTAACACCTAACTGATGTCATCGTGTGCAGGTCGCGCGTGCACGGGGAGTCCCAGCTATGGCGCCAGGTAAGTCCCCTTCGTCGCAGGTATGGCCTCCGCCCCTCTGCCTTCTGGTGCTCAGCCTCCAACTCAGTAGCACAGCGCTAAACAGCGCAGCGCTCAACCAGCAGAGTGTCGCTCAAGAAGTGAGCTACTCGAACTGTCCATTACCCGGCCTCAGGCCAGCTATATGTAGCCCTGGGCTTAGCTGGGCACGCCTCTGAGGCTGGCCTAAAACGGCCCACCAGGTCTGGGCCCCTACCGGTATCCAGACCGTGCTGCTGATGCAGCGAGGCGCCAAAATGTGCCTGGCCTGAAAACGGCCTCGCCAGTAGTGTACCCAGCCCAAGGCCATGCCTTGGGGACTGCAAGTCCGAAGCGACGTCTGAACAGACAAAATAGGACAGCACATACAAATAATTTGAAATAAATAAATAAATGAGTGCTGCTCAGGCTATACCTGTGGCCCGCCATGGGCCTCCAGAGCGTGTGCTGGATGGCATGCGGCCTGGGGCCCCTCAGCAACCGCTGGGCCCCGCAAATGGGGCCCGTGTGCAGGCTCAGCATGTAACATTATAGCTGTATTTGAGGCATCTTACAGTCTAGATACATCTTTAATGACCATACGTTGTATTCGGGGGAAGAAGGTAGTGTGAGAATGCCCTGAGTGGCAGTCAGTGCGTATTTTTGTGTATTCGCTGACCATTCACTGCGAGATGGAACCTTCCTAAAGACGCACGTGGCCTGTGGTGACCCGTGCTTTTGTTGCAAAACTTGCCTTTCCCACCAAGGACGAAGTCCCACTAGCAAAGAGGATTTGAGTTAACTCCTGTATGTGGACGTGTTTGTGGCAAGGTGCAGAAAAACGTGATTGACCTGCTTTTCTGCATTTCTGCTAGTGGGACCTCACCCCAGGTTCAGTCCCAAAAGGAGGTCCGGGTCCATCGGGACATCCGTTAAAATTGGAACGATACAGAGAGAGGTCTTTTTTTTTTTTAACCACCACTACCTCCGATCCTGTTTTTGCCGAGCCTGAACTTTACTGCGCACCAAGTTTTGCCGAGCCTGGGCAGTTGCATCTGCGAAAGAACATAAAAACGAAAAAAGAAAAAGAAGGAAAAAAAAAAGAACTTCCCTAACGCCGCTATATCCATCAGATGCATTCCACGAGGTGCCAGTGTGACTGCGCCCTCAGTGACGGTGTGTGTCCGCAGAACAAGAAACAAAGAAGAAGAAAAAAAAAAGCATCCTTTATGCGGTGATTGCGGTCAGATACAGGAAACTACAGTACCTGAGGCAGTTAGCTGCCTGCCGTGGAATCCGCCCTGCCTCACTGGCAGCGCATGTAAGGAAACGAAAACAACAAAAACAAAAACGAAAACATCAGCAATCAATTTTCCACACGTGCTGGCCATATACATTCCTCAAAGCACTGGCATGACTTCCACGTCCGTGAGGGCCTTCCCCAATGTCGCTGGATTCGAATTCTTTAGTTTTCTCCTTTTTTCCCTTTTTTTTCTTTGTTTTCAGAAAAGGCTGTCGTGCCTGCCCTGAGGCATCAGACTCTGACGAGTAGGCTACTAGATGGACTTCGCGTTTGCCTGTGAAAGGTAGTGGTTGTGAGGATTGAGCCCTCAAGAAGGGGCCTTGCCATGATGTACATGTTCTGGCCTAAAGCCCCAGCAAGCCTCGTGCCCGCCCTAAGTGAAGGCGGGCCAGCAAATCAACAAGATCCCTCTGTGCAAACATTTCACGAAGTGGGGTCCATACA
>BFEA01000722.1:339599-350749 GCA_003427395.1 Chara braunii | reverse complement strand
TGGACATTGACTCACGATTCTTCTGTATCATTCTCAAATGGATGGTTACTCGGTTCCATTGTGCTATCTGCTTTGGCTTTAACTACTTGGACTTCAGTGTGATTTTGCAATCTGGATTTTTGTGCTTCATCCATACTCATGTTCCTTGCATGGTGGTTTAACTACGCTATATTCTTCTCTCAAATCTTTCCTCATCTTTCAAATTCTTTCAATTCACCTTCACTACCTACCTACCACTACTCCTAAGGCTTAGACAGGGGACCCCTGCAAACATAGCTTTGTTATCTTCCTCCAGCCATCAGAGGGGATGCATGTTGGCATGATGTTGCCCCCACCGCAACCATGGTGGTCAAGGATGGTGTGGGGTTAGCATGGCCCCTGCACAAGGATGACACGAATAAATGGTCCAAATTTTTCAGGGCAAAAAAAAAGGAAGTCCGCGCGAGGATTTGTTTGGCCCCTTGGGGATGACGAGGCCCAACGCATTCTCCGGGACAGTGCACGCATTGCTCTGCCACAAACTGCTGCTGCACACGTCAGCGCATTGTCACCCTGTTCCAGCCGCCGGTACTGCCACGAGTAAACGGTGTTTTTGTTCGTTTACTGCCACGTGTATCCGGTGAAACGCAGCCAGGCCCACTGTCACACGGTGTCCCACGATGCCCCACGCTCGCTTTGGCGACATGCCGCACGATGTCCCATGCTCCAATGGCGACATGCCGCATGATGTCCCACGCTCGCTTGCGTGACATGCCGCACTATGTCTCACGCTCTCGCTTTTGCGACATGCCGCAAGCACTACAACTATGGGTCTCGCTTCACTACTCACCAAATGTGCAAAATGAGCATGAACCTTCCGCTTGAACATGCGAAGGTACAGAGCCATATTTTTTGTCTTTTGTGCTTGTCTTGAGCAGTGGAGCGAGGTACTATGGGCCTAGTTGTTGTACCTCGCCCATCCGGCAACATTTTGAATGAATCTGAGCACAAGAAGGTGGAGGAGTGGACCCGGCCATCAACCCGGAGGGATTACAATGGATAACAGGTCAACCTTCAGATAAAATAAAAATAAAAAATAAAAACAATGTGAATGTAGTTGGCATGCCTTGGGGCCTAGTTGCAGTACTCGCCATCCGCCAATATTTTGACTGCGTGGACACCATGTTGTCCAGATGCGTTCAAAATCTTGGCGGATAGCGAATGCTGCAACTAGTCCATGAAGGAGTGTTGCGGGCATGCATCGTTTTCCGCGCGCCAAATGCGAGAAAAAAATGGAGCACGCACAGCACAGCGGAGGTTTCGTCGGTGGGGACACAGTACACTATTGCAGTCCAACGAGCACTGAGTATGGGCACAATTTCTGCCATCCAGTTGCACAGTATATGAATTATTTGCCCGCTGCTCCCGGGGTCCCTGCTATGCCCGTGCTTTTCACTGCGTGTCTCTCCAGACGTTTTTGGACATTTGTCTGTGCGATCGCCGATCCGCCACCGTCCTGGCTACGCCCCCACCCCACGCGTGGTACCAGTGAGATTATGACAAAAACGAATGTGGACAGCACTCCAGGCTTGGTGCACTCACAGAAGCCAGTTTGGGCCTGCACAGCCAAAGACAGCATGAAGAGTCTCTGTCAGAGCGTCCTCCCACGGCTGCCAGAGTGTCCTCCCACGAGGAGATAATGATGGCACAAGCACCGTCGAGTGGGGTACATAGCTCAACGGAAGATGGGCAGGACAGGGTAGGGGGCGTTGTATTCGGGTGGAGGGACTTTTCAGCACCTTTCTTGAATGGGTAGGGGGTGTTGTATTCGGGTGGAGGGATTTTTCAGCACCTTTCTTGAAACAGAAAAAAAAAGTCTTCTCATTTCTGTTCCCTAAAAACAACCCCTAGATGCGCACAGCTCCAGATGCATCTCCAACGTCGCGCGGGGTCACACGCGTTGAACTACCGTCTCCACACGAAAACAACGCCCGGGCGTTATATTGAACTTACCCTAACAAGATAAGATTTTCGTGTTTACTCTCTTTTTCTCAAATAGAACGCCCCTTCGAATATAACCCCCGGGCTTGTTCCATGCGCAGAGTGCCTTGCAGAGGTAGTATACATGGATTTGAAAGGTTGGGGAGGGGGTTAGACATGGGTTTTAAACAGGGTTGAAAGGGGCTTTGACTTCCAAGGGGCATATTTCGGTTTTATGTTTTGCTTTTATTTTTTATTTCCGAGTATATACGGAATTCTGTAGTGACCCTCAACCAAAAGATGGTCGCTGAGGGTCACTACAGAATTCCATCTTTTGGCTGAGGGTCACTACAGAAAAAAGATGGAATTCTGTAGTGACCCTCAGCGACCATCTTTTGGCTGAGGGTCACTATCAGCCAAAAGATGGTCGCATCCAGCGGCCTAGCTCAGTTGGTAAGGCACGCAAGTGGCATTCCGGAGGTCTTGGGTTCAATCCCCATTGGCCTCATGCACCTTCCTGGGCAACCTTGGCGCCCGCCACCTAGAGATATGCAGTTGGTCCCCCCGAGTGGCATTGAGCAGAGACTGCTGATGTTCATAGGGGGAGGGGACCGGAGGGAAGGCACAGTGACTGGCCCATCGAAGAAGCTCGGTCCTGATGCAACCCGCTACCCCTGGCCGGTATCGCCCACCTGCTGTAGCAGGTATCGCACCTGCTGGTGGGTGCAGCTCCCACATGTTCCCTCGTTGGAGGCTTGAGCACGGATGTGGCTGCTACGGGGTTCCCCGTAATACTATAATGACAACAAAAAAGGCCTGAAAGGCCTTCCTGTCCAGATTTGACAGGTAATTAAGCCTTAAAAAAAGAAAAAAAAAGAAGGTCGCATTGCAATTCTGGACAACATATTTTTTTAACAGAATTTTTTGGATTGTTTTGTTTTCGGAATTTTGGCCCCCCACCGAAGTTTCCACCAATTTACTGAATATAACGCCCGGGCGTTATAAACGAATATGATGCCCGTCGGGCATTATACTCGTATACAACGCCCGGGCGTTATTTTTCGGGTGAAGACGGTAGTTCAACGGTGTATTGGGACTTCGCCCCTAGGAGGACTTGCTGTGTGTTACATGCCCAGTGGGGCAATGTACATATATAACCAAGGATCCGCAATGTGATGAAAAGGACTGAATGGACAATGCAGTGCTAGTGAAATCTCACAAGCAGTGTACATCCTGATACATACAAAAATGGTGCTCTGTAGCGCAGTGGAAGACTTAGATATAAGTCCTGACCTGACCGGGACTGAACTCTATCACGTAGTGCAAGACAGCGCAGCAGAATGCTAGAATACCAATGACTAGCCCAATCAATGTTGCAACGCAGACCAAACAATACATCATCCTCATCACAAGGTGTGAAGGGGCCTGGCGCTACACACAGGAAGAATGTGCCAGGTCCAGATCATGCACAGACGAAGAGGAGGGAATCAGACGAAGAAGAGGGGAGAGGAGATGGGAATGTCGTCAACACCAAGTCTTCTTTACAAGTCCCAAATAATCCCTCGTCAAAATGTCTGAAGCCCAATGTCGAGTCTGGATCCAAATGTCACCAATCCCGCTCTCTCGTAGTCTGCTGATGCAGTGAAGTCAGGTAGCAAGAGGGTGAGAGGGAGATGGTGGACTGAGAAGAAGAAGAAGAACTCTCTACCTCCCATGTGCCAGGTACTAACCTGTGAAGATGGCGCTGTGCTGTAGGTACCTCGAAGACGAAGTTGGAGCTATGGCGCTGCAGGTAAGTCTCCCTGGCCTCCGCCCAATCTGTCTCTCCCTCCAGTACTACTCCAGCTCCTACTGGCGCCCAGCGCAGAACACTACTGTTAACGCTACTACTCCTGCAGCGCTCCTCCAGAGTGCTGCTGCCGAATCCTAAAGACAACCTCCTGCCTCCTGAACTGCACGTGAAGTGCCTGGGAAGTCCCTATGAACTACCTGCAGCCTGCAGGGCGGGCCAGTCCTATATAGTGCGGGCCTGTCCAGGAGGCTGCTCTTGCCAATGCCGAAACGTGCCAGACCCTGGTGTTGAAGCTCGACCAAGGGTTGTCTTGAAAACAGGCCCAAAATGGTCTGTGCTAAAACCCTGGTCTGGTGCCTGAGTTTCAGGGCAGGTCGATCTCATAAGGGCCTGAAAATAGCCCTCCGTCGCCGACCTCTTGAAAACCGTCCATAGAGGGTGGGTCTTGCGATCGTCGCCTGAGAAAATCGTCATGTTCCGCTGGCGTGTAAAGAGCCAACTTGGAGCAGTGAAAGACCGGGTAGACGGGCAAGTGGGCGGGCACCTGAATGGTGAAGGAAGGTCCTTCGGGTGCATCCCCAGCGGGTGCCACGATCGGCCAGGGCCTCATCCATTTTGGGAGGAGCTTGCGAGAGATATCTTGTTCAAGGCTGAACTCTGCGGCGTAAACCCAAACGAAATCGCCGGCGCGGAATGGGCAAGACGCTGGCGATTGGCCTGTTGGCTCATGCATTGCTGCGTCTTAGCCATCTGGTCACGTGCCTTGACAAGTAGCTCTTGCATCCGACGCAAGGAAGATGGTCGTCGCTCTCCGCCGTTCGCGGAATGATTGTGTCCAACAGAGAAGTGACCAGCGAGCCGTGCTCGAACTCAAAGGGCGACATCCCGATAGCCGAGTGGATGAACGAGCACACGTGGCACTATGGGCCCATATCGTTTGTTTTTCAAAATTTCGATGAATTTCGCACCGAAATTGCAGGCGAAAAACGTCGAATATTTGGCCTCCCGTTAACCATCTCTCGTGCCTTGGCATGATAGCAGCAAGGCAAAAACATGGCGAACTTGGTGAGTCGGTCGACCACCGTGAGAATCCCATCCACACCGGTCTTGTGCTTGGGGAACAGCCCGGTAATGTCCATGACAATCGCTTCCCTTCGCCGCAAGGGGACCGGTAATGGTCGCGATTCGCTGTATGGACAATGGTTGCGGGATTTACAGGGTCGGCAAACCTCGCACGACTCGCAATAGTGTGTGACGTCGCCGAGAAGGTCGGGCCACCAAAATCGCTCGCGAAGTCGGCCAATCGTGCGATTGACTCCAAAGTGTTTGGTGGCGGGAGCATCGTGGAACTCACCAAGAAGCCGTGTACGCAAGTGAGAGTCACTCGGTACACAAAGAAGGTCTTTCCCTCGCGTGTGGACAAGCAAGGACCCCTCTTGGATCCAGTAGTGAGAAGGCGCCGGATTAGGAGAGGAGCAATTCGCGTACTTGTCGCGAAACTCGGGGTCGGCTTGGTAGCCGCGGATGAAGCTGTCCCGCAGGTCGTCGTCGATCTTGAAGGTCGAATAGACTGTGGTACAATTATCCGGACGCCGTGAAAGAGCATCCGCAAAACGGTTAGACTTTCCTAAAACGTGATCAGGGAAGAAGTCGAATTGGTCGATGAAAGTCATCCAACGGGCGATGGTGTTATTCACGGTGTCTTGGGTCTTGTAGAAGACCAACGGATTGTTGTCTGTTACCCATCGGAATTGACTTCGACCAAGGAGGAAGTGCTGCCACCGCTTCAGCGCGTGGACGAAGGCTAGGAGCTCCTTCTTGCGTGCATCATCAATAGAGTGCACGACGGGCACTTTCTTGCTGAAGTACTCGACCGGGTGTCAGTCCACACCATCGTGTTGTTCGAGGACAGCACCAATGCCATAGCCGGACGCATCCGTAGTGACGCTCGTTGGCAATAGCGGGTCGTATATGCGCAAGACCTCCGCAGATAATAGCGTGGCTTTGAGATCCAAAAATGATTCCCGCGCATCCTCTCCGAAGTCAAACGGCCAATCCTCGCATTGCAGCTTGGTCAAGTGGGTCGCGATCTTCGAGTATCCCTTAATAAAACATTGGTAGTAGCCGGCAAGGCCAAGGAACGAACCGACATCCATGACGTTCCGCAGCTCCGGCCACTCTTGGATGGCTTGAATCTTGTCCAACAACGGACTGATGCCCTCCGGTGTGACAAAATGGCCCAAGTATTCCAACTCTTGTCGGACCAATTCGCACTTGTCGCAGTTGGCTTTGTACTTGGCGCGGCGGAGCATCGCCAACACTCGTCGAAGGTGCTCAAGATGATCCTCCAATATCCGGCTATAGACGAGAATGTCGTATAAGTAGACCAGCACGAACCGATCCAACATTGTACGAAACTCGTTGGTCATTGTCGCTTGAAAGGTCGTTGGGGCGTTGGTGAGGCCAAAAGGTATGACCACCCACTCAAAATGCCCATACCGCGTTTTGAACGCGGATTTGTAGCGATCGTTCGGCCGGATCGAAATCTGGTGATATCTCGACTTCAAATCCAACTTAGAAAAATACTTCACGCCACCCAATCACTCAAGAAGATCGTCGATACGAGGAAGAGGCCCCGCATTCTTGATGGTTTGCCCGTTGAGCTTGCAATAGTCGATGCACAATCGTAGATCCTTATTCGTCTTCCGTACGAAGAGAATTGGTGCTCCATATGGGGAGCTACTAGGGCGGATCCAGCCCTTGTCCAACAAGTCATCGAGTTGCGCGCGGAGGACCGCTCATGCGATAAATGCAACCTTTCGATGGCACGACACCGGCCTTAAGAATGATCTCGTGAGAGATCAGCCGATTCGACACCACACCGGTAAGTGAGTCGAAGATGTCGGCGAACTCGTCCAGCAACCGCACCACACGGGGGTTCGAAGACAAGTTTGTGGGTGAAGAGTAGGCTACCGCGACGGTCCTTAGGAAACATAGGCCTATCTCGTCGGGTTGCTCGTAAGAGCAAGTAGCCCGAAACGACTTGGTCGTCACCACTTGGCACCGGATCGAAGGGTGCAGAAGAGGAATAGTACACGACACTTCAGCGTCGAAGGCGTCCCGAACGGTAAGAGTCCGCCGGTGGAAGTTGACGGTGTGATCGGCACTTGCAAACCAAGGCATTCCCAAAATAATGCCGAAGTCCGTGTCCAAAATGTTGAACGTCACCGGTTCGCATGCATGAGGTGCGAAATACACCGGTACGGCCTCGATGTGGCGGTCGATAAGTTGTTGCGTCCTTCTGTCCGCCAACTTGATCGCCGTCGGGTTTGCCTTCCTCCGAACTTGTGTGCCAAGGCCAACCATTTGCATAAAGGCTTGGCTCGTGAAATTACAAGACGCGTCGCTATCCAGCAAAGCGTTGCGTAGAGGAGCGGTGCATTGTTGTCATCGTACCACTGCTTGCGAAACTCGCGGGCCACCTTAGTAACATACGCAAGGATGTCCCCCACCGCAACTTCGTCCTCCGTCGGCGAAGTTGGTGGTGCATAGAAGGATAGATACGTGTGAAGATGAGCGCATAATGTTGCGCATTGCGGTCCCGACAAAGGGCCTGTGGTCGGGAGAGGAAGCCATGCAAAATCCTCGGACGTGAGCATGTCCAATACCTCTATGTTGAACTCGCGCGCCGAATCCCGTGAAGAACCACTTGAAGACGATAAGTTGCCGCTACCGAACGGGGACGATGCCGCACACACATCTTGTCCTTGAGCATGAGTACCCAGCGTAGGAACGAGCTGGGCAGCATAGTCCTCATAAGAGTATAGAAGAGGACTATCGGCTTCCGCATGTGCCTCGGAACGAAGGGCGGTCACCCGCGAAGCAACCGGTTCCGAAGGCGTCGAGAGTGTCGTCGACTTACTCCCGGCGGTGCTCAGTTTCCCGATTTGCCTTTGCCTTTCGACGTGCAGCCCACTGTCTCGTGGAGATCTCTGTTACACCACCTACAATAGAGGAATCTCGTGCGTGCCTCGTACACCTGTTCGGAAAGACCGTAGTGGGACCATGGGGTTGGAGCTGCTGCGCTGGGCCCGGGGATAGATGCGATGTTTGTTTTCGTCTTGCCGTGTTCTCGGCCTTTGTCGGGGCGGCCACCATCCCAAGCGGCTGCGAGTCTGTCCCCTTCATTGGCAGACACGGCCTCGCTAGATTGGTTGGTTGGCGTTGCCGCCGCGACCTCGGCCACTTACGGCCGATGCTGATCTCTGCTCGGGCCTGTCGCAGACGAACGGTGGAGGTTTTTAGCCTCCTTGTTCGTGACAATAATCTGCGCGGCCTTGTCGAAGAGATCTGCCGTTGTCGTCAGGGTGTCCTCAACGTGAGTCAAGGCGTTGCCCAACGCCGGACACAACCTCGAGATGAAGTAGTGTTTGACGACCTTGAAGCCCATTTGAATGTCTGGGACGGATGTCAAGCGTTGGTACTCGGCACTCCGGTCAACACTCGGCAGTGTGCCTTTTTCGAAGATCATCAACTTGTCCATTGCCTTGATCTCCGGCGGCTCTACTTGGAACCGCTTATGCCACGCCGCCTTTAGATCATCCCAACTGATCTTGGTGTACAAGTCGGCAGCTACCACCCCATACTTGGATAAGCGATTGTCCAACCATGCTTGGCACCCGCCCCCCGACCGGGACCGAACGCGTGATGTTGTGTAGCATCGTGTTCGGGTTCCGTGACTGAACCCGGACGTTCGGGACCGAACGCGAACGAGGGTCGAAACTCTCCGAACGCGAACATAAAAAATATTAACAAAAAAAAAAAAGTTATCCAAAAACTTTGAAAAAAAATATATGTTATGTAAAATAATAATACAAACAACTTTTGCCTTGGAGATATGCTCAAATTCATAACCACACTCGAGTTAAAAATCAAAAACCAAAAAACAAAGTTTTTTTTTTTTTTTTCCTTTTTGAATATGTTCGGCCGAACACGTTCGGGTGGCGTTCGGCTGAACACCCGAACATGTTCGGACGCTCGGAAAAGCTCCGAACATGTTCGGTGTGCTACACAGGCGTGATGCTTGTCCTCGCTGACGTGGTGTAGTTGCAACTTGAGCTCGAACTTGCGGAACCACGGAATCGGGTCCGTCTTCGTCGAATCGCAAAAGATCTCTTGATCATCGAACCTTGGAGTCGTCTCACGCGGTGCCAAACTCGGGTTGGCGGCGACAGCACAGATCCGCTGCTCCAGTTGTTGCGTGGCGGTTTGTTGTAGCTGCGTGTCGTTCTTGAGGGCGCCGACATCGATCTCCAATGCATTGAGGCGACCGGAGGTGTTGGAGGAGCTGGCGTCAGGAGCGGCGACGGGTCGTTGCTCCAGCTGCTGGAGGCGGCTGTTGAGTTGAGCCAACGCATCGTCGAGGCTGTAGATGTCCTCCTGCTGTGCAATGCACGTTGCCAGGATATCCGTGAAATGGGAGAGGAGTAGAGCGATCTTGCTTTCACTCTCTTCCATCTTACCATTCTCGGCCTCCGCCCGCCAGTCCGTTGCCATTGTGAGCAAAAATCGCTCTCCGCTGAATATCTCCTCGCGTCGTTGAATTCGTTCTTCATCGGCAGCCATTGTTGTTGCCTCGTCTTGCTGGCGCTGCTGTTCGATTGCCAACAACCGTGCCTCCTCGGCGTCCTCTGCCTTCTTCTTCTCTGCGGCTGCTACCTCATCCGCCCGTTTCTTAGCTTCGGTAAACAAGGCCGTCATCCGGGCCTGATAGGCCTCGGCCGTTTCCCCGGGCTTTTGATCCATGCCGGCTGTTTGTAACCGCGTCAGCATAGATCAGGCCGGAGGACTGCTGACGTGGCACTCCCTGCTGCTGTAGTGGTACTGCTGTCGGCTGACATGGCCTGCTGACGTGGCCTGCTGACGTGGCCTGCTGACGTGGCCTGTTGACGTGGTCTGCTGATGTGGTCTGCTGAGATGTTCTGCTGATATAGCAACTTACCAATGCCGCTGCAGGGGGTACCCAGAGACAAATAGAGAAGATAAGACCAGAGGGGGCAACAACATAGGTGGGGAGGGGTGGGTGGGATACATCGCCTAGGTAAGGAGCCACTAATCAAAAAAAGAAAGAAAGAAAGAAAAAAAAAAATTGAGCTTTGCAAAAAAAATCGAGAAAATAAGAATCCCGAGTTTTGCAAGTTCAGTAGGTCTCCCAATCTCCCTCAAAGTGCAAAATTGTCAATGAGAAAAATTTTCGAACTTTCAGACTGCCAATGATTATCACATAGTGAAAATCATAGAACTGCGAATAAAAAGAATTCCAAAAAGAAAATAAAAAAATACTCGAAATTACTTAGATGAGAGTACGCGCCGTTTGGAAAATGGTGACCTCAAGAGGATTTCCCGTACCGTTTTCAAAAAAATGAATTTCGGAAAAAAAATATTCCGGATTTCCGAATAACGAGAAATTGCAAAGGGAAATCGAAATTTTCGAAAAAAGATATTCCGGATTTCCAACGACGAAGTTTCGAATTTTCAGAAGAAAAACGAAAACGGAAATTTCAGGTGTTGCGCTATTGCGATTTTCCACAACAGAAATAGCGGGAAAACAAAATCCAAGAAAAAAAAAAAAAATCGATTTTCGGCAGTGAGGTCAAAATCGTGATTTGGGGGGCTAACTAGTGTGCTCTAATCAATCAATCAAGACTAATCAGCTACTTAGTCCCCGCGCACGTGTCAGATCAGGTTGTCCTGATTCACGTGCAGTGCTCTGATACCAGCTGTTACATGCCCAGTTGGGCAACGTACATATATAACCGAGGATCCGCAATGTGATGGAAAGAACTGAATGGACAATGAGGTGCTAGTGGAATCTCAACAAGCAGTGTACATCCTGATACATACAAAAATGGTGCTTTGTAGCGCAGTGGAAGACTTAGATACAAGTCCTGGCCTGACCGGGACTGACCTCTATCACGTAGTGCAAGACAGCGCAGCAGAATGCTAGAATACCAATGACTAGCCCAATCAATGTCACAACGCAGACCAAACATACATCATCCTCATCACAAGGTGTGAAGGGGCCTGGCGCTACACACAGGAAGAATGCGCCAGGTCCAGATCATGCACAGAAGAAGAGGAGGGAATCAAACGAAGAAGAGGGGGAGGGAGATGGGAATGTCATCAACACCAAGTCTTCGTTACAAGTCCCAAATAAACCCTCGTCAAAATGTCTGAAGCCCAATGTCGAGTCTGGATCCAAATGTCACCAATCCCGCTCTCTCGTAGTCTGCTGATGCAGTGAAGTCCGGTAGCAAGAGGGTGAGTGGGAGATGGTGGACTGAGAAGAGGAAGAAGAAGAACTCTCTCTCTCTCTCTCTCTCTCTCTCTCTCTCTCTCT
>BFEA01000722.1:319688-330889 GCA_003427395.1 Chara braunii | reverse complement strand
CACACACACACACACACACACACACACACACACACACACACACACACACACCCGCCTCAATAAAACCTCCGCCCTGACACCACTGTCGGCTTGAGTTACGAACGTCTTTTCGAACTCAGACCCTGACACAGTCGCCGAAGGTTTTTCGTGCCTTTAGGAACTCAAAACATGTCGCGTCCGCCGTTGTTTCAAAAAAAAAAAAACAAAGAGAGAGAGGGCTTCAGGAATTGCACTTGCACCCGATTTTTTTTATTTTTTTTTTGTAGAGGTCAGTTACTAGGCTCATATTGATCGCCGGAAGCTGTCAGCCATGGTTGCCCTGAAGAGACGAGACTACCTCCCATCCCATCCTCGCGTCAATACTCCTAGCGCAATCCCTATTCCTACTATCCTACCTCACTGCTTAAAATAAAATTTCATTAACTTCTTAGATTTGTAGAAATTTCGACCTAACTCCCTCTAGAGAAGTGTCATCCCAAAATTTATACAAAACTAAATACAAAATCTGAAAATGATTCGAACTTCCTAAAATCAAATTTTGTCTAATTCCCTGAATTAGCAAAATTTTGGGCAGCACTCCCCCTAGAAAGAAAGACTTTCTATATTTTTACTAAGCCAGATATAAAACTTAGACAAAGTTAAACTTTGAAAAGTCAAAATGTAACTATCTCCTTGGTTTTGTAAAAATTTTGGCAGCGCTTCCCGTAGAGAAAGTGCTATCCCAAAATTTATACAAAACTAAATACAAAATCTGAAAATGATTCGAACTTCCTAAAATCAAATTTTGTCTAATTCCCTGAATTAGCAAAATTTTGGGCAGCACTCCCCCTAGAAAGAAAGACTTTCTATATTTTTACTAAGCCAGATATAAAACTTAGACAAAGTTAAACTTTGAAAAGTCAAAATGTAACTATCTCCTTGGTTTTGTAAAAATTTTGGCAGCGCTTCCCGTAGAGAAAGCAACTTTCCAAAATTTATACAAAGGCAAGTAAAATAAATGATCCCAGAAAATGCAAGAACTTGACGAAGTAAAATAAAGTTAACTCAGAAACTGCAGGAATTGAATTAACTCCTATAACTCTAGCACGTGGCGAGCAACTAAAGCAATTACCGATCAAACTAAAAATTAGACTAAGTAGATTTCACATGCAACCACATGCAAGTCCATACCACAGTGGGTAAGTACTCTCACCAAATCCCAAGTCAATTCCACATAGAATAGTTCATGAAACTTCCAAATGATTTATCTTTTATACCAGCTTACATATGACATGGCGCTAGATCATTCAGCTTAAAAACAATGTCTAGCATGCCTTAAATATACACGAACATGTTGAATAACTACTTTTCTTTTTTTTGGCCGTATGACTAGACCACTCAGCTTAGATACAATGCCTAGTCATCCTGAGTTGTTTAATTTCCAAAGTTTAATAACTCTTTGAATTGTCTTTAAAAGAAAGGAAAATATGGGCAGGGGACTGAGCCATTTAGCTTAGAAACAATGCTCAGCTTGTCCAAGTTACTTCCAATTATACTCCGTATTTTTGCTTTTCTTCTTAGTGGTATCGCTTAACGTTAGGTCATTGATCTTAGAAACAATGTACGGATGTCAGTTCAAATGCAAGTATAAGTAAGGTAACTCCATTTATACTCAGTTTACTTTTGTGAATGGTTTCAGGCTAAACCATTCAACTTAGAAACAATGGTTGACCTTCTACAAAAATCATCTCTAAGAAAGAAACAAGGAACTGAACCATTCAACTTAGAAACGATGTTCAGTTCATTCCAAATCACTCAAACCATGAAGTTCGATCTTTCAACCCAACCTCAGTAAAAAAATCCAAAAGAAATAGACATACTAAGTCATTTAGCTTAAAAACAATGCTTGGTCTCAAAGATCAGTCAAGTAAGCTCTAAGATATAAATACAGCAACCAGACCATTCAGCTTAGAAACAATGTTTGGTCCTTTATAAAACGGTCAACAAACATAGTACTTGGTCATTCGGCTTAGAAACAATGTCCAACTTTAAAAACACAGTCAAACGCATGCAAACTGTCTTCCTCTCATCTTCCCCCGGTTCATCCTTTAGTCTGCTTTCAGTTAGAAAAAATAAAAAACCTGAAGCTTTATGCATACAGTCTTTTCATTCACTCACAGTCTGATTGAATCCTGAAAAGAAACAAGGTCATAGGGGAACACATGCATACATTAGACAGACCAAAATGAGATAGTCAAACAAAAACATAGTGGGTTCATACAGGCAGAAAATGATATACCTGACAGTTCCCTGCCTCCAGAACCTCGGCTACGTTTCGGCAGATTTCCCACAATGTAGGGCAACCTCCCACATAGGCCTTGGCACAGATTACATGTTGCAATCCCACTTGCTGCCTTCCTCTCAGAACCAATAGACTAAACTTAACATAAGAAGGGAAGAAGGAGGAAAATTTAGTCACTCAGATCCAAAAGCGGCGCGCTCTGACTCACGTGAGAGGGTCTTGAATCCTTGATGCGCCTGAGGGCCGCGCAACGGCAGCAAAGTCCAGAATAGCTTGGTCAACCGAAATCCAACCCCCAACCGTTGACTCTCTGACGACTCTCCAAATCGTAGCAAAGACCCCCCTTGCAGCACCCTCAAGCCGCGATGCTTCCTCTCATACTAAGTTGTCGTTGCCTGCATTCAAAAATTAAGCACATATTTTACGCTCTATTCGAATACGGCCCTTGATTGTGAGACCGCAATGCCACATTGAGGGAACAGTAACAAAAACACACCCAGCAAAAGGAAAGCGGCATCATAGGCACGCAATCGTATAGCAGCAGCCGCCCACTGGTGTTGAAGACAACAATAACCGGTACCTGATCGTATGCTCGCAGGGACCCCTCCGACTGAAGACAACAACTGCATCCAGCCTATAGGGGTAGGTTCCAACTATCAGGAACAGTCGTAGCCCATCTGAGTTCGCCACTACCAGAAAGTTCACCCAAGCTATTAGAAGCCTTTTGTAGTCTTTACCGGACAACACCCCTCTGATTTTTGTTCGCTGCTATCAAACAGTTGTCCGCCTACGCAGCTCTACAACAGTCTGCTCAATGTCACAATGACATATCTTTACGTTACGGGCGCCAGGCTTGCCCGTGTACATGAGGCTAATGACAATTTAACCCAAGACCTCCCAAATGCCACTCGAGTGCCTTACCAACTTAGCCGGACCGCTGGACTCGAACTCACGCCTGCAATTCGACAGTTTCATGCATCAATAAATCACAGGTTTGAAGCCTCTCCTTAAGGCGTAGGCACTAAGTAAGTACAAACGCATTCCCCTTCGTGGTCCCTTCTCCTTTTTCTCTCCTTACGCCCTTTCCCTTTCTGCAGGCCTGCCCGTAACACCATCGTCCGAATACACTAGTGGTCGTTAGGGATCACTTGTGCATGGAGCATTGAGCCACAAGAAGCTCAATTCATGGTTACTAATTGGAACAGAGCGCAACTAGGCACTCTTGTCGTGATTGGCCTCGCCACAAGAAGCGAGGACCAATAGGGTTGATATGGCAAGCAAGGCTTGGATAGCTAGTTTTTCAGTAAGGTCGATGATGGCCAGGAGGACAAAGCAACCAACAAATTTGAAAGTGGATCCTCGTCTTTAATGGGGCGTCCGGTGTTCGGTTGTCCAA
Source organism: Chara braunii (assembly GCA_003427395.1). Taxonomy (NCBI): domain Eukaryota; kingdom Viridiplantae; phylum Streptophyta; class Charophyceae; order Charales; family Characeae; genus Chara; species Chara braunii. The sequence goes on along the minus strand of BFEA01000722.1, from coordinate 327,212 downwards.
TTCGGTTGCTGACTTGCACAGTGGTAACCGGATTACCTGCAGATGACATTCACACAAAACTTAGAGTAAGAGCGTAGTCATCACTACAACAACAACATCTTAACTTTGCTCGGAAGGTGGGATGTCGGCATTCCCTGCTAGTAGTCAGTATGGGGCGAAATGAAGGAACTTGGCAACGCATCTCATCAAGTCAAAAAAGTCGTGACAGTCCAGCCGTCTGACGCCATTTGAGCGTCGCGTTGTGTATTGGTCATGTTTTGATCTTTTATTGGTAGGTGTTGTTTGAAGCCAAGTCAACCTTTGTCTTATGCATGATTGTATTACATATAGGTCGATTTCAGAAGATAAGTCAACTTACGTTGACCTGAGTCTTTTTTTGAAAGTGTTTTGTCTGAGTAACTCTTGATCGTCTTTGAAAGAAGGGACTAGGATTGATTGAGATTTTCTTACGCTTGGAATATCGCGTCCTAGTCGACCGACGTACGTTCTGATTCCTGGGAGATCAGCTCCCCAGGGACGGACGACGTTCGGGTCCACTTTGGCGTTCAACCATGCGTACCTAGGCTACAGCGAACGAGCAAACGCCCTCGGCTGGCCTACCTCTGCAATTGCATTATAAAAACCTTCGCATGTGGGCCGGTAGCTCGGCGGGGATACGCCCATAAGGGTGGTGACAGCCCCTTAAGGAAGGTAAGTTGTGCCCCGCGAGAACCTATCCTGTCGTAGGGGACTGCGGGATGTACAGTTGGCGTGCTCGGCCGGAGTGGCGAAGGGTCGGCGCGGGTTACCGTGTCGTCCTCGAGTTGTCTCTAAAAAGTTAAAAGCCTAAGTTTCTCCTGCGTGACGCGGCCGGGAGGGCCATCGCTCGCGCGGGGGCCGCTGCGCTCGACTACGTCAATTCATGATCACGGGTTGGACGATTTCGAGTATTTTTAAGTAATAGCTTGATGAGGTCGTTTGAGCTGCGACATTGCTCTTCGCTTTTATCTTCGCCGATTTTCGCCCTGAGTAGCGAGCCTCCAATGAGTGGTGACTTTAGGGACAAACTCTAAATCGATTCGCCTTCTTGGTCACGCCGGAGCAGAGTCTTGGCATACGCGGTCCTTTCTACTCTTTACTTCTTCGAAGTGGAGCCAGGCAGTGAGCCCGAGTCCATGCTACGAAGGACTGCAGACCATCAAGTTTCGTTTTGGGGGCTGAGAGTGATGAGAACTGGCAGCTGATTAGTGAGTTGGGTGATCAACGTTGGGCTAAAGAGAACTGACGTCTAATAGGCTGTGAACGTAAGCTCGAACTTTACACGCGAGGGCTAGTCACCTTTATTGAAGAGAGTAATGGCGGTGAAACCGAAGGGACTAAACTGAGTGACAACTAAGTATGCATGAGTGTCGAAGGTCACATCATTCAAGGGAATAGCTAATTAACATTCATGATCCAAGTAAACTGTTAGAATCTTAATAAAACTCTAGTTATTGCTCTCTCGCGTAATTCTCGACTGGGCTGCCAATGGGGTGAGCAGATAGTGTTTGGGAATAGGAAATGACTTTGTACTGCATGGGGTCAGCTTCATTTCCGATTCTGATTTTTCTAAGTTTCGCTTTCAGCAAAGTACTTCCTTCTTGGTTGATTACCTGACTTGGGTATTTGCCCTGTCATCCCCTTGCCTGAGGGGCTTCTATACTACTTCTCATAATTGTTTCTGTCTCTTATACACATCTAGATGTGTATAAGAGACAGGTACTGCATGGGGTCAGCTTCATTTCCGATTCTGATTTTTCTAAGTTTCGCTTTCAGCAAAGTACTTCCTTCTTGGTTGATTACCTGACTTGGGTATTTGCCCTGTCATCCCCTTGCCTGAGGGGCTTCTATACTACTTCTCATAATTGTTTAGACTGAGTTGGGCGTGTATCGTGGCAAGTTTTTTTTTTTTTTGTGGCTTAGTTCTGAGCATTGATTGATGAACAAGAGAAAGTTAATTTTGAGGAAGATTGCTTACCTACTGGCTAAGTATCTACTTGATAGAGATTAGTTGTCCTTCGCCAATACTTGCTTATTGGTCAGTACTCTGTTTTAGTTAGTTCACGCGTATAATGAACAATGGATAAGTGATCGGAAAAATACGTGCATTTGTGGGTTTGAGAAAAACGTGTAACGTTTACATCATGCAAAACTCAGTAGGGCATTCAACTGAGCTTTGGTATGCCAATTCCTCTGTGAGGCAGGCTTCAAATCTTAAGCATAAACAAATCAAAATCCTATAATGTACCGAGATACACTCAGGCGAAGCCAACCGTAATTGTTACCCCTTTCCTCATGTTGAGAATAAGAAGGCAAAAGGTTTTATATCTGCAGTGTGAGTTCTGTGCGTAATCAAGTAATTTTCGTTGTATCCCTGGATAGTAGTACTTGAGAGCTAATTGGGGGAGGCCTATTGTTGGAGGCTCTTGGGCGTGTTACCTGAGCCGGGCTTGTAACTAGCTCGATCTTAGGCAAGACTCCTAGACGACTCAGACTTGGGTCTCACTCGTCTTAATGACAAAAGTGTTGTGTAGCGTCTGAACGAAATCCATTGTTGCGCTACTCGTGTGAAAGAAACTTTCACTCGCATCACTTTTGCAACTTCCTCACGCATGATAGACCGTACGAATTCGTCTGAGTCTATTGCACAAGTACCTATCACTAACTAAAGCCAGATCATGTGTTGAACGTTGTCGGGACCGGTGGGTCCCGAGATAAGTCTTGTACATTGAGAGGCGGTATACCGCAAAATTATGCACGGCAGAGAAAACCGGAGGCAAGAAGGATAGAAAGATTGAAGGTACTAGTACTGACACTTAGGGATTTAGGGGTTGCCCTGGGGTGCCGGAACCACTTGACCAAGGAGGAGACTAGCGGAACGGCGAGCGGCAAGAGATTATAAGAAATTAGCAAAGGTGACTGTTCTCCCAACAAAAAGGAGAAGGACCGCCGGGGGGAAGTGGTGTCATAAGATTGCACGCCGCAGGGAGAAAAAAATTGAAAAGAAAATAATAAGTAAGGTGCCGGCGAGTGAGGATGTAGCCGGGCCAAGAGGGTCATCGGGATGCGGCGTCAAGAAAGCCAAGGGGCCATGGGCAAAGTAAAAGAGCCACATCCGGAGAGATTGGTGTACGGAATGTGAGGAAGACAAAGGGATGAGGCCACCGTAAGGGGGAAGAACGTCAAGGGAACACGGGACATTCGACGGGACAAAGTGTCGAGGACCACCGGCGGGACAAAGTGTCGAGGGCCACCGACGGGACAAAGTGTCGGGGACCACCGGCGGGACAAGCACCGGCGAGACCACCAACGGAACTAGTACCGACGGGATCACCAACGGAACGAGTACCGGCGGGACCACTAGCGGGGCTAGTGTCGGGCACTAGCGCGGCCAAGTGGCGGGGACTTGTGAAGTCCCAAAGAAAAATTGCAGCACAACGAGAGATGTAAATAATTAAAGCAAACCGCACCGTCAAGATCAGAGATCTTGACGACCAAAAATATTAGCACCACTAGCATAAGCGCTAGCGGGAGCAAGCGGAAAGGCCAAAAGAAAAAGAAAAAGCAAAAAAAACATGTGGGGGAGGCATGGGAGCAATCCGAAAAACCTCGGATTGGCCTCCCACAAAAAAATGAAGTCAAAAATGACTCCATGTAAAAAATAGGCATCCGGGGGAAAATCGGAGTATGAGGGCCTACCGTTTCGAAAGGACAGAGACAAACGGAGGCTCTCAGGGGCATGGGAAGGCCACAAGTGCAGTCTGACAAATGATGGACTGACCCTTGAGCATGGGAAGGGCCAAAACTAAGAGGAAGACCCTAGAAAATGACCTTAACGACCAGTTGACACTTGGCATGCGAAAGAAAAAGAAAAAGAAAAAAAAAGAAAAAAACGGGAGGTGAGAGGGAATGAATGAGCTGACCGTTAGTAGGGACTGACAAATAGGGATTGGCAAGCCCCTACTGTCCAAGAAAAAGGAGGGAAAAAAAAAAAAAAAAAAAAAAAAAAAAAAAAAAAAAAAAAAGGGCCTTAACGACTAATTGACACTTGGCATGCAAAAATAAAAAGAAAAAGAAAAAAGAAATAGGAGGTGAGAGAGAATGATTGAGTTGACCGTCAGTAGGGACTGTAGCAAGTAGGGACTGGCAAGTCCCTACTGTCCATAAGTGGAGGGAAAAAAAAAAAAAAGGAAAGAAAAAAAAAAGGAAAAGAAAAGAGAAAAGTTAAAACGACACTAACATCCAAAAACGGCCATCTAGGGGATGCATTTGTGACCAGATTCATTCTGGCATATGTCGTTTACAAAGTATCTTGATTTTCTCTTGAATTTGCAGAGAAAATTAAGAAAAATCAAGGCCCTACGCAACCGAAAAATAACGGATTACAAGGGAGAGGCTAAACACATGTTTTTGGTGCACCGCGAGCCAAAATGAGGACCGGATGCACTTGGGAGTTGACCATTTGTTTTTCTTTCAATTTGGGGCTAGTTGTGGGGCATTGGGGCTAGGGAATTGGCCCCCATGGCAGTCCGAGTTGTAACGGACTGCATGGGGGAGGCCAAACACTTGTTTTTGGTGCATCCGGAGCCAATATTGAGCCTGGATGCACTTGAAAATCAAACGCTTCATTTTCTTTTAGCATGGGGCAAGTTGCGGAGCTGTGGGATTAGGAAAATAGCCATGAATGCAGTCTGAGAAATAGCGGACTGCATGAGGATGCCTAGGCCGAGGGAAAATGAGCCGCGGCATGGCCATAGGGCTAAAAAATTGTGTCGCGGACATAGAAAAAGTTGGGGCGGTAAATGGTGACCGCAAGGTGAGATCCCACGGCCAAGGGAAATCGGCACACGCGCGGCACCCAAGGAAGATGTATTGGGACTGTTGGGGGCAAGGGGATTCCAAAATAAAAATGGGACACCGCCCGGGGAGTTGTCGGGGACCAAGTGGGCCCAAATAGTAAAAGTCGAAAATTGGGACGCGCTCCAGCGGCACCGCCGACAGGGCAAAAAAAAATAAATGGGACTAGTACGAGGAAGTGGCGGGGGCTCGAGGTGTCCTAAGGAAATAACCACAAGCCAATGTAGGAAGTGGTTGCGCAAAGCCAACGGCGCCGTCAAGATCGACGATCTTGACGGTGAAAAATGTTAGCACCACTAGTGCGGGCCCAAACGGGAGGTTTAGCGGTAAAAAGAGAAGGAAAATGAGAGTTGGGAGGGCTGCCCAGCAGTCCGAGATATTTCGGACTAGCTAGGCATGTGATAATACGGCCTCAAGAAGCCAACTTGGAAAAACAGGCTGCCCATGGGAAATCGGAGCAAAAGGGGCTCAAAATCGGACAAACGGTGACAAAATGGAGCCCCCTGGGAGCATGGGAGGGCTATTTTTGAAGTCCGGGATGTAACGACGAACATCCGGCCATGAACCTGGCCATGAATGAGGCTCCAAGGGCTAGAAAGAGGGTGCACAACAGTTTGACACTTGTCACAACAAAAATAAAAGAAAAATAAAAGAAAAATGGGAGAAAATGGGGGGAGAATGAGACAAAACGAGAGAAAAGGGTGGAGGAGAATGTGCCGGCCTATTGGGACTGCTGCAGTAGGGACTGACAGGTCCCAATGATGACCTCATCCCTCCTAGAATGAGGGAGGGTAGGCCGGATTGATGAGATATGGCCCTCCACAATATCTGAATTAAAAATGCAAAAATGAGAGAAAATGCAAAATAAAAAATGACCGGTTTTCTTTTTGACATGGATCTGATATCAGATTTCATGGAGGAGAGGAAACAACCGTTTTTTGTGGGCCAGCTCAAAATGGCTGGCTCCGAAATGAGGTGGCAGCCCAAAATGGAAAGAAACAAAGGAGGAAAAGAGACAAAACTGTGCATTTGGCCCAAAAATGAGCCAGATGTACCAAAAATTGAAAAAATTGGGCTTAGAGGCTCAAATTTGAAGCAAGGACCACCATGGGGTAGCTCGGAATAATGCTAGCCTTGGATCTCAGCCTGATCCAAGGCTGAAAATGTGCCGCCACATGGAAAAATGCTCCGGCCTACCCAAGGGAGGCCAAAATCATAAAAAGTCGAGAAAAAGGTCTACAAGGTTTTTTTCTCCCAAGTAGGCTGTCCCTTGAGCCTTGGACTCTAGGGGGCAACATTCTTCAAATGGCATGACGCTGGAAAGAGGCCCAAGGGGTAGTCCGAGTTGGTACCAACCACTCGCACTGCATGTACCTGACAAAAATGAGGCCCAAGTGCCCCTGGAGAGACCTAGTGGTGAAAATTGGCCATGGGGGTACCTCGGTTCACCATGGGGCACATGGGGAGGCCCATGGGCTGGCCAAAGCACTGTTCCCAGCCTATATAAGCTGGGGAATCAGTCCGCCACACTCCCTTTTGCATGGGGAGTGCCCATGCTGCCGAGATGAGCCCATGAAAGCATTACACTCACAAGGAGTGAAGAGAGGGGACCCCTGCCAGTTTGGAAGGCTAGAAGAGATTGTGAGCTAGTGTGTAAAGCTATAAAGGCTAGTGGTAGTGGGGAAGGTAATCCGCCACAGCCCCCAGGCTGTGAGGTAGAAAGGAAGGCTAGAGGGAGCCTCATTAGCCCTCCTAGAGGGAAGGACTCCATAGCCATAGTGGTTGGAGCTTGTGGCAACTTGGGAGGGAGTGAGAGAGAAAGGAGGAGAAGGGCTTGGAGGGGAAGGAAGCCATAACCAGGGGGGTAATTGAGTAAGGAGAGGAAGGTCTTCATCAAGATTGGTACTCCGTCCCAAGACACCAAGAAGGTGAGTGGAGAGGAGGGTCTCGTCCTCCTCCTCCTCCTCCTCCTTCTTCTTCTTCTTTTTCTTCTTCTTCTTCTCTCTCTTCCTCTTCCTATTTTTCTTCCTCCTCCTCTTCCCCCCCTTCTTCTTCCTCCCCTTCTTCTTCCTCTTCTCCCTCTTCCTCTTTCCTCTTCTTATTTCTCCTCCTCCTTCTTCTCCTTCTTCTTCTTCTTCTTCTTCTTCTTCTTCTTCTTCTTCTTCTTCTTCTTCTTCTTCTCTTTCCTCTTCCTCCTCCTCTTTCTCTTCTTCTTCTTCCTCTCTCTCTTCTTCTTCTTCTTCTTCTTCTTCTTCTTCTTCTTCTTCTTCTTCTTCTTCATCTTGATGTTTGAGTGATGATTAGTGATAGATTAACCTTCATCTTCACTCCTATGTAAATTGCCACTTTCCCCCTTGTCACTTCATGTATTTGGGTGAGTTTTACTCACCTAACTCTCATTTTCTCTCCAATTTTCCACTTCGATGTAAATCGCAACTTTAGTTCTTGATCATCTTGATGTTTGGGTGATGATTAAAGATAGATTAGCCTTGATTTTCACTCCTATGTAAATCGTCCCTTTCCCCCTTGTCATTTCATGCATTTGGGTGAGTTTTACTCACCCAACTCTCACTTTCTCTCCAATTTTTCACTTGGATGTAAATCGCAACTTTAGCTATTGATGATCTTGATGTTGGGTAATGATTAGTG
>BFEA01000722.1:296161-316426 GCA_003427395.1 Chara braunii | reverse complement strand
CACCTCCTTCCTCCACCATCTCCTTCACCCATCCACCATAGCCAACCACCTTGCTACGGGAAGCGCTGCCGAAATTTTCTTAGAATAAAGGAGTTAGATTATATTTTGACAGGTGACGTCTTTGGCAATCCACCCTGAATAGGGGAGATTCTGTCAAAAGTCTACCTTTCTTTGGGCACTGGCTTAGAGATACACTCAGACTTAGCTATTAGGAGAAGTTTTGAGAGAGATTGTGATATGGAGATTATTCCCCATGGGCTTATGGTTTTAGCTTGGGGCGTTGACCTGTCTTGTGTTACAGGCCATCCTGATTGATCTGATTCAGGACTTGAACTAGAATCAGCTTGATCCCTTGAGGACCATCTTCTGTTATCACTGATAACAGATAACAGGTCGGTTAGTTGATCGCCGACTTGTCGGCTCACGACACAACTTTGCTTATACCTGTATCTCAGCTTGATGCCTTATTCCTGAGATTTGATATGTTTCTTTGAGGGTTTTAACCGAACTTCTTTTAATGACCATTATAAAGAAAGTATGTGATTTTATGAAAGGTTCGACTATGGTTAGGGCTTGAGTGAGTGAGGAGTGGTATGAGTTACAGGGAACAGTAAAGTTGACCGCATTGGTGTATGGCAACGTGGCTGTCGTATATGGCTGTGTTTTATGCAGGTGAGTGTTTTTGGAGCCTGTGTACGAGCCTTACCTTGGAGACAGTGAGAATGACAACCATTACCTGATGGGTTTATCTCCCTTACTCCTGTTATGTCTTGAGTTATTTCATATATGAGTATTGAGATGTTTATTTATTTGAGTGATTTTGCTTGTTAACTTGGATAGTTGGACGTTGTAGTCCGTGATAGCCATCAAAGTCAAACCCCTTGACCTTTATCCAAGCCCAGGACGATGAAGCTGGCCTCAAAGGCAATAAGGGGCGACTGCCACCACAAGCATGAACCTGTGTACCGCCTACTCTCCACAGGGCGCAGAAGAGGGTGTGGTCTTCAACCGCACTCGGCGGTTGTCTAGCACCGAGAGGTTAACCCCTCAAGGCGCGAGTCAGCGAACAGAGCGGCTTGCGGAAACTCCATGTGGATTTTCGCGGAAGGTGTAGACCAACTCCTGCGTGACGCGGCCGGGAGGGTCCCGCGCCGCCCTGGTGCGGTGCCGGACCGATGCGCGCGACAACCCGACTAGATAACTCTCTTAAACAGTTGCCGAAAGCTCGGGGTAGCGCGATCAGTAAGAGTCGGCTCACGAGCGAAGTAAGAGGTGAGTTGAAGTGGGAGTTGGGCGACCCAACGAGCTGGTGCGGACTGTAGCACGCAGGCGAACCTGACGGGTACAGGAGGACTAAGCGGAGTGGCAACTTCGTGGGTTGGTGCGTGACGACGGACTGTCCGCATCTGAGAGAGAGACAGAGAGAGAGAGAGAGAGAGAGAGAGAGAGAGAGAGAGAGAGAGAGAGAGAGAGAAAGAGAGTTGAGGTTGATGGATGTGAAGTTGTAATTTTCTTTGTCTTTTCCTTTGCTTTTGTATATAAGTTTTTTATTTCGGCTCGGGCAATTCGCCCCTATTTCCCTTCGACATCTTTGTTTCAACGTTGACCCTTGTATGGTGACTCATTCAGTCTCGGTCCTTCCTTTTTTTTTGTGTATGGGATGAACGAGTTCCGTGGGAATGATGTGCTTGCCGTTTTCGTCATCGTTGCTTGTCACCTTGTTCTATTGTCGTCACGATGAGAGTTTGATATTGTTGCGGTATCTGATGTGTGCGATGTCATTTTTGCATGATTGTTTGCGGGATTACAGAATGATTGTTGGGTGATTATCTATGCCACTTGGCGATTTTGCATGCAAAACTGAAACCCCACTTTCGCACGAAAAACAGCTGACAAGCCCGTATGCGATCGAACACGTCGTATGCGCACGTGTAAGCGCAATCTGATCAAGGCGGCCTACATGTGTCCATACGCGGGCAATTCGCGATCACCGATGGTCTTGACACCTCCGGTATCAGAGTAAGAGTGAATTTCCTTCTTATGAGAGTTTAGTGCTCCGCCGGAATGACAAGATGTCGTGCATCGTGGACCAGGGATGCTTAGAGCACTGGGAGGAATAACATCTTAGGCAGAGATATCCGGAATTTCCTTATCTAACAAGAGAACCGACTGTGCGCCAGGGACTTTCACCGTGCCGTAACCAGCGACCCGAGGTGTCCCGACTATCCGACTACTTATAACACGCAATATTTCATATCCCCCGGCTTCGTCGTTATCGCCACAAATTTCCCTCCCTCCCATCTCCTCCTCCCATATCACCAACTCACGGTGGTGCCGTGGAATTCCATAGCCCCGTATTGGCCGCATACGCCGTGCAGAACTTGCAGACGACGCGGCAACCGCCGAGCCTCCAGAACTCCGGAGTCTAGCCGTAACGCGCGACGTCAACCGCCACGTTGTCGGGCGGCTCCAATACTACGCCGCCCTTTACTTCCTTTGTAAGGGCACACAACGAGACCCTCACTCGACAGTATTCAACCTGGCCGGGATTCACCGACCATGAGGCAGACCAACACTACGACCAACGGAGCTACCGACGTTTACTGACCATGCGGCGGGACGACACTCCGAAGAGCGGGGCAGCAACATCCTTGCTTGATATTATTTTGCCTGGCCGGGACTCACCGACCGTGAGGCAGACCGACGCTATGATCAAGGAGGCTACTTTACCTGGTCGGGACTCACTGACCATGAGGCGGGCCAGCGCTACGGACAAGAGGCCCACTGGACCAGTTGATTTTGCTTCCAAAGGGGCGGTCCCGCTAGGGTGCGGGGTCTGCCTAGGCCCGAATGAGTGACGGGACGAGTCTTCACTTAGAGGGCCCGGCTGAATTTCCCTTTTAAGGGTGGTACCGCTACTGCGTGGGGACCGCCTAGGCCTGGGCGGCCAGGGACAGGCCCGGAAGTAGGCTCGGTTTCAGGGCGCTGCAAAGGGCCCAGTTCCTGACGGGAAGGCCCTTTTCACGGGGGACTTTTCGGGGGCCCAATCAGGCCCGGGCACAGCCCCGGTACCGAGGCGCTGCAAGTGTTCGGCAGCCTCAGTGCACAGGAGGCCAAGGCTCACATTGTGGGAGGGGCCCGACGGAGTACCTAAGCCGAACCGGGGCCGGGTTCGGGACACTTCTCGCTTGCACGAGATAGGCGCACGAGGCAGATGCGCGGGGGCTTCAACACGCACGGGAGGAACCGTGCACTGGGACACGCACGAGAGAGGCGCACGAGACATCACGGTGGAGGACACACGCACGACGTCCCTCGCACGCACGAGGCGCACAGAGAAGACCAGCGGGCGTACACCGGTGGAGGAGACGGACGACCAGGGCACTTCGACGCGCATGGAAGGTAAAGGGGGGACGAGCGCACTTGCATATCGCAAAGTTGGGATAGAGGCAGCGGAATCGCCCGCGCACGTTTGCACACACAGGCGCACACCTGGCGGGAACAGTGGGCGCGCACGGGACAGTGGGAAAGAGCCGCGGGCATCACTGCGCACTCGCGAGCTTGAGGAGACTGACAAAGGGGAGACCGCGCATTCGCGCGCTTGCACCGACAGACAGAGGAGAGGCTTGCGCACCTGCGAGCTTGCACGAGCAGACAGGGGGGAGGCCCGCGCATTCACGCGCGTGCCCAGCCTGACAGAAGGGAGACGAGCGCACCCGCGCGCTTGCGTTGACGGACAGGGGGAAGATCAGCGCCCCCACACGCTTGCGCAGACAGCCAGAGGCGAGACCGCGCGTTCGCATGCCTGTGCGCGCTTGCGCTGACAGCCAGAGGGGAGACCGCGCGTTCGCGTGCTTGCGCGCGCTTGTGCAGACAGGCTGGGGAAAGGGGGCGCTTTTTCGAGCTCACACACACAACGGAACCGCGCACCAGCGGAAGGAGAGCACACCCCCACGTGCACACCCGCGCGATAGTGGGGACAGGCATGGGAGACATCGCGCGTCACCGCGCGCACACCCGCACCATAGCGGGGACAGGCAGGGGAGACATCGCGCGTCACCTCGCGCGCGTCCGCCCGATAGCAGGTACAGGCGGGGAAGGCATCGCGCGCAACTACGTGCGCACCCGCGCAACTGTGGGCCAGACAGGGAGAGGGGCGCTCGCTGATGTCAGAGCCCGCTCACCGACGAGATCAAAGTGGGAGACACCGCTAGCCACCACGCACACTAACAGGCGTCTTCGGAAGCGGGCGGAGCTCAGCACCATGCGCAGGGCGAGGGTCGTGCGGGACACCGCTCGTAGCTGCGCGCTGACGGAAGAGAGGGTGCGCAGACACACACAAGTACGGGTATACTGCGACGGGGGGCATACAGACACGCCCGGGCATCATACAAGGCGGCTCCTTTGAGAGCCCGGTCATCAGGTGCGAACGGGGATCGGATTGTTGAACCGAATGAACCATATGGCCCAACGGGATCACTGAGTGGGGATGAGTTCTGGGGTGCGGCCAAGGTACCGGGCGTGATGGGCTCATCTTGAACCACGAGCAGAGCGGGCCTTTCATTGGCAAGAGGATCACCGAACCGGCCGACTCTTTTGGGACGCAGATTGGGACACTGAACCGAACTGGGCCTTTGAAGAGGCGCATCCCGAACCGGGGCCTACGTAGGGCCACAATTCTGAACCGAGGGGGGGGCACTTTCCGAAGAGGTTCTTACCGAAGAGACACCTTCCGAAGGGACGCATTATGGGCTCGCACTCCGAAGGGGGCACCTTCCGAGGAGGCTCCTAACGGAGGAGTACATTTCCGCAGAGACACATTCCGAATAGGGCACCGCGAGGGGTGCACTCCGAACCAGGCTTCCGAAGAGGCACTTCCCAAAGTGGGCTTTTAAAGAGATACTTATGAAGTGGGCCCCGCGAGCGGGTACTTTGGGCGCATCCATCGAGGGCACGCGGACGGGTACTTTGGTCCAAGGGCGCACGGTCGGATACTTCGAGACTCGTTCCATCGCGGCCCGCAACAGTCTAGGGGCCGTGGCAAGGCACGCCGAGGCCTTGGGCCTACCAAGAGACATCTTCTTGAACTGGGCCATTCCGAAGAGGCACATCTGAACCGGGCCTTTCCGAGGGGGTACATCTGAGCCGGGTTTTTCATAAGAGCTACACCCGAACCGGGCTTCGTGAACAGGCACTTTTGTGAAGTGGGCTGTCCGAAGGGGCACGTTTCGAACCAGGCTTTCTGAAGAGGTACATCTGAACCGAGCTTTCCGACGAGGTACACTTGGAACCGGGCTATCCGACGAGGCACATTTCGAGCCAGGCTTTCCGAAGAGATACATTTTGAACCGGGTTGTCCGAAGAGGTACATTTCGAACCGGGCCTCCTGAAGCGCGCACTCCGGACCAGGGGACTACGCAGAGGCATGGTCTCAGTAGACCTCGAGCTCTGGCCCCAATGGGCAAGGGAGGCGACATCTGACACCGAGAGTTCCAGTACGGTTCCTTGGGATCGACGGGCACGATACAGGCGTCATCTAGTCGGGAGGAGGATTAGGCGATGTTTCTTGACCAGATCTGTGGGCACTCAGACAAACTTTTCAGACATAGGAGCGAGATGTACGGCTGAGGTTGGGACTAGTGTAACACATCCCATCATTTTGGACTAAATGGAATCACTTTATTTATTCCTTCCAGACATTGTCTCGTGAGTCCGTCGCGCATTCGTCTCGGTCTGCTATGATCCTTGTTTTTGTGGATGTGGACTGACGTGGCTTGTGCAGGTTACAAGAGCCCCGACCGACCCTCCCGCGGGTGACAGACGCAGCGCGAGGCATAGGGTTCGGTCGGTGAGCCGGCAGACCCTTTCTACCAGTCGACCGTGGCGCCGTTGCAGGGGAAGGCTGCCTCTCGGGACTTCGGTCCGCCCGTAACCGCGAGGATGTGAGAGGATCAGGACAGGGATGTGACTGGAACAGGGCAAACGAGAGGAGGCTAATCAGTTGGCCAGTGATCGGAGTGCGCAAGTGAGACGTTGGACAGTACGGGCACAACGGGCAGACGACACCCCCATCGACCTATGATCGACGTTCTCCGGTGAGATTGTGATTTCTGCATTTCGTGATTTTGCCGATTCCTGCATTTTCTCGATTTTTCGTGCATTTCCTCTGCTATTCCTCGTGATTGAGAGGGGTTATTCTGATTTCCCTGCCCTTTGGTCAGTCTACCCTAATGTTGACTCCAAAAGAGAGAATCGTGAGCAAGGGATGATCTGGAGGGATTGAAGGGGAGGGGAGAAGCGCCCCGGATTGCAAGGAGTTGGACAGGGATTAGATAGGCTAGCTGATCTTGATGGATAGCAGGGGGGGTTTGATTCACTGCACGAGTCAGGGATGAGAGACCATGCCTGAGGTGGGCCGAGTAGAGGCATGGATAGGAGCGTGAGGATGCACGAGTGAGACACCGCCCCTTCACCGCGTGTGACTTCGGTCCACCCTAGGGCACATGAGCTGGCTGGCTCGTGCCCAGGTCGCGATGTAGGTGGTAGGCCAGCGATGATGGTACACTGATCAATCCTCCTTCTTGACATGAGGGTAGGGAGAGATACGCCAGAGGGCGGTTCTTTCCTAGGCCTGTTGACGTCTTGAGGGGATATAGGAGCGATCGGTGGGGGCCTGTCGTGGGGGTCTGTGGGCTCAACAGTCTGAGAGTCAAACACGGGAAAATGGCGAGTGAGAGAACCGTTGACACTTGATTAGGAATGGTGTTTATCGAATCGGGCACTCAGATTCATCTTAGACAAGAGGTCGGCCAGTACGATGTCGTGAACCTATCACTGGAAGGGAAAAGTAAGTATAGACCCACAACTGAGCGAGGGTTAGTTGTCAGGGAAGGAGTTTTCGTATGGGTAAGGGTCGAGTATCAACCCAGGCCTTGTATGAGGAGGGACAGAGAGAGTGAGCCGCTTGTCGCTGAGGTGAACATTAGAGTTTATTTGTCTCCAGAAGAGTAGAAGTTCCTAGTGAAAGATGTTGCGAAGGGCGGCCGTGCATTTCTCTGTTTATTGCCCCTCAGCCACAGGCACGGATCTAGGATATTTCGGGACTTTTCGGCAGGATCGGACACTGTAGCTCGGTACGTGGTCCGCTACGCTTACGATTGGGGGCGTCCTAGAGTGACTGTCGTTGGGTCAACAACTGTACCCAGGTTCCTAACAGGTCTGGTGTATGGGAGAGTCGAGCATCATTGGAGGTTGGTGAGGGCGGTCAAGAAGGCTGTCCAATTTAGACCCTCTACAACCGAGCTAGCGTTGCTAGTGACTTACTGTCTGGATAGGGCAGTGCCCAATAGTAGGGAGTTGAGATAGGTATTCTTCAGAATGAGTGCTGAACTTCGTCGAGGGGCCGTTTCGGGTGAGATAGATAGGGCAAGGATCTTAGACGGGAGTTCCGCAGAGGCATAGATGCCTCGCTACGAGATAGAGCACCCAGTGGCGTTGAGACTGTTCACGTATAGAGAGTCTAAGTTTATCGACGAAGACTGGATAGAGTTTACGCTACCAGGCAGATCAACTCGGATACCTAACGGAGGAAGGACAAATAAGACCTGGAGATCAATACTATTGAGGCCAGGGGTTTGGTTGTTGGTAGTATCTCATACAGGATTTGGCCGGGATAGCAGAGAGAGGGTGATTCCGACCTCGGTAGAGTTGTCAGTGAACGGTTTCCTTTACTATCAAACCAAAGTACTAGCAGACGTCGTCCGTAGAGCAGTAGAGCAGGGCCGACGCGATCAGAACCTCGGGATAATACCGAGTCCCGATCGACACACGTGGGAGGACGAGACACCGACTGCAAACGTGCTGCAAGAGGAGGTCGAAAAATTCCAGGAACAGGAGAGTCGGGTGGGCAGGGAGTTTATATCTATCAGGGTTTCCCTTCGACTAGCCAACGACGGGTTTTCACCGCACTCGGAAGAAGTCGTGAGGCTTCCTGTTCCACTGTTTGTCCTGGAGACGCACCTCGGCGGGCTTGATAGGTTAATCCAGGTACACTTGAGCTTCCAGTAACTTGTCGCCGCTTGTGTTTGAAAGAATACCCGAGCCTCCCCTGCCAGGAAGCTTCACTGGCGGCACATACTGGGAACCACTTATTAACATGATGCGAAGAGCAAGATGCTAAAGCACCAGGCAGTGAGCCAAAGAAAAAGGATTTCCAAGGAAGAGCGTGAGGAGTGGGAAAACAAAGTCATCTCAGGAACCGGCCGCAGAGGGAGAAATTTGATGCCATGTGTATGTCCCTAACCGCCCTAGGAAGGACGGAGCAGTTTCCTTACGAGGTGGAAACTTATGAAATGGTCGATAGCGCCTGGGAACGGAGTCGCCTCTATATTATGACAGTACACTTCCTGGGAACCGAGTTGAGAGACGTTGGGATTTACTTACCAATACAAAGGTCGGAAGATTTAGTATATGGACGTTGCTGAGAAAGAGCGAGAGAAGTGGTGGAAAACGAAAGGAATAGGCTCCTCTCCTTGAGAAAACAAGTCGCCTGGAGTACGTAAATTAGGACCTTTCAAGGTCTACCTAGACCACGGATTCCTTATGAGGCAGTGATAGGGATTGGTCAAGGCTTGATAATTGATTTCATAACTCACCACCACACACCAAATGGCCAAAGGAAACCCGAATAGCCAGCAGGGCGGAGATATATTTCGCGAAGTAAGACAACGTAACAATGCCATGAGGACTGCACAGACTCTTGATGGAATGGATCCAAAAGGACTTGTGTGCTCTAGGTACGTCGATCTGCAGGAGAGTTCTATCTACTGAAACATGATTGATAGAAATTAGGAGAGGAGTTTCCTGCATACAAGACCAAGAAGGGGAACTCTACCTCGACACCGGCCTGTTTGGAATAGAAGGTGAACATGAGATTAGGGACTCCATGGGCAGGTTAACTGCAGTCGTTAGGGTTGTTAGAAACTGAAGGCTCTGATAAGAACAAAATAACCACAAACCCGGAGTGATGCCTGGTCAGGTCACGGACGAGATTAAAGTGAATAGGGTGTCCTTCGCTGGGACTATAAATGCGATTATTCGGATTCGAACCACTAGAGCGTTGGATACACTAGGTTGCCGACGTTTGGCAGAAGAAGCTATAGAACACGAAAGGCCGAGGGCACTGGCACAGGTTAGAACAGAAAGCCGCATAACCTACAGTGTGATGATGTGGACTGAAGGATGGATGAGGTGCGAGATAGAGAAGGACGAGACCATCCACGAAGCGCGAACCCGCGTGTGAGAGGAAGAGATGCAAAGATTGATGCCATCCTTGAGATATACTTATACCCCATTGAAAGGAAGGTGGAGGAGTTGCTCGCAAGATACCAAGAGTGGTGTGGTTCTACGAACGAAGCCGGGATAGATAAACAAGAAAGAAGCGTCGAATGCCTAGTTGCAATTTACAGAGAAGAAAGGGAGAAAATTATAGGATGGCGAAATGAATTCATTGCCACACTCCTAAAGCAAGTTCGAGAACAATCTAACCAAGAAAGGGATGGCTAATGCTGAATCTAGAGGGAAAAAATCTAGTCTCTCGGCCAAAGCAGAAAGGGAAGGGTCTTTAGTGAGAGTCCTAGTAGAAGGAGTACATGATGAGCAATTAAATCAGGAAGAGGAAGCTGAGTGTGCCACAAAAGCGGCGATAGAAGCCAGAAAGTGTGCCGTTTGGAAAGCTACGGGTGAACTCTTCCTAGCAAGAATACAAGTCCTCACTGTGAATTTTGAAGGCCAAACAGTCTCGCATACCTGAAGAGAGACAATAACTACATCTATAGAAAAGTTGAGGAATGATGCTCGAGCTCTAGGGGAGCTCTCGAACGTAGTAGTTGATGGGATGCCCTTAAGTGCGTTGGAGGCAAACTCGTGCTACCTGCAAACCGCATTAGCTACCATCTTAGTCGTCAAAGCTGAAGGAAAAGACGAGGACTTTGACACGTTGCAAGAGCTGCTAGAACAATCAACGAAAAAAGTTAAAGCCGCCTTGGATCAACTTCTGGAGGACTGAGATAGAAATATGGATGCAGAGGGAACCTATCTATCATCGATAGGTGGCGAAGTCAAAATATAAGAATCAAGGACGAGCACCCTAGTGAGAAAAATGGGAACTGACGTTGGAAAAGATGCAAAAAAATTAAGGAAGGTCCTAAGAGAGTTAGATACCAAAGCCACAGAACTCGAGGAACGAACCTCCAAGAGTGAAGGTTGGAGAAAATATATTTTAAATAAGAATAGGATTGCAAGATTCTCGGATCCCGGAATAAGGGAACCATATAGGGAAACCATGAGCGAACCTTACAGAATGACGTACGCACCGGACTCTTACATGTCCCCCTTCCTAGGAGCCCAAGCATTCCAATTACCGGCGCTGTCCGAAATCCAAACGATCTTCACAGGGAAGAACGTTTCATAAATCTTAGATGACTGGGAGGTACTGGGAATGAGGGCGGAATGGAGCGATCAGGAAATGATTATAAACCTATTCCACCATACAGTCCCAAAGATAGATCGGGAAGTGAGAGAAGTCATTCCGGACAACTGGCGTTGGCTAACGTTCAGAGAAAGGGTTACCATAATCTTCGCCTGCGATGAGACCTCCTACTCGATAGAATATCTCAAAGAGATGAAAAAACAGAAGGACGAGAGTTTAGTGGCATTCGCGAGAAGGTACGAGAATAGAAGGGGGATTTATGGGCGAAATAGAAAGATGCGGGATATTTCTAGGATTTCTATCTCGGGAAAAACAAGAGAAAATTATGAGGGATCTTCCCTCTAAGGTGACGTTTAGTCAAGTCAAAGTCTTAGCCCATGACACCGAAGGCCAAAGTGCGAAGGCACATCTCGCGAGGGTTCTCGATAACCTAGGGAGATGAGTAACTACTAAAAAAGGGGTAGAAAAATCGCAATTCAAGGATAAGAGACCCAAACTTGAAGGAAGGGAAACCTACGTGAGCTCACCTAGAAGAGGGGACTCAGCCAAAAACGAGGGCGAATGGAGGAAAGGAAACAGGAGCGACTGGAAAAGAAACGACGCGGAATGGGAAACCTCCAAGTGGTTAAATACAAAGGATAACAGGTGGAAGCCAAAAGTTGAGATAGAGGCAAAAAGACCAGACAAACGAGAAGCGGAGATGACAAAACAGATAGAAGTCATAAAGGCGGCAGTGGAGAGACTGCAAAGTAATAACCAGAGAAAGGAGGAACCTCCTGTCCGAACCACGCGCGAGAAAAGCGACCCTAGCCCAAAGCGAGCGTGGAATGATAAAGCTTGTATGTACTGCGGAGACGAAGACCACCGCAAAAGAGATTGCCAAGCAATATTGGATTCACTAAAGAAGGGGATCATTGAACTTGACGATCGAAAGTACGTCATGTGGGCTAATGAAGTCAAACCGGTACCCTTTCTACCCTCAATGACGATTAATGTGGATATCCGAAGGAGGAGGATGAATGAAGCAAAGGGGAAGCAATCCCAGGATCAATTACCAGCCAAGGTCTCCCGAGTAACTTTCGAGGATGACTTCGACGAACCACTAGAAAGCCCGGGTATGAAAATTTCATCCATTATGTTTGAGGAGACAGTAAATACGGCAGAAGTCTACGTACGTACCCAGGGCGTCGGCGAGGTCGGCGAGTCAAGTGAGACGAAGAAAGAGGATCAGGATCAACCTATGACGGACGAACAAATTGAGTCGCCTAAGTCACCACAATCCCCTAGAAAAAGAGCGGCCAAGAAGTTTCACATAAAAAGCTCGCTAGACGAAGTCGATTTACGGGAACCCTTAAGAAGGACCATGAATATGCCAATCCCTATCACCCTCAAGGAATTCATAGCAGGTTATGGCCCGACGAGGGATGAATTAATAGGTATGATGAAGAAAACTAAAGTACCGCTACCAGAGACAACTTTTGGACAACAGAAGAAGGAGGTGAAAACCTCAGTCCTAACGACACAAAACGAAGAAGGCAAACGAGTAGAAACTAGTGAAGGAGAAAACGACTACTTTTACGTCTTTGCCAGTGGAAAGCTCAACGTCACCGTCAACGGCATAGGGATGGAGGCTATGGTCGACGACGAATCTGAGTCCACTGTCTGTGAGGACAAGGTGGCCCGAAACCTTGGCTTAGAGGTAGACAGGAGCGTAGCTATGACCATGATATCCGCTAACAAACTCAAGCAACCTGCGCTTGGGGTATGCCATAAAGCCAAGATAGTAGTCGCCGGAGTTGAAGTCACTGTGCCCGTCTTTACAGTAGAGCACTGTTCGTAAGAAATAATCCTTGGAAGGACATGGTTGACACGGGTCAACGCCACCAGCGAGAATAAGCGGGACGGAAGTCAGACAGTTACCATAGACGGACCTCAAGGTAGCACGGTTACCTTGAAAACCGTGAACGAATTTGACAAATGTCATAAGATTTCATTGCCAAACAAAGGAATACTAAACACGAGAAGTTGTCAAATGATATCTGAAAACCTCACACTGGGACCTCACAAAGTGAGAGGAAAAAAGATTGACGTCGAGGACTTAGAAAGCAAGTATGCGGTGGACGGAACAGTCTATGCGAAAGAGGCTGACGATGAGGAATTCGGCGGATGTATAAACCTGTCTTTTTTGGAGGAATTCCCCCACACGGCGGGGGAAAGAGATACAAAACTGTAGCCCAAAAAGTAAAGCCAGCCGTGGTCAGCCGTGATAGGACCGGGGAAATAGGGATCACTGAAGAAGAAATAACTCAGATGATCAGAGAACGAAAGGTCACTGAAGGGCAAAGAATTACGGAAGACATGATAAAGGGAATGAATATAGGCGACGGAAATATAACGGACAAGGAGAGAGAACTCATAATAGAGACATTAAGAGCGCTGAAAACCCCAGTTACTTCACGATGCGCCACCTGACGATGTACTTTTTTTTTTTTTTTTTTTTTTTTTTTTTTTTGGAGAACCACATAGCATTTATTACTCAAGGTCAAAAGAGACGGGGCCGGGAAACCCCACAACAATCCCGAGAAAAACTGGGGCTATTACCCAGATTGGCTCCTGGAAATCGGGTCCAGTGTCCCCTTTGGCCAAAAGAAATCAGCTCTCCAAAATGAAAAAAAGTGAAGGACTCCGACACTCATACCATCTTTTACTCAAAAAAATTTACTAACCTCAACCCCTTCCTAGAGTGGTTAAACAGGACTCTATGGTGGGGAGCTAAAACGCTCCCCATGCCCCTGAGGGGACAACAACTAATGACAAAACTGCAATCTACCATTAGAGTCCAGTTTAACCATACTAGAATTCCTTCCCCAAGTGTCCCAAAACCGCTTCCTGAACTTCTGAGTGCCTGGAACCTTGTGCCTGATGCAGTCACTTCGAATTGTAATTCTGATCTGCCGAGTCACCAGCATCTTAGTCTGAACATCCGTAGTTCTGGCTGACCTGAACAACATGTTATTTCGATCATCCCATATGATCTTCAAAATAATTGCCCTCAGGCATTGGGCTACGTACAGCCATTCCTGCTTTGCTGATTTCTCTTTATTGTGAGTGCCTGAGATTATCCATTCATCCGACCATTTAAAGGACTTAGCCGTTAGCTTTTCCCAGTGTGCAATCCACCGGTCCCAAATTCTTCGTGAAGCTGGACATTTAAGCCATAAGTGTCTGTTTGTCTCCCACGACCAGCGACAGCGAGCGCATATTGTTGAGATTGGCATTCCCCTAGCTGCTAAATTTATCGCTGAAGTTGTGGCAAAAAAAGTTTGGAGCCATACAATACTTGCAAGCTTTTGGGAGGGCATCGCCTTATATTGTCGCCACAGGGAAGTTAACTGATCCTCAGAAGTCATCAGTAAATCCCCTTCTGCTCTGCGCTTAGCTACTGATACTGCAGGAGATTTGGCAACCTTTGCTCTCTGCACTGCTACTCCCACCTTGGCTTTATAGTTTGCCATACTGATCCTTTTTTGCTCCGGTCTTCTAAACCATCCCAGGGCACGGGTATCCACCGCCGCTTCTGCCAGTGGGAGTAGTCTCATTGGTAGTTCAGCAGACCAAAATAGTTCCCCTTGCCTCATCAGTTCGTTTGAGGTGAGACTGAACTGCTATTTCCACTAAGTTACTAATCTCAGACAGTCGCACTGTCTTCTGTCATGGGATAGCTCCTTGGTAAACTCTATCGAACTATCTATTTGCCATTCCCTTGCTAGCCAGCCATCTTCTCCCGAATCCTGAGTGACGTGATATACCACTGGTGGTTGTGAGGATCTTGAAATGCCCCATAGGCCAACTGATGGAATACCCTCTTTGATCAAAATCTGTATCCATGAGTATGAAATCGCCTGTTGAACAGCTGTCAACCTGTTTTTAACATCTCCGAGTCTCCCTTATCTGAGCTTTACTTGGTCCAATGGTTTCCACATCCCTTTCGTCTCATCCCACAAGTCTTTCAATCTTATCACGCCCCGTTCAACCCAGGATTTCCCAAAAAAGTCTGGACAGTCGTGAGCAGAGAAGGTATTCCCCTCTTTATCTACTATGAGCGGGTTTTCAAAAACAATTTGATTTAAAACTGCTGCCCTAGTAGTTGGACCTTCTCTATCCATTGGAAACACCTTTTTCCAAGCATGTAAGATATCCTTCCAGAATTTTGACTTTGGCTGTTTATTAAAATATGAGCCTATCTGTAGGCAGGCCAAAACATCTTCATCACGACATAATGATCATTCCCATCGCAGGATATAAATGACGAGTTTTAGCCATGGGGAGTCCAAACTTGCCGACAGGGCCTTTATGGGCCATTTGGCTAGCAATGCAATGTTCTGCTGACGAGGATCCAGTAAACCCAGTCCCCCTTCATCCCTTGGGAAGGATATAGTTTCTCATGCCACTTTCGTCATGAATCCTTCCTGCTTATTGCCTTCTGGTTTCCACAGTAACCTCGCCGCCGCTCGTCTTATTCTTTTATAAGCCCCTTCACCCAGTAGATGGACCGCCAGTGTATACCATAAGACTGAGAAAGTCGCCGTAGATATAACCAGTGCACGGCCCAAGAGAGACAAGTGTTTCTTGTTCTGCCATGAGACCAACCTGTTAACCACTCTTTCTTCTACGAGCGAATCTTGGTAGGAAGAATTATCCGATAATGAGATTTGAACTTCCAAAAACCTCTCCGAAGAAACTGTTGGTACCTTCTTAAGACCCCAATTCACCCGTAGGTTATATGGTTCCGGTAAGAAGTATGCAAACTTATTCCAATTGATAGACGCCTCCGATAGTTCACAATAGGTGTTTAAGGTTTTTCTTAGATTCAGTAGGTTAGAGCAGGAGTTAATGCAGGCTACAGGAAGGTCGTCCGCCAAGGCACCCCCTTTCCATTCCACTTCATCCCGTAAAGTTAAACCTTTTACCCTCTCATTATATCTCAAGTTATCAAGCAAAATTTCCATATGAATTACGAAGAGCAGCGGGGCAAAGGGGCAGCCCTGCCTCAAGTATCTTGTCAACGAAAAGGCCCGGGAAATTTGGCCATTCACCATCACTGCCGCCATAGCGTTGGAGTACATAACCGGTACCCATTTACGAAAATTTGGACCGAAGTTCATATGTTTCAGCGTAGTCATCACAAACGCCCATCCCACTCTATCATACGCTTTCTCCATATCTAGAAGAATTATTTCGACATCCCTATTATTTTTTGCAATAATTTCTAGTGCTTGAGTAGTAGCTGCAATATTATCTAAGATAGACCTGTGTTTCACAAAAGCCCCTTGCTCACTTTCTATTAGAGAAGGAAGGTATCTAGCCAGTCGAGTTGCTAGAACCTTTGCCAGAAGTTTGTAAGACACATTGAGGACCGAAATCGGTCTCCAGTTACGCACATCAACCTTTCCTCTTTTTTTATACAACAACATTATAATCCCTTTCATCATACCTCTGGTAAGTCGCCCACCCGTGAGGACCGCATTGTAGATTCTTAGCAGGTGGGGGCTGATTGCTTCCCAAGCGGCCAGATATAGTTCGATTGGGAGACCATCATCGCCAAGGCACTTACCTGTGCCATTTGTTTTGCCGCCTGATGGAGTTCTTCCAGATTTATCGGTCGGTCTAGGTCCAACTTCGCCGAGAGAGACAGACTTCTCTTGGAGCAAACCCAAAAGTCATTCCCTTCTCGTAAGTCGGAGTCACAATCATCAAATGGTCTACGGGTAGTTAGAATATCTTGTAAATACAGACATGCGTATTCGCACATTACTTCCAAGTCCATAGAGATCTGCGGCGAGATAGAAAAGGGGTGGGCTAGCTGAAGCATAGGAGTCTTCGTGGACTGCAACAATAATCGTTGAAAAGTCTCCTTACTCATACGGTCCCCGGTAATAATATTCTTCTGAGCAAGCCACTCTTTCCATCTAACCTGTTGTTGAATTTTCAGCACTTCCAACTGATGATAGGCCCGCTTTCTAACCCCTGTCCAATAGGCATCGGTGATAGGGTGCTTGCCGAATTCCTTCTCTGCGTTTTGAATTTTCCGTAAAAGGTCTCTCTCAACTTTTTTCCGTTCAATGGCCTTAATCTGAGAAAAATTACTCAGCGAGCCTTGGAGAATTCGGAATCCTACTTCCAACCAATCCTCCTCCTTCTCAAATAGGGACTTGGCTAGTTCCCAGTCTTTGAAGTGGTTTCCAATCCAGACTCTAAGATCCGGGTCATTTAAATGCAGCGTATTTAATTTGAAATACGAGCTCTCAAATTTCTGTGACTCCGAGACCTGAAATTCTGCAGTGATTAGCAAGTGGTCAGACATAGATCCTACCCCAACCTCAATCTTGTGGAATGTTTCCCATAGAGTTCCTTTCATAAGCATAAAGTCTAACCTCTTCCTTACCGGTGGTGACTGAGAGCCGAACCAAGTGTATCCCGGATCCTCGGGATACAGTACCCTGAAAGCGTCTACTAGCCCTTGGCTCATCAAATAGGCATTTAGTAGTCTGATGTCAGTCCTTATCGGGGACACTTTTGGCGTATCCAGGCCCGAGTTTACTACTGTATTCCAGTCCGCAGCAATGATCAGGTTAGAACACTTGGGGAGAAAACTCGACATTTGCGAAATAAACTTAATTCTTTCTTTATAACATACTGGAAGATATGCCGACATCACAGCCCAATCTTCCGAGCCCACTGAGAATTTCACCCATAGCCACTTCCCCCAGATATCTACCACTGTATCAATAATCTGGGTATCAAAATTTTTATGAAACAGGATTCCCACCCCTCCCCTTGTTCCGTATTCCCCCTGTCCTCCCTTAGCAGGGCCCCAAAATTGTGGGCCTGTCCACCAATTACTCCCCTCCCGTATACGGCTTTCATCTAACTTAGATTCTGCACAAAATTTGAATTTTTTCTTTATGCATCAAACATTTCAGGCGACTTCGTTTCTGTTTGAACCTTGTATCACATAATCCTCGTACATTCCATGAGGCGATCTTCAATTTACCACTACTGATCATTAGTCATCGAGAGACTTTTTTTGCCATGGATGCGGCCTCCCGGTGATTCCCTGTTATTCGGTTTCTTCCTTCTCCGAGCTCCTTCCCTACCTCCGGTCGATGGTGAAGGCACCTGCCATGGGGTCCCTAGGATGTCTTTGAAGGAATCATCAAATAAGGCTATTCTGTGCACTTTCGCTTCGCGGAGCCATTCCGCTATCACCTTGGCAGAGAAGGAACCTTATTTGATGATTCCTTCAAAGACATCCGTGCGCTAGGATGTCTTTGAGAATCGGCTATCAAGACGGCGAGGAGGAGGGCCGGTAGCGCTATCCGTGCGCTAATCCTTGCGCTACCACAGCGGGAGCTGCGTGGCGCTAGG
Organism: Chara braunii; assembly: GCA_003427395.1. Classification (NCBI taxonomy): domain Eukaryota; kingdom Viridiplantae; phylum Streptophyta; class Charophyceae; order Charales; family Characeae; genus Chara; species Chara braunii. The sequence continues at coordinate 298,509 of BFEA01000722.1, read as the reverse complement.
TTTTGTCGCCCGGAACAGCGACACCGGATGCTAAGACACGGGCTCCAAGAGTGGCGGGCGCATGTAGCGATGCTCACCTCGGCAGTCTCGAGGGCGAGGAATTACTGCGGAAATGAAGAAGACGCCCTTGAGCCGCTTGCTGTCATCGCTTCGTGCTATGGCAGTTAGTTAAGTAACACTGTTATTCTCTCATAATAGCAACATCCTTGGTAAGGATGAGTGTATCTTTTCATAAGCGGCGTGGAGTGCTTAGCCCCTCCCCTTCTGTCCGGTGCCTGATACTATCTCAAAAGGAAGCATGCTCGCCTTTGCAACCAACGTGACTTCTCCCAGATGGGGAGACGGGTGATTACTGCACGGTTAGGAGAGTCGGGCGTCCAGAGTGGAAAGTGGTCAGAGGAAGCTGCTGGGGACCGGATCTCTATTTCAAGCATATCAGCTATCCAAGTGAAGCGGCTTAGCAACCTTCAAGCATCAGGAAGAGACAACGTGGGGAACTTACTCTCTGGAAGGGAGATCAGTAATCTCGTGTTTCGATAACCTGCCCCCCTTTTTTAGGAACTTGCCCTACCAGGATCTGTTCTCATGATATTAAAGAGTTATTTCTTGGTTGATAAGCCTCCGATAAGTTATATCTATATCTGTTGGCTAGGACTATTCTTCGCTGGGTTGTTAGTCATGAGCGGGGCAACGAGAGCCTCGGGGGATAAATTCCGAGGGGGGCAGTCGATGAATAGAGCTTACACCGCGGAGGAAAAACAACAAATCTCCTCCCTTTTCGAAGATTGCTTTAGAGATGGAATTTTGTCGAGGGGCCTGAATATTGGGGTAGCAGAGATTAGTGATGATATTGCTCGTTTCGATTTGAATGAAGAATTCTCTGATCTCAGTATTCAATGGTTGAGGGATCATGTTGTGACAGTTGTCTTCTCCAATGAGGCCGCAGTGCTATCAAACAAGATGAAGAAGAAGTTGGTCAGGGTCTACGAGAATGCCTGGTATGATTCAGGCCTGTTGGATGAGGGTATTAAAAGGGGCAGATATCAGAGTGAGGGAAGAAACTTGGCTTCTTTTGTTTCCGCAGAAAAAGCGGTCATCACCTGGATGTTAAAAAAAGGGAATGACGTGATTGTCACCGAAGGGAAAGAGTATAGGGTTGAGTTCCTCCCTTGGATGACTTTGTCGGAAATGAAGACGTTCAAGGATTCTGCCTCAAAGTTCTTTTGGATCCGATGCTTCCATGTCCCCTTTCAGTTGTTGTCTCCGCTATGTGTTGCAGTAGAAAATACATTCGGAACGGTGCTGAAGGTACACCCCATGGAAAAGGAAGACGAAGACCTAGAACTGGGCCCGGTAAGATTTGATATGGATGTGAGTGTGAAGGCTCGGGTTAAACCGCGGCTGGTGGTAGGAGTCCCTAGACAAGGAGACTACTATTTCGAGGTAGTCTCGGCGCGAACTGCGTGGTGCAATCGCTGTAGAGAATTCTATCATGATGAAAAGGATGATTGCTGCCCCGGGAATGCCGAGGCAGACCCATTCGCGGATAAATTCAACAGACCTGTACCGCCGATTCCACCTTTCTCAAGGTTCGTGCCGATAGGGGAGGACCCCCCTACGACAGGTTTCCGTAGATTTCCTGGGGGAAACCAGTCGTATCTTGAGCAACAGTCTTCAGGCTCAAGGAAAGGGCCGAGGGATGAAGGTCGGAAGAAAGGCAAGGGACCATCAAAAGGGAAGGAAGGGAAACTGCAGAAAGAGAACATGCAGAAAAAGAAGGTGAAGGGCAAGCAAGGGGATCCTAGTGGACAACACTCTAGTGTGAAGGGGGATTGCTCAAGCTAGGGTGATGAAGGTTCCGAATCGGAGGGTGAAGGGAATAGCCGACTGTCTACACTAGAGAGGGGGGCGTACAAAGCCTTATCAAAAGTCTTCAGACCTGGGAGTGACGGGAGGGACAAGATGAAGGATATATTCTTTCAGGGATATGCGAAAGAGGTTGTGATAAGTGAAGGAATAAAAGAAGAGGAGGAAGAAGAAGAAGAGGAGGAGGAAGGAAAGGAAAACGGAGGATCTCTGATGGAAGAGGGACGCAGTGGAATAGGGGGAGGTGGGAGAGTGGAAGGTTTGGGGGGAGGAGATCCGATTGAAACTTTGAATCGAGGGGATGATAAAGTTATTAGAGTCCTAGTCCCTCTCATTTTTGCTCGTGCGAGCTCAGGTGTGATGATTCTGGCCACTCAGTTAGCAGATGGCTGAATGGAATTGCCAACTGTGGAATTCAAGGAGTTACTGACGGAGTCGGCGATTCTTAAGAGGACAAGGTCCATAGTTCCGAATTGCCTTCA
>BFEA01000722.1:268413-278912 GCA_003427395.1 Chara braunii | reverse complement strand
CGTCCCGAACGCCGGTTACCCTGTATATATATATATATATATATATATATACATCTATATATATATATATATATATATATATGTTTATGACTTGGGTGTTTTCGCGCAGCCTACTGTGACCATGCGTAAGGGTTAAACAGATTACGTTTTTGAGAGGAAAGGGAGAACCCCTTTTGTCCTTTGCTTTTTAGAGATTTTTATAGTTGGACGTTGTAGTCCATGACAACCGTCAAAGTCAAACCCCTTGACTTCTCTCCGGGCCTTAGATGATGGAGTTGGTCTCTAGGGCAATAAGAGACGATTGTCACCACAGGTATGAACTTGTGTACCACCCACTCTCCGCAGAGTGCAGAAGAGGGTGTGGTCCTCAACCACACTTGGCGGTTCTCCAGCGTTGAGAGATTAACCCTCAAGGCGCGTGTTAGCCGACACTTGAGTGACAGATGCGACCCTTGAGACTAACGAGGACCTCATGAGTATGGGTACTACATGGTATGCCATCCCTGCGACCACTTGCATACGCTTGCATTGCGAGTCGATATGAGTAGGCCCTGCTTCCGCGCGGTTTTATACTAAGTCTCTCTCGCGACGCCGTTCCGATTTTTGCATTGGAAAGTTATGGGATGGCTACCGAGGGGTTAGGAGCGTTGTCGCGTTGTTTGTGTTGTGTCGTATCGTATGTGTGTGTGTGTGTTTTATTTTTGTGACTCGTAAAGTGGTGTGTGCGTGGTGTGTGGGATGCGTCCTAGTCGACCGACGACGAGCCGCGCTTGGGACTTCAGCCCCCCAAAATGTCGGTTCGTGTGCGGGTCCGATAGGCGTATTACCTCGCGTACCCCCTATGCTACAGCGAACGAGAAACGCCCTCGGCTGGTCCACCTCTGTGATTGCAACTGATTAACTTTCGTACTGTGGACTGGTAGCTCGGCGGGGATACGCCCACCGAAGGCAGGCGACAACTCCCTTAAGGTGGAGGTAAGTCGTGCCTCGCGTAGGCCCTATCCTGTCGTAGGGGCTCGCGGGAGGTATGGATGGCGCACTCGGTCGGAGCGGCTTGCGGAAGCTCCATGTATATTCGCGATGAGGATTTTGACCGACTCCTGCATGACGCGACCGGAAGGGTCCCGCGCTGCCCTGTGCGGTGCCGGACCAATGCGCTCGACAACGTACCCCACTACGTACCTGATGAGATCTGTCACCTGACCGCGGACATTCTAAAAGAATATCAGGGAGCGATTAGCATGACTAACACGGACATTGGACTATCGGTAGTCATATAACACGAAATCAAAACCGGAAACCATCCGCCTATCCACTGTAAACCCTACAGGTATTCCCTGGTCAAACGGAAGACAGCCCTTCAGCGGATCCGAGAGTTCGAAGGTAACAGCTGGATCGAGCCCGCTACTGGGCCATGGTCAATTCCGGTAGTGTTAGTACCAAAGAAGAATGGGTCGATCCGCATTTGAATCGATTATCGCAAGCTAAATGATATCACGATCGAAGATGTGTATCCCCTTCCCCGGATTGATGATTTGCTGGATGCGATTGGGTGTGCTAATTATTTTAGTAAATTTGATATCCGTCACGACTTCCATCATATTCTGGTCAAGGAGGAAGATCGACCGAAAACGGTCTTCGTATTGTTTGAAGGCACGTGGCAATGGGTCCAGTGTCTGATGGGGATTTGCAACACGCCTGCCACGTTTAAACGGGCAATGAATGTGACGTTTCAGAACTCGTCAACAAAACGCGACCGACTCAAGGAATGATCAACTTTTGCGTCATCGTGTACATGAACGACATCTTAGTCTACTCGAAAACCTATCATGGGCACGCACAGCATATCGAATGAACACTGGGAGCTCTGATAGACGCTGGGTTCAAGATCGGGCTCGAGAAGAGCGAGTTCTTCCTGTCGGAGATCTCGTTCTTGGGTTACGTGGTGACGCGGGGAGGACTGCGGCCAAATTCGAGGAAGGTCGCGGAGGTGAAAGATGCCCCCGTGACAGGCATCGTACTATCGTCGTTTCATCAAGGGTTTCGCCGCGATAGCAAGGCCCCTGGCGAACCTACTACGGAAGGACCAGCCTCTCAGTTGGGGCGCCGAGTGCGAGCAGGCATTCGCCACCCTCAAGGACGACTTGGCCACAACACCTATTTTGATCCGGTCGGACCCCTCGAAGCAATTCATTCTCATTACGGACTGGCAACCGGAGGCAATTTCCGCCATTCTAGCGCAAAAGGGGAACGACGGTCGTGAACATGTCATCGAATACGCATCACGCACGGTGCCGGACGAATGGTGGAACGATTCGGCCACACAAGGCGAGTGTTACGCCGTGGTCTGGGGGATCCAGCACTTCCATCCGTATCTTTACGGACATAAGTTTTTCTTGTGACTGACCACGAGCCACTGTTGGCCCTCAAAAGGCTCACTAATTATATGGGCATGATTGGGCGTTGGGTGGTGCGCCTACAGGAGTACGATTTCGACATCGTCCATCGGAAGACAGAGAGGCACGGGAACGCCGACGAGTTGACACATCTGCACCGGTCAGCTAAAGTACCTAAAGGCAAAGAAATCATTCCGTGGAAGGAATCGGAATCAACGAATGGACCCAAGTATGGACAAGTGGTAGTTCTTCCACATGGCAAGAAGCAGACAAGTGGCAATGGGGGACGGAGGTAATCCTACAACACCCCTCTCTCCCCTCTCACCTTCATCTCTTCTCTCTCTTCCCGACAAGTTTTGTTATTTTTGTGAAGCGATTTCACACGTTTATTCTGTCCATATGCATCCTACTGGGGAAGGATATGTCGAGTGGGTAGATTGTCGGCAGTGTGTCGCGCGAGCCCATGGCTCTTGCATTCAGTACAGAAATGGTGATAAGCCTTGGTTGTGCCCCTTGTGCCGGGTCGATAAGATCCCGACCGAGGCTCGATTTCTTGACGCCGCGTCAGATGGGTTAGAAAAGACCCGAAAATTTAGAAGGGTCGAAGTATGCTCTAATTGCCACCTTGGTAGGTAACCCCCTTCAGGACTTCACTAAGGAGGACCGGAGGAGGGCCAATGAAAGGGCTCGAGACTATCGCTGGAACGAGGGTCGGTTAGAAAAACGAAAGACGGATGGTAGTGGGATTTGGATGGTAGTGCCGCACCCGTTCATGAAGTATGACTGGGTTAAGACGGCGCATGAGGAAACTGCAGCCCATTTTGCCGTCCGAATCACGGAAGTGGCAATCGACAAAAACGAGTGGTACTGGTCCAACATTCGCGACGATGTGAAATTCATCATCCAAAACTGTCAGGTCTGCACTGCTGACAAGACACCGATTCAGCCGCCACGGTCAATAGTGCCAACGGTAGTTCAACGGCCGTTTCAAAGAGTTAGCATGGATACTACTGATATCGTGGTGCCCCCTGGACCTATAGTTGTGAGTATTCAATCCTACTGGTATTTGTAGACCACTTCTCAAAATGGATCGAGGCATATCCGTGTCGTACACGACAAGCGGCTGAAATCACGCGATACGTCAACCGTTTTCTAGGAATGCACCAGGACACAGAGGAAATCCTGACCGATAATGGGGTAGAATTCAGAGGAGAAGTTTTGAGGAACCTGGTCATACACTGCGTCGCCATTCAGAATATTCCACCTCACATATCACAGTCTAATGGGCTAGTAGAAAACGCGAATAGGGTGATCAAGACCGCACTTCGACGAAATATTGCGGCACGGGATCCGAGACCTTGGCCCGACATCGTGGATCACATCTTGGCGGTCCATCAGGGGACGTCTCACGAATCGATGGGTCTGAACCCTTTTCAATTACGGGTCAATAGTGTGGCTTGCGTTTCAATACCGAGCCTCCCAAACGAATCTTCGTTGAACCGACGGCCCACGAGGGCCACGGTTCGGGACAAGCCAAGCGACACATGGAGCTGATGGAGCGGTCCCTTCCCCAATTAGCCCGAAAGCGCCAGAAAATGACTGAGTTGGCCCACGGCCAACAGGTCCGCAGTTACGAGGCCCGGAACGGGAATGCGAGACCACGGCCCCAGTATAAATTAGGGGACATGGTGCAGGTGAGGAAATGTGCTCGCCAAGGGAAGATAGTGCCACGATTCTTCGAGCGATTTCGTGTGATCGAGCTCGGCCCAAACGGGGTGAATACCGTGCGGCTCGCACCGGAGGTCTCGGGAAGCCGACCGGCTCGATCGATCGTCCGCCACCTCCATCTCCGCCTTCGCCTGCCTCCTCGTACGACACCGAGGAAGATGACGACGATCTAGTCTCCCCCTCCCCATCCATCTCTCCCTCTGACACTCCGTCTCCGCCTCCATCGCCATGAGTTTTTCAACGGAGCAGGTGATTAGCGTGCAGTTGTTAACACCGAGAGGGCGGATCAATACAATCTGACAAGTACAGCGGCCACGCCTCAGTGCCGATCTCCTTCGATTCACGACCTTCTTCAGAACGACGACAATCCACGCTGCAGCAGAATTCAGGTTTACGCAAGCGGCAGCGACACGTGTCCTAGCCGAGATTTCGGCCTTTCAACGCCTGTCCCCTCCTGGGATCAGTCACATCACCGTCATCATCATTTTCATTGGGGATATTACAGTAGTGTCATCGGCGACCCATCCCAACATCTTTCGGAGCTTGCGCGTTTGGGGTGAAGAGATTCAGACTGCGTGGACAACGCTCCTCGCTCGGTGCGGGGATACGGTCGTGCCCTCGTACGACATCGATCTGCAGCTTCGCTCTTCCAGCGATTCGCCACCGATCGTGTCGCCAGAGCTTCGTCCCTTCGTGCCAGCCCGATGAGTCGCCGCCGCCTTTCTCTCTTTGGCCTCCCTTCTGACATCCCCGCCCTCTGGCAATCTGCTCACACCCCCTCTCTCTCCTATCGTATCAAGCAAATATGTGTGCCGATACTGGACGAGGAGAAGTGGGACGGCTGGTGGGAGGCGTACGCAAAGCTCGTTTTTTGCCTGCTGGAAGTAGGGTTCCGCTGGTTTGAGCCAGCACCGTACGGAGAAGGACCGAAACTTCCAGACGACGAGGTGGAACTGCTGATCGTGCAAGCTTGGAGAACGACGACGGAGGGAAATCTGTTGGGGATACTGTTTGGGAAGGTGGATGACGGGAATCTCGCTCCGATTACGAGCGAGTTGCTGGTGTTCCTGACACAGCTAGTGGACGATCTGCCTCTGGACATCTTATCGCGGTGTGACAATCAGTCTGGCACCCACATGCTTTCCAGGACGCTTGAGTCGCGCCTATTGTGGTCCACGTGTACTGAGCTAGACGACGACAACTATGTCTATCAGTCCCAAGCTCCCTTTCTCGAGATTGACGTCACCGATCTCACACTGTGGGATCCCATCGTCCGACGAGGAAACGCGCGGCAAAGAGAAGAGGAGAGTGAAGACGAAAAAGAAGAAGAATCGAGCGAAGATCGTGACGATCCGGACTACGTCCAAGGAAAAGAGGAGGAAGACGAAGAAGGTGAGCCAGCAGAGGAGGAAGGTGTAGCGGGTGAGCCGAGTCAGCAGCTCGGGCGAAGTAAGGAAGAGGAGGAGGCAGAAGCACGAAAGTGTGTGGAAAAGGTGGAGGGAAGGCCGATTACGAAAGGACCCCCGCCTGATCTATTGTTGGGGAATCCGTGGATCGATCCAGAGCCCCCAAAGGAAGAAGAAGGAGGCGGATGGAGCCGCAGCGGAGGGATCAGGAAGACGTCGCCGAAGGAAGAGCGAATCGCCGACTTCATCTGGTTCCCCTGCCCGACCTGCCCTTCGCCTACGCCAAGATGAGGGCGATCGGGCTTCGTCCCCGGTCGTTTTCTCACCATCCCCTTGACTTTCTGATGCTCACCCAATTCCTTGGTAGACCCCCGTTCCCCCCTGGATGGTGCCCTTTCCCTCCCGACCTCTTTTATCACCTCTACGCCACCCGCCTCCTGGTCACCGTCTTTCCACACGCTACCACTCGCTCCGTAGTAGATTCTTTCCTTCTCCATATTTTTTTGCTTAGTGCACACTGGCGGGAATATAACCACATAGAAATATATTGTATTATATCAGGAACGATCCATTTTATGAGAATTTTTGCACCGCTCTTCGCCGCACCCTCTCCACTCTCTACCCCGACTATATTGCTTCCCTCCCCCACCATCGCGAGGGACCTCGTTTCCCCTGTATCCATCGCTCCATCCATTACACCTCCCTTCCCGCTTTCAAGTCTCCGGCCATCAATCTGTTCATGCCTCCTCTCCCCCAGAATCCTCCATCGCCTCCCCCATCGGTGATCAGATTGCCCTTCCCGAGAAACTTGTAGGATGGAACGCTTCTCGCCCCCACTTCCGACGAACCGATCCCCTCGCCATACCCCTGTGTAGCGCCTCCCCTTCCTGCTGGTCACTGATGTGCGGTTGCATGGCACGTGTCACGGCGATGGCATGCACGATCCCCTCCTTCGATTGAGTAGAGCCCTTCCTGAGGAATTTGTAGGATAGAGCCACGTATGCCACAATGGATGACTTCCACACTCTTATCACACGGTAAGTGGCAACGAAGAAAGCTCTGCGTGTCGATCAATTAGAGAGATCGACACGTGTCGTAATGTCAAGCAAGCAGGAGCTTGCTTAAGATTGGAACCCCCTGGGCGTCACATATGTGACGAACCAATTTCTGTTCCGCGCAATCTTCTGCGCGATGACAATGAGGGGTCTTAAGATGGGAAGGTTGGGCCGATTACAGGAGATCGGGATCGAAAGGGAAAATTGCATCGGTGTCCTCGCTTCTTCGTCTTTTTATGTCGCCTCTTTTCGGATGGTTGGGTTCAGGGCTGGGCAAGTCTCGGGATGGTCGATTGAGTGGCTGGCGTACCGACAAAAGCGCGATTAAGAACGTTTGGCATCGCTTCTTTCTTCCTCTGTTGTCGGGTTCTTGGCGCGGTGATCGCGCATAAAATTTTGCTTATTTTTTAATTTCTTTTTCGAATCTTGTCGAGCCCTCGATGGCTCTCGGAATTTCGGACTTTCTTTTCGGGATTTGTGCTTTAATGAAGCTCTTTTTGCATTTTTGCGTAAATAGGAATTTAGGAATTTAGGAATTTAGGAATTCAGAATTTATTTTATCGCGCGGTGCTTTTCGCTCGCGCGTTTCTTTTTGCGGCTGCAACGGAGCTCTGATTAGTCAGCGCCCTTAATCTTGCATGTAACTGTACTTCTGGGCGGGGCGCCCTTGTAACTGTATCTTTCTTCTTGAGCTTCGACTTTTCCGCTCTTTCTCTTCTTTCCTGTGTCTAATCGGCCCACGGGCTGCATGATCGGATCGATGTGTGGAGAGTGGCTACGTCCCCCACGCCGCGATCTGTCCATGCAGAACGTAGGCACTCCCTCCCCTGCAATTCCGTGTTCTTTGCGCATGCATGCACGCTATAAATTTCGGCTGCGCGATTAGATAACTCTATTAAATAGTTGCCGGAAGCTCGGGATAGCGCGATCAGTGAGGGTCGGCGCGCGAGCGAAGTAAGAGGTGAGTTGAAGTGGGAGTTGGGCGACCCGACGAGCTGGGGCCGAATGTACGGGGTTGACGCGTGGGGCTACGACGGACTGTAGCGCGCGGGCGAACCTGATGGGTACAGGAGGACTAAGCTGGGTGGCAACTTCGTGGGTTGGTGCGTGACGACGGACTGTCCGCATCGGAGAGAGAGAGAGAGGGAAAGAGAGTTGAGGTTGATGGATGTGGAGTTGTAATTTTCTTTGCCTTTTCCTTTGCTTTTGTATACAAGTTTTTGATTTTGGCTCGGGCAATTCGCCCCTATTTCCCTTCGGCATCTTTGTTTCAACGTTGGTCCTTTTATGGTGACTCATTCAGTCTCGGTCCTTCCTCTTTTTATGTGTATGGGATGAACGAGTTCCGAGGGAATGATATGCTTGCCGTTTTCGTCATCGTTGCTTGTCACCTTGTTCTGTTGTTTTCACGATGAGAGTTTGATATTGTTGCGGTATCTGATGTGTGTGATGCCATTTTTGCATGATTGTTTGCGGGATTACAGAATGATTGTTGGGTGATTATCTATGCCACTTGGCGATTTTGCATGTAAAACTGAAACCCCACTTTCGCACGAAAAACAGTTGACGAGCCCGTATGCGATCGAACACCTCGTATGCGCACGTGTTAGCGCGATTTGATCAAGGCGGCCTACACGTGTCCATACGCGGGCGATTCACGATCACCGACGAGTAAGAGTGTAATTTCCTTCTTATGAGAGTTTAGTGCTCCACCGGAATGACAAGATGTCGTGCATCGCGGACCAGCTTAGAGCACTGGGAGAAAGAACATCTTGGGCAGAGATATCCGAAATTCCCCTATCTAACCGAGAACCGACTGTGCGCCTGGGACTTTCACTGTGCTGTAACCAGCGACTCGAGGTGTTCCGACTACCCGACTACTTATAACACACAATATTTCATATCCCCCGGCTTCGTCATTATCGCCACGAATTTCCCTCCCTTCCATCTCCTCCTCCCATATCACCAACTCACGGTGGTGCCGTGGAATTCCATAGCCCCGTATTGGCCCCATACGCCGTGAAGAAATTGCAGACGACACGGCAACCGCCAAGCCTCCAGAACTCCGGAGTCTAGTCGTAACGCGCGACGTCAACTGCCACGTATCCACACTCGGAGGGCCGACCTATAGAAATCGCAGTCCTCACGAACGGCCATCTCCCGAACCGCCATCACTGAAACTGGCGGATCAGGTGGTCCAAGATCTATCGCACATGCCATCTGCCTTATGCTGCACGACATCGACCGCCATCAGACCAAAGGTAACCTGGCCCTTAGCCTCATTGCACCTCTGCACATGAACCCTCGCCACAAGAGAGCTCAGTTCTGACCTGGGACTTCACCCCAATTTCCCAAAAATCCTTGGCACACCCCTTTTCGCACTTCCAGGCCCACATCCCACTCCGATCAGGAAGTCACGTCGGGAGTGAGGTTGGGCTTCACATTAGGCCATCTATACAGTGGGTATGGGTGGTTAGTTTTCAAAGAGGGTATGGGTAGGTAAGGTACAAGTATTCCAAAAAATCCCAGTTGCCACCTCTGGTCTAGTTTTAGCGTTCTCATGTTCGCGCGCTTCTGTGGCTTCGACAAAAACGAAGCATTGTCGGTTACCGCCCTTACTTTCGGATGCTACATGCGCCCGGACTAAAGTTCAAAAACTTTTAATCCCTCGCCCATAGGTTCAGTCTGAATGAACTTTTGGCAAACGTTAGTCTCTTCAAGTCCTTCAATTCAACGAAAGAGGCGGACAGCATCCGACGTTTAAATCCCCAGCAAATACCCTTGTCAGGGTATTTGCCCCGACACCGGTACCTCTGTCGGTACCAACCAGTCCAGTCCAGTCCAGTCAGTCCGCTGCGGTATACCCGAGCTAGAGTCTGTACTTGGGTCATTCTACATTCGCACAGTTTGGAGTACGTGCGTTGGAGTCTACATGGGAGCTGCGATGTGTTATCTTGCTCCACCCTCATCCTCCATCTCCATCTCTATCCCAGGCGGAGCACCTCACCTGGGGAGTCCAGAATAGCTTGGTCAATCGAAATCCAACCCTCAACCATTGACTCCCTGACGACTCTCCAAATCGCATCAAAGACCCCCCTTGCAGCACCCGCTTACTCCCTCAAGCCTCATACTAAGTTGTCGTTGCCTGCGTTCAAAAATAGAGCACATATTATACGCTCTATTCAAATACGGCCCTTGAATGTAAGACCGCAGTGCCACATTGAGGGAACAGTAGCAACAACATACCCAGCAAAAGAAAAGCGGCATCATAGGCACGCAATCGTATAGCAGCAGCCGCCCACTGGTGCTGAAGACAGCAACAACCGGTGCCTGATCGTACTCTCGCAGGGACCCCTCCGACTGAAGACAGCAACTGCGTCCAGCCTACAGGGGTAGGTTCCAACTATCAGCAACAGCAGTAACCCATCTTAGTTCGCCGTTACTAGAAAGCTCACTCAAGCTATTAGAAGCCTTTTGTAGTCTTTACCCGACAACACCCCTCTGATTGTTGTTTGCTGCTATCAAACAGTTGCCCACCTACACAACTCTACAACAGTCTGCTCAATGCCACAATGGCATATCTCTACGTGGCGGGCGCCAAGCTTGCCCATGTACATGAGGCCAATGGCGATTGCGCCCAAGACCTCCCAAATGCCACTCGAGTGCCTTACCAACTGAGCCGGACTGCTGGACTCGAACTCACGCCTGCAATTGGACAGTTTGATGCATCAATTTTGCAGCCTACCAGTGTGCAAAATGAGAGGGAATCTTTCGCTAGAACCTGGGGAGATAAATCACCGGTTTGGGCGTAGGCACCATGTAAGTACAAACGCATTCCCCTTCGTGGTCCCTTCTCCTTTTTCTCTCCTTACGCCCTTTCCCTTTCTGCGGGCCGCCCGTAACACCATCGCCCG
>BFEA01000722.1:242712-255928 GCA_003427395.1 Chara braunii | reverse complement strand
AGAGAGAGAGAGAGAGAGAGAGAGAGAGAGAGAGAGAGAGAGAGCATTGCCACACCACTCTCGAAATATGCGAAATGAGAATGAACTTCCCGCTAGAAGATGACCAGATGCAACCCCCATATTTTTGTCTTTCGCACATTTCGAGAGTGGTGTGGCGAGGCCCAGAGCACAGCGAGCGAGCGAGCCAGGGTCCTCCCCCCCGTGGCCAATACGCATTAAGGGGTAGGAAAATATGGTGCTGTATAGTTTCATGTTCTAGCGAAAGATTCACTCTCATATGGCTGTACCAACGGAGACAAAAAACGGCTTGAAAAAAAAATGAAAAAGAAAAAACAAAAATGAAACAACAACTCTACTATCCGACGGCTTCCCTTTGCAGATATTCCCCATCATCTGCGATCCTCTTCCCTCTGCCCATGTGCCCGCTCTCAAGAGATCGCTTCTGGAAAGGTAACAGTTCGTTAAAAAAACCTTAGGGCCGCTCCCTCACCGCGGATCCTTCCGATCCAATGCCCCTTGTTCATTTTAAAGTTTTCCCACAGCGCGCAGCTTGTCAACCTCCTCCCCCCGCGGCTGATACTCGTTAAGGGGTAGGATAGCCTCAGGTGTTTTAGGCACTACATACTAGGAAGAAGATTCATCCTGAGGACTGATGCATTTGCTGTGATTGGTGTCATTAAAAAACACCAACAGGTTGATCCAACAGTCAGCAGATGGATCGCCTTCATCTGGACATATGATTTTAAGCTGGAAAAGATTCCCACTGAGAAAAACAGAGCGGATGACTTAAGTCGGATTGAGTGGCGAGAAGAAGAAGAAGAAGAAGATGTGAATGGAACAATTGAAGAATCTGCCTATGTTGATAATTTCCTTAATGAAAAAGATGATGAGGATTATGAAGCACCATGCTCCTACAAGTGGAGTTTGTGGCCAGAAGAGAGACACGGCTGGGGAGAAATCCCAAGCGCATACGTTTATGAGTCAATTCTAGGGAAAGAAGAAGAAGATGAACCAAACGATTGCTATGCTAGAGTTAATGCAGCAACAGTGGCTGCTCATGAAATTGGGGAAAGCTCAGCTCCAAAGGAAGAAGAAGAGAGTGAAAAGAAGGAAGAAGAGATATTTTTCTTCTTTGAAGAATATGATGAAAGTTATCAAAAGATTGGCAAAAAGATGGAAAAGGAGCAGCCAAAGTAATATTATTGTAAAAATTCAAGGAAGAAATTCAGATTAAAAAGAGGACATCTCTTTGTGGATGGTAAGGGAGGCCTACCTCTACTAAGAGTGGTATGTGGTAAAGACAGGCAATTAGAGATAATTGTTGTTTTACATGAGGGGGTTGCTGGTGGCCACAGGGCTGCTGAGGCAACGTACTCCAAAATTGTCAAACTCTACTTTTGGCCTGACATGAAAGACATGATTTACAGATGCTGTAAATCATGTGTGTTATGTCAGAAGCGGTCTACCACAAAAATGATAGAGCCCCTATTCCCTACAATCCTAGTAGAGTCGGGTAGCAGAGTTCATTTGGATTTCTTCGCTATGCCTCCGGGCAAGGGTGGGATGAGATATATACTAAACATGAGGGATAACTTTTCTGGATATGTTGAGGCAAAAACTTTGAAAAGGAAGACAGTCGAACAGGCGGCTGACTGGATAGAAGAAGTCTATCTCAGGTATCGTTTTATCAGAGAATTTGTCTCAGACAGAGGATCAGAATTCAGAAATGAGATTGTCAGGAGAACCACACTTACATTGGGTGTCAGAATTCGGTATGTGACTACCTACCATCCTCAAGCGAATGCACCTGTTGAAAGAGGACACAGAACTTTGAAAGATTCATTGGCCAAGTGGTGTGAAGGAAATCTCAGTAACTGGCCAATAGCATTAAGAGTTGTTGTATATGCTGACAACATCACAGTCAAGAGAACTACTGGCTATGCGTCATTAACTCTGTGGTATGGCCGATATGCTACATTGCCAATTGAAAGTATTGTCAAGACGTGGTCAAGTCAAGAGAGTGACAGAGACTATTCTATTTAAGAGCTTCTTCAGATCGGATGAGGCAAATATCAGAAGTTGATCAGGCAGTGATGGATGCTGCAGAAAGGATGACATCGAGCAGACGATCGGATCAAGAAAGATGAAACAAAAAAAGGTATATAAGAAAAAATAAATTGAAGATTGGAGATGTTGTCCTTCTGTTTGACAGTTCTCTTAAGACACAATGGACTAAAAGGTTGGAGCACAGATGGCTAAGTCCTTACAGAATCACAGGAGAGGCAGAAGGCAAGGTTTATGAGATTTCAAAAATGAATGGATCCAGGGTTCATGACATGGTATCAGATTCCAGACTTCGTAAGTTCATATTCAGAGACCCAGATCTGATTCCTACAGTAACCTCAAAGAAAGGGAAGAGAGGTCAGTTATCTAAGTAAGAGAACAGTTCCAGAGAACTAAGAGAAAAGGGTACAGTGAGACAATGAGACAGCAAGACTGAATTTTCAAGAGGCTATGATCATTCATATATAGTCAATTCAGCATTTCGGATTCACCATCTCAGTTTCAGAACTTCAATTTCATTATTTTAGTTTCGGTAATTTAATTTCAGTCTTCAGTTTTCAACATCTCAGTTTCAATATTTCAGTTTTCAGCAAGTCCTTTCATTCAGTATTTCAGCAAACGACTAAGTCAGGTCTTATGATGCAGTGCTACAGTCGTTCCATGAGTGTCAAGTCCCTGAGAGTGGGGAAAAACTGTAAAATCAGTTTCGTAAGTATTGACACTGACAAAAATTTGAGAAGCTCATGGCTGTGGCACATCAGAAGATATGATCAGTACTATCCTAAGATAAAGAGAAGAGCATGGTGGACATAAAGAAGTTCAGTTCTGTCTGATCGAGAGTTGTTAGCAGAAGAACTTCGTGTCTCTGACTAAGTCCATCCAAGAAATTCAGATGAGGACCGACATTAAAAAAAAACAGCTTTACTTGACTGAGAGTTGTCAGTAGAGGGGCTTCATGCTTCTTAACTAAGCTGCCTGTCTTCAGTCAGATGAGGGAAGGGACCTCTATGAGATCAGCATTTCAGTATTTCCTCGGGACTGACGGGACGTCTCTTGGAGAAGAAAATTCCCAGTTAAGGGAAGGGACATCTCTGGGGCCAGCACTAAGCATCCTTCTTGAGGCTGAAGGGAGGTCTCCTGCAAGGGCTTGGTGATGGTTATCATGTTGTTGTTCAGTGCTTCTTGAGACTGAAGTGACGTCTCTTGAGAAATGTTTGTCCTGTTATGGGGCATGAGCAGTTTGCTTGTGGGTTACAGATGCTTGCCTGATTTTTTGTACCTGGGAGTTTTCTTCTCTAACCTAAGGATGCGTTGATTGTCGGGGCCAGCCAGAGCCTTACCGCAGCAGGTTGCAATCTGGTGGGGCCAGCAGGTTCCCGACGCGAGTGTCGAATTCCGTAGTCGACTGAGGCTAAGGCTCCGGGAGTCTGGCCTATGAGGTCAAAAGTGGTCAGCTGGAACCCTACCGCAGTCAGAGATTGCAATTCAGTGAGGTTAGCCAGAGCCTGGAACAGTGGTTAGACCGGGTCCCACGTTCAAAAATCTGGGCGGGGCAGCCAGCGCCCTTGGCCAAAAACTGGTAGGTGAGCCGGTCCCTTATCGCAGTGGTCAAATCCGGGTTCGGGACAGTTTGACTAACGGGACGTCTACTGTCATAGGGTGACCAGACCCGTTATAGTCTGGGTGTCCTGGCGAGAGTGCCAAAGGGTTATCATACTCGAGTAGTGGGTATGCTGGTCCTGATTTGGAGGCAGGTCAAAGGGGTTGTCAAAACAAATGGTCTGACTAGTCCTGGCCTGAGGCGGGCCAAATGAGGTATGTCAGACTGACGGGACGTCTGACATTCTTGGCCAGTGGTGGGCCGAAACCAAGGCAATCAATAAATCCTGGGTATGAAGAACTGTTATGTATTAATTGTTATTTGTTATTTATTATTTTATTTATGAGTTTTATTTTAAATTGTTAATGCTTGACTGTTGGTTGTCAGAGGGTCTGTTTGCTGAGGCATGGTGATTGTTTGTGGGACTCGCTGGTTTTGCAGGTATACCAATACTTATCTGAAGTTCTCGGGCCAGAGAAAAGAAAAAGGGTTTGGTATCCCTTCCCTTTTATCGGAGAAGTTGAGGAGACGCCTCCCAGAGAAGGAAAACAAGGGTTTGGTATCCCCATCAGGAGTTTCAGAAGTTGGGAAGACGTCTCACTCAAGCCAGAGAAACAGAAAAAGGGTTTGGTATGCCCCGTCCCCAGCATGGCAGACACGGTGAGTACTTTCGTTACTGGGGTCATCCCTGGCATAAATGTCTGATCAAGAGCTAAGGTAACCTTCGTACGGAAGACCAGCAGCTGAACAAGTCAAACAAGCAGATAAAATCCTTCTTAACATTTTATTTGGTGGTCGACGAGTGGCCTGGTTCACGAGGAACCGGCATCCCTGGCCTTAAGAAAGCCAAACTCTCAGGCCTGGGACGCTATGGGCAGAAGACAGATTCAGAGAGATGAAAATAAGTCATGTTTATATAAGACATAGAAGATGGACATGATCTCAATTTGGAAAAGAAAGAGAAGGAAAAAGATGCTAAAGAGAACGCAATTATTGAGGTGAGAGGGCGAAGAAGCTATGCATGGGACAGAAGGTGAAGGGGCAGGCACTATGGCCTTGCTTAAGGCGGGGGTGGAAGGAGCTCTGGGGATATAAGGAGGGGAAGAAGCACTTGGCGTGCCGTAGCGCGCGTCAAATCTCTTACGAAGGAACTCCATACTGTTAGAGGATAGGGTCCTTTCACCCTAACGGGGGTATGATATTGGATGGCCATAGCCTCGTGGCTCATCCTCCTCCTCAGAACTGTAATCACGCCGCGCCCGAGCCGACAGTTCGTCTTTAGCCTTCCCTGCTGTTCCTCCCCTTCCTCTACCCTGTCCTCGGTGTGCCTCAGGCATGATGCACGTGGGGAGGCTGTTAAAGAGGAGATAAAAGACAAAATCCAGCGCTGAGGGCTATGACTGAGAAGGTTGTGTGAGTGAAGTTTATGATGATGAAATGGATCCTGAGAACGGAAGCAGAAAAATTACCAAGAGAAATAAAGAGAATAACCACGCCGACTACGAGAGACTACCGCATACTACGAGAGAGAAAAGGTGAGCGCTAAAAGAAAAAACAAGCGCAGAGAGAAGACGAACGCTAAGGGAGGAGCCTAGCACATAAAAGAAACCTAGCGCAGAGGAAAAGGATGGCGCTGGAAAAGAGAGTGAACGCTGAAAGAAAGAGTGAACGTTAAAGCAAAAACAGAAAATGGACTGCGTAGAACTGCGGTGCGGGCTCCGCCATGGGTCGCAGGTAGGAATGAATGAGAAGTACTGCTTGCTCACTCTGGTTTTATGTTGAAAACACGATGCGTTTCGACCCAGCGGGGACGCTGGGTGGGGGTTTGGTATTATGTCGGAGGGCACGGTGTCCCGGTCCTCCTTTGTGTACCACTTCCTTGCTCAGTGCCAGTCCCTTGCCCCGACTTACTGATCCCTAGGCTTATCTCGTGCTGTTTAGGTCTGGTACCTGGATTATTCTCGGCGTGGACCGGCCCCGGTGGCGTAGCCCTCAGCAAAAGGGGTGCACCGCAGGGCTTTCCATTGGTCCACGCAGGCTCGGTGCTCTGCTGTACAGCAGAGCACAACCGGCCTGTGGCCGTGGTAGCCGCCGGGTTCGCCCTGGGACGCGAAAGTAAACGGATCAGTGCTGTCATTTCTACTGCGCGTCGAGTATCCCCCTGCTAGGTTATGGGTCGGATGCATGGAATGGTGGTTAGGGTGTAAAAAGAAAAAAAAAAGGAAAAGTGAAACAACAGTTAAAGGTCTAATCTTAGTGGCTGAACTGTCGGCTTTAATTCGGAGAAATCAGACGGCCTCCAGTCATATTGTCGTTACGTTTTATTATTATTATTATTCTTATTCTTCTTCTTCTTATTATTATTATTATTATTACCTTACCAGTTTTCAGGCGCGGCCTTCCCCTCCATTGTCTGTCATATCGTGGGGAGGCCAACGGTTTGAATTTTGAGGTTGGCCCCACTTATTTCTGTCTGGGAATGAGCACCAGCTGAGTGCCGCGCGGTTAGGCCCCAAAAGAGGAGCACCCGCGGCCACGTTGGTAGGAGGTTTATCACCCCCCTCGTGAAGGGTCATAAGCCCCCTCCTTGCCATCGGGCATGGGTACCCGATGAAGATAGGTATGTGCTGCGTTTTAAAAAGGAAAATGTGACCTTTAGTATTCCGTTATGGGACCGCAGTGTTGAACCTGCAGTCATATCGCTAGGGTCTAGGACGGACAAGTGCGAGTTTAGTTCGCGATCAACCGTTGGGTTTTTGGGTTTGAGTATTATTCCCAAAAATAAAAAAAAAATAAAAAAATAATGATTAGTTTATTGCTTTAAAATTCTTGAAATGCGGTGAGGTCTGAAAAGGACTAATCTGAGTCCTTCGTTCAGAACGCAGGGGAAAGGCCTATAAAAGGAAGGAGGCGTCGGGATATCGTCCGCGGCCGGTCGCCTGGTACACAGTCTGTACTGCGAGCTCCGGTGGGGAGTGGTCTGCTATTGGAAGTCGGAGGCCTAGTGTTGTGCTGTCTATCAAGCGGGGACTGGCTATTTTGAGTGAATATGGCGGATCAAGATGGCCTGCGTGGGTATAGGCCAAGGTACATGAGGTACTCTTGGATTTGGGAACGAGAGGACGAAAAGGGTACTATGGTGRAGGTCATACTGTCCTACGGAAAATCGGGAGGGGTGAGGCTAAAGGTTAACGTGATTGGACACAGTGAACAAGAAATGAGGAGGGACGAGAAGGTGCAAGCCGCGGTTACTGAGGCTCGTAACAGGGCGGAGCGGAGGTGCAGGTGGGATGGAGTGACTGCAAGTATGCGGGTAACGGTCACCTACCACGAGGACGACTCATCGACGGGGACTACTGACAAGGAGGTACAACACAATGACCGGGACTCAGAGGGAGAGTCAGAGATGAGCGAACGGGAGGCGGATGTCCAGTCCTGGCATGGGCTGCACCAGATCCGCCGGAACCACCCGCTGGCGAGGCCAGTGGAGGACGGGCCAGACGCCAGTTCGGCCCAGCGTGGAGCGAGGCCAGCGGGGGACAAGACCATTGAACGCAGAGGCTAGTGGTGTGTGGGACTAAAACCGAGACGAGAGGGATATACGCGCGCGCCAGGGTCAACGACAAAAGGGGGAGAGAGGCGAGAATTGAACGCGTGAGCGGGTGGGAGATGGTGACGTCAACTGGACTGCAGTGTGTGACAAGCTACAGAGAGCGGACATGCTTGCGAGTCAGACGGTGCAAGTGCGGCGATTAAGTCGAGAGGTGGCTACGTGCGCGCACGGGCTGCACATAGCAAGGCCAGAGGCAGAGTGAGAAGGGGGAGGAGCGAGTGCGGCATATGTTAGGAATGTTGACGTCAGCTTGACGTTTGTGCACAAAAGACGGGACAGCGCACAGTGGCCATAGTGATAGACGCTTTCTGATGATCAGGAGAGGGAGAGAATCAGATCTCTTGCGCACTACCAGAACGGCGGGTTTTACCTCGCTTTCCAGCGCTTACAAACGTGCCGAGTTCCAGGAGACATCTAGGAACACTATTGCTTCTCCTCGCAAGTCTGAGCAGAATTTCCTGTCGGGGAAAGTCACAGACTTCATGGCGAGACTAATTGGTACAAGCGTGAAGGTGATGACGAAGGCCAAGAGAGGGAAGAAGCCGTACTTGTAGGTTCACAGCTAACGCCGAGCGATGATGAGATTACCGTTCAGGGGAACACTGAGAGAGAATCGATGGGCGGCGTGTGAAACTTGGAGGACGGAAGAGAAAGAAGCGATTATAAGTTTACCCGGTCTAGTAAATAAAGGCAGGCTACAGGGCAAGGTGTAAGTTTCCAGAACAGCAAGCAATCAGTTTCCAGAACAACAAGCAATCAGTTTCCAGAACAGCAGACAATCAGTTTCCTGAACAGCTAGCAATCAGTTTTTCTGATCCGTAGTTGGTCAGTTTTCTGATCAGTAAGTTGAACAATTTTCTGACCAGCAGCTACTTAGTTTTCTGGTCAGCAACCATTCAGTCTCCTAATCAGCATTAAGAAACAACATTCAGAAAGTGTCTGGGGACCCTTCAGCCCATTAGTAACTGACATTCATTCAGTGAACGTCCGTCAATCAAGCAGTCCTTTCTCTTGATCTGGGAGTAACTATTTGCCAAACACATGAGAGAGATCAATCCCATCACAGTTGACCAGTCGGTCCTTGACAGCCTCAACCTGATTGCTGTCAAAGAGAGTTTCCCTTACAAGTATGTCAGGATTGATGGGTTCAAGCGCGAAGACCTGTCTATCTACGTTGTTCTCACTGAGTTCGCGGAGGGTACAGTCAACGACCTGCGGATCTTCCTGAGAAAGAGGAACGAGACACACCCTCATTTTGATGCAGTGTGGGCTGCAGCGGTCGGGTATGTGCAGTGGAAAGCTGAGAGACTCCCGGGGAACACAAAGCTAGTCTATAGCTTTGGTCCTAAGCTTTTCACTGGCTATCCCAAACCTCCGGTCCCCTACTATCTTACTGATGGCTCTTATTGGGGTGGACTGGTGGACTTGGCAAAGAGATACATATCGCCAGCAGTGATCGACTATGAGGCAGTGACTGAGCCTTCCGAGTTCCCACATCTCAGGAGAGGCATTTCCTCTCAAACATATCTCCCCACTTTATGGGAGGAGTTACGTGTCATGGTTGATTTCTGTATCATGGGACTTGGATGGAAGTGCATAGAGCTCGCAGGCTTCAGGTGGCTTTACATTCAGAAGCCACAACCTCAGAGAGTACGACGGCATGGCAAGAAGCCCAAACGACAAGCAACAAAGTGACAGATAGAAAGTGAAGTTCAGGGGGATGAGTGAGGACTCTTGATTGGTGTTGGCCATGCTCTCATTCATATGTACTCTTAGAGAATATTATGAGTTCTCATTCTTCCCTCTTTCATTTGCTATTGTCGTTGCTCGAGTCAGTCGGTCTTGCTTCTTGCATTATTCTTACCTGATGATTGCTATCGTGGATGATTCTGTCACAGTTCTCAAAATCAGATTGACATAATTAATGCATGCATAGCAATCCATAAATTTTATGATTATAATTTGCATGATTTTTTGCTGTTCCGAATCAGAATAAAAGATTCCTAAGACCGGGGACCGACGAAGACCGCAATTGAAGGGTCTCGCTCGAAGACGGACGCACACAACAGGAAGGGATCTGCTTTAATTAATTTATTTTACTTATTGCAAAAATCATACAAAATCATGCGTGACAGCCAGTTGGCTTTCTTGGTCGCCTGAAGTGACTCGACTAAGATAAAGTGCGACAGCGTGTCAGCTGACACTTGAGTGTCAAATGCGACCCTCGAGATTAACGAGGACCGCATGAGTATGGGTACTACATAGTACGTCATCATTGCGACCGCTTGCGTACACTTGCATTGTGAGTCGATATGAGTTAGCTCTACGTCCGCACGGTTTTATACAAAGTCTCGCGCGTGACGCCTATCCGATTTCCGCATCGGAGAGTTATGGGATGGTTACTAAGGGACTAGGAGTGTTGTCGCGTTGTTGTTCAGTGTCGTTCTGTATATGTATATGTACGTGCGTGTGTGTGTGTTTTTTACTTTTATGTTCTTTATAGTGGTGTGCGTGTGGCGTGTGGGATGTGTCCTAGTCGACTGGCGATGAGTCTCGCTTGGGACCTCACCCCCCCCAAGATGCCGGTTCGCGTGCGGGTTCGATAGAGGCGTAATATCGCGCGTACCCCCTATGCTACAGCGAACGAGAAATGTCATCGGCTGGTCCACCTCTGCGATTGCAGTTGATCAACTTTCGTACTGTGGACTGGTAACTCGGCGGGGATACACCCACCGAAGGGAGGCGACAGCTCCCGCAAGGTGAAGGTAAGTCGTGCCTCGCGTAGACCTTATCCTGTCGTAGGGGCTCGCGCGAGGTATGGCTGACGCACTCGGCCGGAGTGACTTGCGGAAAAACCACTATGTATTCGCGACGAGGATTAAGACCAACTCCTGCGTGACGCGGCCGGGAGGGTCCCGCGCTGCCCTGTGCGGTGCCAGACCGATGCGTGCGACAAGGTCGCTCGTCATCATCATTATCATCATATTCAGATCGTCATCGCAGGGCGTTGCCTGTTGTTAGGGTGTTGCTCATCATTATCATTATCATCATCATCACCATCACCATCACCATCATCAGTTTGTCATCATAGGGCGTTGTTCGTTATTAGTATCATTTCACCATTCCGTCATAATAGTGTGTTGCACATCATTATCAACATCATTATCATTTTGTAATCATAGGGCGTTGTGGATGTTGCTCTTCATAATGATGATCATCATCAGTTCGTCTTCATAGGGCACTGTTGGGGTTGCTCGCTATCATCATCATCATTATCATTACATCAGTATCATCATCAATATTACCATCATCAGTAGTTCACCATCATAGGGCGTTGTTCATCCTTCTCATCATCAAAGGCGCTCGTCATGAGCACCATCATCATCCTTTTGTCATCACAAGGCGTTGTGCATCATCATCATCATTATCATTACATCAGTATCATCATCAATATTACCATCATCAGTAGTTCACCATCATAGGGCGTTGTTCATCCTTCTCATCATCAAAGGCGCTCGTCATGAGCACCATCATCATCCTTTTGTCATCACAAGGCGTTGTGCATCATCATCATCATTATCATCTATTTGTAATCATAAGGCATTGTTGGTGCTGCTCTTCAGCATGATCATCATCATCATTATGTCTTTATAGGGCGTTGTCAAGGTTGCTCGGCATTACCATCACCATTGTCATCATCATTATGGTGTTACTCATCATTACCATCATCATCATCAGTTTGTCATCGTCAGATGTTGCTCTTCAAGGCATTGTTTACCTTTCACATCAACAGGTGAGTTGGTCCTCACCATCATCCTCATGATCATCATCTTCAGGGCATTGTTTATCGTCGTCAGCAAAAAAATATATATATATATGTATATATATCATCTACCTTTTTTCCATCATAATTTTAGAAATTTTCGATTCTTCCACTCATATCTTAGGAATTTTATTTCCTAAAGTCCTCGTTTTTTTTTTTTCTCCACTATTAATTTTCGATTCCCCTTTAGGCGCACTAATGAATTATTTTCGCGAGTGGGGCAATGGGGTTTTAAGGAGGAGAGATCTACTCTGCAGGGTCTTCACAAGGTGGGGGTGAAATGTCGTGGAGGAAGTGGGGGCAGATTTTTGGGGGATGCCCTATTTTGGGGTTGGGAGAGATGTATGTGCGGGCATCATATCCCAGCGGAGGCAAATAGGGGGGAGGGGTTGGTTGAGGCATACTTTGGGTGAAACTGGATGCCTTAGTGGAAGTACGGGGAGGAAGCAAGTATGTTCCAAGTTGGGGCCGATAAGGAGAGCTTGTGATCAGGACAGTCCTTTTCGGCGGAGGCAACGGAGGGACATGGGGAGATGGAGGAGGGGGGGCGGGGAACAATCCACAACAACGTCCGAAATTTTGATTCTCCTCTTAAGTGTAAACCAATTATTTATGGTGGGGTGGTGGGGTGGTGGGGTGGTGGGTTGGTTATGAGGGACAGAGCTCTACTCTGCAAGGGCTTCACAAGGAGGGAGGTGATTGCCCAGAAGGGAAACGGGGCAGATTTTGGGGGATGCTTTATTATGGGGCTGGGAAGATGTAGCAGTCGGCATCATATCCCAGTTGTGGCAGATAAGGGCAAGGGGTTGGCAAAGGCATACTTTGGGTCGGAACAAGATGCCTTTGTGGGAGTAGGGGGGGAAACGGGTTTGTCCCAAGTTGGGGCCGATAAGGAGTGTTTGTGATCAGCGGTGGTCCTTTTCGGTCAAGGCAACGGTGTGGCAGGGGGACGAGGGGGAAAGGGGGGAATTTTTATATTCTTTGCTTGTATTTGGTTGGGACTTTTCCTGATCTTTTCTGGAATTTTCAAAACAAGCACCCTTGTTATTCCTGGTAGTTTGAAGAATTTCTCAGGACTCTGAGGACCTGCTGGTGGTTTGTACGAAGCTGCACTAGAATGAGACTGGGACATTGAGGATCCGTGGTCGTTCAACACCAAAGCGACGCTGGCCGAAGCCGGCGTGATGCCCTGTAACTTGTCGAAGGTGAGCACATGAGGCCTTGTAGAGATATCTGGGGATGCTACGCAGGGGAATCCTAATGACAGTTAGGGGTTGTTGACACAGAACGACACTGTTCGGAGCTGGAGTGAGCCGCGTTGCTATGTAACCTACCAGATAGGGGGTGTAAGGCCTGGACGAGTTCGTCAGAGAATAAGTCGGTTTTTGTGAGCTTTGTTATGATCTGTTGGAAATCCCTTAGATACTTGAGTGTTCAAAAAATTGTTGTGGATTTCAGGAGCTGTTTAGCAATCGTAAAAAAAAAATTGTAGTATTTTCATAATCTATCCAAAAGTTCAGTAGCTTGTTCATGATCTTGGAGGATACTCTCAAGCCGAAATCGGGTAATGGCCCCGGTATCTCAATTTGTTTATAAATTGTTTTTTACACGTCTTCATATGGGACGTTGGGCCCGATTCCCAGCACGTGTTGCTCCCCACGAATAAATTGGAGCACATCTTAAACCATCGGTACTTGGCCCAGCTATCAAGTCCAAACCTCGACCGACCCGTATGTTGAGCCTTGTTGAGGCTCGAACTACCGGGAGCTAACTTCCCAAAAGTCTTTGGAGAAAAACACGAAAAAAAAAACAAACACAAAATGCAAAAAACAACGACAGAAAAATGAGATTTACTCTAAAACACATGGAAAAAACGAAAAAAAAACAATTACTATCGACATGCCCAAAATACAATAATCAAGTTCGTGTATCTTTGCATGTTCTAGAGGAAGATTCACTCTTCTTTCGTTTTCGAAAACGAGCGAGAGGGACAGAGAGGCGGCGAATTGGCCTCGACTCTCCGTGCAGATTGCCTCTCTCTCTCTCTCTCTCTCTCTCTCTCTCTCTCTCTCTCTCTCTCTCTCTCTCTCTCTCTCTCTCTCTCTCTCTCTCTCTC
>BFEA01000722.1:197184-212775 GCA_003427395.1 Chara braunii | reverse complement strand
AAAACCCGCCCGAACTCACAGGGAGGGCACTTTCCAGGAAGCGCGTAGAGAGGTGGTTTAAACCATCAGTACACGGCCCCAGCCTTAATGATTTCTTCATGCCTTATTCCTAAAATTGCATAGGTTCCAGGCTACAGGACAACAATGGCTCACTGGCGTACTAATGGTTTAACCCACCAGTACCTACGAGCCTCTTCTTTCCTACCTGGACTTCCGAAATCATTTTTTTCATCTGGCACCACCAACCTTTCTCGTTCGGTAGGCCGAGCCCTGAAAGGCACTTCCCCGGTCTGAAAAGTGGGGGACCCTGTTAACCGCTTGTAGCAACAAAATAGCTGGGAAAGCTACTGGTGCTTTAACTCCGGCGTCCAAACGCTGTTTCATTAGGAAACCAATGAATCAGGAGCTCCCAATCAGCAGCAGCAGTTTGGAAATGTGTGGGCCCGCTACGGCTGTCAGAAACCGTCCATCACGTGATATAGATTGAGAACCGTCCGTCACATGCATTGTCTGTCGTTATTTCGGCATAGGGGACTTAGCACCAAAAATTGGTGGGATCATCCACTCAACTAATTTGACTGGCCTGAAGCGTGAGCAGGAGAGCAGAGGATAGGGTCACTAGACCGCTTCTAGAGATCGATGAAATGGACTGGTTCAACAGAGCACAATCCAATTTTCGCTCCATTACTGTTCTGGAGATCGATGGAATGTTCTGTTCACAAACTTGATGCGTGATTCAAAACGTTTGCACTTTCGCATTTCCCGTAAGCTTTCATATCCTGAATAAGCATCACTCCTTACACCCATGCCAACTCACAGATCACAGAGGTTTCACAACAGGCGTGCACGGTGAGGGCACATCTGGTTACAAACAGCTGGCTGTCCGTAGATCACCATGTTCTCCTGTTTTTGCCTGCACTCGATGACTTATTCGCCAGCCACAAAGATGACAGGAGAAAATCCTTGTTTAACTGCTGGTACACCACTTATTTCAAGTTATTTGTTCATTTACTAAGTTTAGAACGAATTCATGAATCGTTTCAACAAAAGATTGCCAAGCATTGGGTACTAAATGACCTCCATTCATAGTGATTAATGAAAGATTAACTTACGAAGATATATACACTTCAATACATATACAAAACTATGAGACAGAAGTGAATATGACAAGCTTAGGACCTGAAAAAAATCACTAAAAAGATTCCTCATCTTCATGAATGACCAATACAACAACAATGTAGTCGTCCTACAGGCGGCTATACTGCTAACTCTACTTCCTACAACTCCTATCAGACTAGCCTACTTATGGCAGAAACTGGTCCACGTGTCATCATCAAAATGCCCCTCATAGACTCTGATCAAACAGCCTGCCTTTCTCAAAACCAGGTACATACATAACACTACCTCGCTTCCTTCTCCCACTCCCTGTTCCACCAAGGACCTTCGCTACTGCACATGGAGCGAACAGCCCGGCTGTGGCTGCCGCTCTTCCTCCTCCCCTTTCCTCGCTGCCACCGTGCAGCTTGCTCCTCTCCGGTGGAAGTGTCGAGAAGCTGCTCGTGCAGCGCTGCCGCATGGCCATAATGCCCGAATGTGTAAATGAGGGCGCCCTCCAATCTTTTGCGCTCGTTGGAGAGGCCGAGGAAGCTCTGCCCAGGCTGCACTGTCCCGGTTTCCTGCACCCTGGGCCCTTCCAGATTCTGCATGAGGGCCAGCATCTTCAACTCTCTTGGACTGGGTTTACCGGTTAGTTGCAAATGCTGCACACATCCAGCAGCTACCTGGGGTCCCCCATTCTGCTCACATTGGCCTGTACTCAGGCCACTCCTCATTTTGCAGCCCCGCCTTCACTAAGGGCGGGCAGGGCCTTCCCTTGGATGGGCTAGCTGCGGAATCCTCACTCTCTTTTTTTTTTGTTCTTCTTTTTTGAAAGGGGCCCAGTGCCCAAGGCTCAAATTATGCAATTGAATACAAAGTGAACCCACAACTCTTCCCAATAGGGCTGGAAGAGCCTCAGCCACTGCTCCCATGGAGACAGCTTCCCTATTCGATACGGATGTAGCACGGGCAAGGGGCATTTATTGCTGCCCAAATAAGGAAGGATTAACCCCGCTCCCTACGGAATCAAGCTCTGCCCTGCTCAACTTGACTAAATCTACTTGGGCCGTTCTGCACCATACGCATTGCGGGGGCCAGTCATAGCAGGGCAAAAAGGTCTCATATGGTTGCACATACTGTCAACGAGCCAGGGGCACTGGTGGTTTAGTGTTAGATAACTTGGATTTTTGCCCCAGTACAACTGCTTGTATTTTACTCAGGGCATACTCGAGCTGCACCTTCTGGCCCAAAATACCTAATATCAGCATACTGTGTCTAGTCACACTGGGGAGCCACCCGTCAAAAGTCTTATTTGCCCTCACAAATGTCAGTGGCCTGCTGCTAGGCCACGAACTTGCACTAAGCACACAACTTGCCCTGGTAAGTGAGTTTTAACTCCCCCCTTAGACAAGACTTCCATTATTTTGCAATCTGGAAACTGTCATTTCGCTGTTGTTCATTTTCCTTGCACAATGAAGAAGAAACACAAATACCGAATCTAAGCCACAACATAACCCTAACATTAATACAAAAATTGTAAATCAGTAATTACCCGTAGTTACAAAGACACCTAAATTAATAGCGCTAAAATACTAGCCAACCCACCCCACACCAACAGCGAAACCCTCATTTTGGCATTTGCGTTTTGTTTTCATTAACAAGGAATTTCGAGGTGGCCCTCAGCCAAAAGTTGTTTGTGTTGTAATTTTTTCCCGGATTTTTTTGATTTTTTCCATTTTCTATTATTTTAAAATTATGCGCTGCAATTGCCCGGGACACTGCTCGGGACCCTGCCCGGGCCCTGCCCGCCCGGGAGGGTACCCGGGCAACCTTCCCCCAGCACAGGTGCTCGTTCCCCAATCCAGTTGGGAAATTCGATGGGACCCTCAGCCTCAGCCAAAGAAGTCCATAAGGGACACTGAGCCCGGTTCTCAGCACGTGATGCTCCCCACAAATAGATTGGAGCCTGTTAGAAAAAAGAAAAAAAGAAAAATAGAAAAAAAGGTTGCTTGATAGTAGTTGATACCACTGATCGGTACTAGTAGGGTCTATGAGCGTGAGTGGGTCGTGTGTGGTGTGTGGGGGACTGTTGGTCGCAGCCGCTGCTGCTACTCGATGGAGTGTGGGGGAAGTAGATGGGAGGCACAGCTACTGGTAAAACGCTTGGTCTTGCATTGTTTCTATTGTCATGATGCACACCTTTATTTGCAGGTTTTTGTTATGTTTTCTGTTTCACGGATTCCAGATTAATTTTAGTCAGACTTATCCAGATTCATTGGCCCCACCAAAAGCATGGGCCACATATCCGGCTGTGCTACCTAGACTTGAATTCAGAGACTCGACAGAATCGGCAACCCTGCGAGCGACCTGCCAGAGTTTAAATCTCATAGAAGAAACAAAACACCCACAAAAACCAAACAAACAAACAAACAAATGGATATGTTAAACTATGACTACGGCTTCGATACATAGTGAGTGCTAAGCGTCAAAAGCGCTGTCGCACGCAGGCCGGTGGCTTTCTTGGTTCACAAGGGGCTTCCTTGGAAAAAGGCAGTGTGATTCAACTTGTACCCTCAACCCCCTTTTCCATACCCGGAATAGGCACGTCAGAAAAGCTCTGGTGTGAGTGCATCGTGCGATTCACTAGGTAGTGCACACACAGGCACCGGCTACCAAAAACAAAAAACCGCAAACACTATCGCACTCGAATGATCAACTAACAGACAATGAATCTTTCACCTTCAGGCCCTGTCAGAGTCTGTGCCAAGCCTGAACAAGGCAATGCTCAGCATTTGAGTACAGTGCCACCTCTTTTATGCCACAGCAAAGAAACCAGAATGGATAAAAAGACAAAGTGGAGGAGGATGGGACGGAGAACATGGGCCGAGTAAGTAACAATAAACAAACCTAGGCAGGGGCGAGGGAAGGCACATTTTTCCAGATTGGAAGTAATCAATGCCGCCCACTCGGGTCTCTCTACCATTAAGCGGGGAAGAGTTGGAGTACTTTGTAGTTTGACTTGCCAGTGGAATAGGAACCGGACTGACGCTTCCCAGAATGGATATGGAGCCGGAGCCATGGGGCTCTGTTTTCTTGGACCGAAAAAATAAGAATAGAAGAAGTGAAGGCAAGCACAAGGAAATCTACTAGCGCTCATCTACCTGTCAGAACGTTCAGACAAGCTGTCTCCGCATGTATCCCGTTCATTGCGCCTTGCTCCACTACTCTCCACACGCACAAAAGACAAAAAATATGGCGGTGTATCTTTCCATGACCTAGCGGAAGATTCATTCTCGATTTGCACATTTCACGAGTAGTGGAGGGAGGCCCATCTACTGTTCAATGCACCATGGAGAAGCAACCAAAGAGATCAACAACAGGAACGTATCCTTCATGACATACAGTAAAACTGGAAGAGACAAGACTAGCAACCCCCGCACAAGGGTGACATAGAGAAATCAACAACTGTTCCCATTAAAGACAACCGAAAGCACCAAGGGGAAAGAAAAATGATTCAGGTGTAAGAGAAGCCACCACAGTGTACACACCTGTCACAGAACTATTTGTACGCATTCAGACCGACTCGCACGCGGCGCCGCCAGCCGTTTTGCTCCGGAGGCTGAGCCCCAAAAGCTGCCGCAGGATGCAAGCCGCGACTTTGAAAAAATGGCTGGGAAGCGTACTGGTGATTTAATGGCCAGGAGGGAAGCACTACAAACCATCAGCTCATTCGGAGGGCAGACGCGTTACACTACCAGGCTGGTCCAGGTGCGCATCAAGTTGCATAAAAGATCGTCTGACAGAGGACTTACAATACTCTGTGGATGCAACGAGTCAACACCATTTAGCCACAAGTGCAGCTGTGCACAATCTGGGGCAGTGCAAGACATTCAAACACAGCCAACATAATGAAGTAGGCTGTCATTGCACCCTCCACAAAAAGGATCGGTCCTCACTCCCTCCCATCGTGGAGTGCAGTTTTGCAATACACGCGGACGAGCGAGTGTGCCTCCCATCGTGGAGTGCAGTGTTGCTATACACGCGAACGAGCATACACTCGCTAGTCAGGAGATCACCGCTACACATGCGAGTCGCTGATGCATAAAACCGCCCAAGCAGTTCATGGTGAGACGTAAGGTCATCAACCCCAGTAGACTCCACAGGTCAGCCACTTTGAGTGCCAGGGAACAAAGTCCCTGCCTCGACAATACAGTGAATGGAACTGAGTGACATGCCAAGATCTTCTTCACCCTTTTTCCCATCACACCGACACTGTATAGTTGCATCACCAGTATGGCTAGTATTGGCTACCCATTTTTCCGCTGATGCTCAATTTTGCACACAACTGTGCTACCGCACTGCAGTAGGGTCAGTTGCTACCAGGCACAACCAGCCTTTTCGAACTAGTATGTCGACTTTGGCCATGGCGTCGCATAAAACCACCACCGCCGCCGAAGCAAATTACCGACTTGGTGCGTTTTCCGGAGGAGCCTGGACCACTAACCGAAAGACTTGGACCTACCATGGCACCAGAGGCCGAACATACTTTTCTTACCAGTACGTTTCTTTTTTTTTTCCTTCTTTTTTTGAAAAAGGATCAATCTTTATTAATATGAAAGCCTGGAACCACGCCCGGCGTCCCTTACAAGAGTTGCCGCAGCTATGAGCTGAGAGAGGCTCTCCGGCCAGGCGAAGCTCATGCCACGACTGTTTCAGTGACTGCAATCCTTCTTCTGCTCTACCAGTTCTACAGTTTATTTTAAGGTTACGAGCACCAATCTACAGTTCCCTCAATCAAACAATACCAACACTTCCTACAAATTTAAATAGTGCCATCAGCCATCTTTGTTTTTTTTTTGTTTTTTTTTCCCCAGCCCCTTCTATTCTGGGGGGCATCAGTCCGGTTGCTTATCACCGGCTGCCATCTTAGATTCTTAGCTGGATAATGGCCCCGGTACTATGTTTCATAAGGGACGCCGGGCCCAGTTCCCAGCACGTGTGCATGTCACGCTGTAGCAGAGGGACGCTGGACCCGGTTTCCAGCAAAGCCCTTTAGCCGAAGCAGGGTAATGTCCCCAGCACTATGTTTTCATAAGCAACGCTGGGCCCAGTTCCCAGCACATGTGGCTCCCCACGAGCACCGACCAATAGAGAGGGGGGGGGGCAGGGAATGGGGCCTGAGCGCCGGTGCCCACAGAGGCCTTTGGCCTGTCGGTCCTATGTCGTGTATGCGTCCATTGGGCTAAGATCCCATATGTCTGTCCCACGCAGACAATCCTGCGTCCGCGTATTTGCAAGCCTGTTTGCATGTGTTGCATGTTTAGCCCTCAAGTCAGGGACACTGGGTCCGGTTCCCAGCACATGCTGCTCCGATAGAATAGATCGGAGCGTTTAGTTTATTGAAGAAAAAAAAAGCAGCATCTTCTGTCCTTAGCCCTCAAGTTACCTTTTCCAACTGGTTTTCACTTCCAGGGCTACAGGAAGAACACCACCCTAAAAAGGATAACACTTTCATTGCCAAAACCTTTTCAAACATGGGTATTTCAAGTTCACGAGGCCAGGAAGGAAAGACCGTTGAAGAACCCACCATGATTCATATTTTGGGATCAATGGGTGGCATACAAGGGTTCAAGAAAGCCCACCGACCTTTTGTACGCAGCTGCGAAACTTCCAAGAGCCTCCTCGTCTTGTCACACTCGTGGACCAATCTGCTGTTCTCCATCTTCAGTCTCTCATTCTCCTTTCTCATATCCTCCAAGTTGGCAGATTCAATACCATGCACTGCATTTATTGGCTGTGTGACAGCACCTTCAGAACCTGTACACATGTCACCAATGGGCAAACAGTCGGCGCTGATTGACCAATGAAAGATGAGAGTGTTCTTTCAAAAACACAAAACAACAAAATTCGGCCAGTGCCATCAGCATGTCACCAGTGGTGCATTAATTGAACTCCATTTGTTTGATAAGAAGAATTGCTGAGCTTGTGCATGTCGTTTTTCTTTGCCGGCAGCCATGAGTGCCAAAATCCAAAGCAAAAAAAAACAAAAAAAAAACAAAGGGGAAGTTCTTGTATTTAGTATGGGTCCAATTCCCAAATCGCAGATATCATCCTTTACAGGAGCCACATCAATCCTTTACATGGGTTCAGCACCCATGTCCTGTTTTCACATGAAGAAAGAGTTGGCAGGGCAGTCCCCTCAACAAGGAAGATGGCGTGCTTATTGCTTGAGCTCCTCAACAATCTGGCGGTGGCCCAAGTCTTCACCTTGGGGATGATGTAAGTGGCAAATAGTAGCCCGCGCAGTTAATCCCCCAGAGGACTTGGGGCAATAACAGCTGGCGGGATCACATTACTTTTCTGAATGTAACACCCTCTGTGAAAATTTCTGTTAGGGCCACTGGACCCGATTTCCAGCAGGTGCAGCCCCCCACCAATAGATGGAGCAACCGGAGGCACCTACTAGCAGGGGTTGCTCATCTATGTTGTCCATATTAGCACCGATTTTTTTCTTTTAAAAAAAAAAAAAAAAATCGTCGATGTTGTCCGTATTGTTGTGAGTTCCAAATTTCAATTTCGTCACAAGTACCCAAAGCACCGCTCAAAGCTGAAAATAAAGGGTGTTCCTTCTCTTCAAGACATCCATTTCCAAAAACGGACAAACTACAACCATCCCTGCCCAAGAGGTGTGGACGCCTTTTCCACAAATATAATGTTTGGGGTCTAAGGAATCAAAATCTGGATTTTAACTTTGAAGACATGCAAAGCAATATTAAATGGTTCACAATAATTTGAAAGCTATTAGTACCAAGGCATCGGTCAAACCTGATGAAGTCATGCACGCGAATATTGGTTTTCAGGGAGAGGAAGGGAGTATGATGCCTATTCCAGGCATGGATAGCTGGCTGCCTCCCAGTGCAGGGGCTGGGAAAGCCACAATTCAGCTGCCCTGGTAGAGACAATGAGGAAAGAAAGGATCACCTACAATGCAAGAGTGAAGAGTTCAACAAGGGATTAAGGTTAAGCACACACAGACAGCCTTCATGGGGAGGAGGCTGCCAGAGATATTGGGGGGCTGCGGACACCTGGAAGTAGTTTGGGACCAGCAAGAAAGAATGGCGGACACCTTCTAGGTGAGGGCTGAGCCAGATGATAAGAAGGAGGCCCGGGAAGGGAACGGGACTATCAGCAGCTCCACGGGACATGGATGCTCTAGACTAGAACAACAAATTGCTATAGCCCGCAATTGAACTCAGTGGATGTATCTATGGGACGCTGGGCACGGTTTCTAGCAGGTGCCACTCCCCACCAATAGATGGCGCAGCCCAACATCTGAAGCCTCAATCCTGGTGGTTCTCTTACCGCCCCTGGGATAGAGGCCTTGCAAGAGGGCTTTAAGCAAAAAAAAAAAAAAAAAAAAAAAAAAAAAATGCAGTCAAAACAAAATCCTAGTTTTTTTTTTTGGGTTCCATATTTCTAGTTGTTGATCTCGCGGTGAAGAATCAAGTATCCGAGCAACTGGGATCTTGCCCCAAGTTCTCATCCCAGGGAGGTAGAGGACAAACTGTCCGGCTGGCTTCTCCATCTCTGCCAATTGATCTCATCCTCATCATAATGATACTTCACCAGGTCAGACAAGGACGTTTCTAGGAGTTGAACATCATTGCAGCAAGATTCTGTTGATTTTCACGGACTTTCCCGAGTTCTTTCGCACAGAGCTATACAGCAGGTGCCGCTCCCTACGAATAGATCGTCACACTGGGGTGGCCTACTAGAGAGAGACGAAATCACCACTCCTAGTAGCAAAAAAAAAAAAAAAAAAGATTTTTTCAGTTCTCATTTTCACACTTTTTCTTTTTTTTTAAAGTGTGCCACCCTTGTAGACAGAGCCCCAAACTTCTACCTCGATTAGTTCAGCAGTTTCTCTGTACCTCAACCTGCGTGTGTGTGCCAGGACCACACCCCATCCAGCACTCGAAGCACAAACTGTGTGCGTGTGTGACAGGCCCACACCCTTTTCCTTGAGGAACGAAGCATCACAGGCCACACGTTCTTTTTTATTTTATTACAGGGCACTCCTACCAGAGCACAAAACGATGAAAAAAACTGACCACCTAATAAACTTGTCTTTTTTTTTTTTGAACTTCCGATAGGGGCAACACTAGGAGAGGCGATAAGAGCGCCGTCCCGTAGTGGTCCTCCGGTAGACTCCATCTATGGGTGGGGAGCTGCACCTGCTAAAAAATGGCAGCGTCCCTCATTGTACATCTGATAGCCCGTCCCAAGCACAGATGAAAGACTCGATAGGGCATGGGCCGAAGGTAAAAAAAAAAAAAAAAAACAGCCAAAACACATCCTTAAGAACCCCTCCCGAACAAAGAAAGGAACAAAACCGGCCCTAACACGGACTCACTAACCTACCAGAACGGAGAAAGGGCAACAAACAAAACCAAGTGAAACAGGACCGTACGCCTTGTTTTGAGCATACGCAACACATCGGAGAGCATCGCAGTGCAACCTGTTTGCACCTCATTTTGTGCATAAGCAGCACAAGACCGCTCCTTGGACTCGTGAGCTCGCACCACAGCAGTCCACATAACAATGACACCCACACAAAAAAAGCTGCCACGAACTACAACCTGCCAAATGATCAAGACATCCCATGACAGTGGTAAGTTGGGAGGGAGTCCCATAGGATTAGGGGGCCTCTACCACATGGCCGAGTGCAGAAGGTGACTCCCACCTATCTACAATCCAGCCTCTACAACAACCTGGTTTTTTTTTAAAAGAAACAAGAAGAAGACGACATCCCTTGACCCTGCTGCCACAATGACACAGAGCTCCGCATGCAGCGTTAGACTGATTGCCAGCCCCCCCAATGGGCCTAGCGGTGTCTGCTCTTATCAGCACCCCTAACACCCAGACGGGTGTTTAAAATAAAAAAAGACATTGCCAGCCAAAATGACTCTGTAGAGCACATGGATAACTGGGGGGGAAATAACAGAAAGCCCACATTGTGGACAACTTGGCAAGACTGAAACTGCTGCAAGGAGAGAGACAGAACATGAGAATGCACAACTTTTGCAGAAGCGAAGAACACCGAAATACGTGTTAAAAAAAACAAACAAAAAAAAAGGCCACTGAAATAGACGAAACCTTGGAGACTGCAGGGATGGTAACTCAAATTCCCAAATGGAAAGTCCGAGGGACAGGACAATCAAATTGTTACAGACAGGACGATCAGTTCGTTACAGACAGGCGCACAGTATACAGCATAATTCAGAAAGGCCACATGACCAAATCAGGGTCACCAACCTGTGGCGTTCCGTTCATCGGCGGGAAGGACTTGGATTGCAACGGTCAGCTTCACACGGTGTTGTTGTCATTTCTGTTATGTAGTTAGTAATATGACTGGGTGAATTTTTGTCTGCTGAATTACATTCCGTACTTAAACCACCAGTACTTCCTAGAGTCGTGCCCGTTAACGCGCCACGATTTTAGGAAACGTACGGGCTACTACAGGAGCGCCCAAATTCATCCGACTAGAAACGTTTCTACGCTATTTGCTGGGCCAAGAACTGGTGGTTTAATTGACGAATTAGAACCTTTTAATCTACGGAACTGGCGGCGGTTGTGAAGTAATTAAGGCATACTAATTAGAACACTGGGGAATAGTAGTCTGGCAGGGGGGAGGTAAAAACGAAAATAGAAATAGTATTTTTGTAGGGGAACCGTAACTACATTCGCTTCTTAATTAGCATATTAGGGCTGTGGAGTAATTAGGGGATACTAACTACATTATTGGAGTACTGCGGCATAGTAATCCGAAATTTGGTGACGATATTGGTTAGTCGGTGGGTAGTAGGGAGCCTCTTGTTCCCTCAGTTGAGTTGCTCCAGATTCCAATTTTCTCTATTGTACTGTTCTTGCTTTTCAATGGCTGGTTAGTAGCAAATAAAGTTTGAGTAACCTTTGATTCATTTGTTGGCTGCAGTCGGGGATAGGATTGGTCAAGAGTACTTTTCCCAGCCCTGTATGGCTGCGGCTTATATGGTCGAGAGTGCTTTTCCCAGTCCTGTACGGCTGCGGCTTATATGTAAGGGACGCCGGTCCCGTTTTCTGGCATATAATTGTAAAAAATAATAATAAATTAATAATAATAATAATAATTAAAAAAAAAAAAAAACAGTAAGGCCAAAGATTTGGCAAGTCTGCCAGGAAAGTAACTCTGTCAGAAAAAAACTCCAAATGGAGTATCTGAGTGACGGGCTGATCAGTTTCGTTATCACACAGGCAGGTGGCGTGCAGCACACAGCAAAATTTAATGAGGCTGAAGTTCTGGCAGGACATAACGGCCTCCCCTAGGTGATGTCATAAGGTTGGAGGAAGGTGCAACGACTATTTGCACGTTGGCAATCGCGCAAAATGGACACAGGAGGACCAGCGCAAGCAGCATGCCACATGGAGAATCGGGATGATGTCATAGGCCTAGAAGAACATCGGTAGCAAACAAAGGACAAATAAGAGCAAGGCGCAGTCCATGTTGCTCCGTATGGCTAAAGGGGGAGGTTGTGCAGAAAGAGGATTGGCTATCCCACAAGAATACGGAGGACGTAGTTGGGTTCTGGCTCTCAAAGTCATGAACTCCTCTAGCTGGCGCATTCCTTAAGTGGTGGTAGGAGGGTGATGGATGGGTGGATGACTCGACACCTTCCTTATCCGAGTAATTGGACACCCACATGTTGGGAGTCGGGTTTTTCATTCACAGATGCAAGTCTGTCCTTTGGTAAGTTATTCACCGATGCCTCCGCCACAGACAACCAG
The DNA here is from genome assembly GCA_003427395.1 of Chara braunii. Classification (NCBI taxonomy): domain Eukaryota; kingdom Viridiplantae; phylum Streptophyta; class Charophyceae; order Charales; family Characeae; genus Chara; species Chara braunii. The sequence goes on along the minus strand of BFEA01000722.1, from coordinate 200,853 downwards.
CTCATTTCCAGAAACAGGCTTGGAGCTTGTGTTCAAAAAAAAAAAAAAAAAAAAAAAGCTGGTGTGCCACTTGTCAGTCAAATTTCCCTTTCTGGAAGATCTCAAGAACAATGGTACACATCTTTCCAGCTCGCCCATGAGCTATTCCAACATGGATGGTGAGGTGAGACGCCTTGCGGAAGAAACTGATAGGTGAGGAGAAATGGAGGAGGGAGAAAGAGAACCATCCTTCGTTCAGGTCATGCAAGGTGGATATTGTCACTATCAGGAGGATGCCGGGACGCTCTGGGCCTATGTTCGGGTCATCGGAGTGGTCGTGAGGAGGATGAACATGTTATTACGGAGGTCATCCACGAGGTACGCAAAACTTTTATAAGGGCAAGGTCGCTCTTGGCACATGGAAGCCCGAAAAAGGTGAACAAAAGAAACAAGACATCCTAAACGACTTCTGGTCTGAATCGTTGGAATATCCCGTGGAAGGCTCAATGGCAAGTGTCCGCACACAGCAAAATGGGATGCCTGATCCAGTGTTTAAGGACTGGATATCCATCGATGTCAGTCAGGTGGAATAAAACAGGCATGTCCTTTCACTGACCACTTCTCCCCCCCCCCCCCCCGGCCCCCCCGCCCCCCCCCGGCCCCCCCGCCCCACCCCACCCCCCCCTCCCTCTCCCCATCAATGGTGGACCGGAAATGGAATGGCGTGGGGGATGACTTCTCACGCCAATCCAGCCCCAATTTCCCTGTGAGCTGGACAGCATGCACCTGAGGATCTACGATCCACTTGGGAGCGAAGGGAGTGATATCGTAATCAGACCCTGTTTTACAGTGGGTTTTATGGGAGTGGATTCTGTTGTTTAGGAAAAGTATAGGTGCTGCCCCAACCAATAGATCGGGCTCTGTTTAAAATCATTGGGGAGAAAAGAAAAGAAAAAAAAAAACACATTGCTCTGTGCAAGTAACAAACTGGCTGATCAGAAAGACAACAACAAGTGAATAGAGAGCCTAAGTTATCAAGGAAATCACACGTCAGGGTTCAAAGCCTCCAAATAAACATAGGTGCCTCAACTACAATACATGGGGATATATTGGGGTATATTGGGGTACACGGGCACATTGGGGCACCTTGGGATATTATGGAGCATATTGTGGAAATTGGGGAATTTTGGATATATTGGAGAATATTGGAGTATACTGGGGTGTACTCTGGTATATTAGAGTACATAAGGTCCAACACTGTGTGCACAGGGTATGATCTGCCACAATAACGGCATCCCTGTTGTGAATTCTCTTATTAGAGAAGGGAAAAAGCCAAAGAGGGAAGATTCAATGGTTTGGTGCCCCCCATACCACCACCTAAACTCACCACTCCCCTTTTTGCGACTGCCCTTTCAGCCCATTGGATTGCCGATGCAGCAGCCAGAGTTTCCTCTTCCGTACACAGAAAACGGTCCATGCCCAGAGGCCAGTCAAGTTGTGGTTTAACATTAACAGGACTGCCAATCGTCCGTTGAGGGGATACAACCCTAGACATGAATGCCATTACACATACAGAGAGGGTCTGGAGCCCAACATGCTAAAAAATGGGCGGACAGAGAGATCTCACAACAGATACAAAGCGATGAGACAAGGTTCATTTTAGTTTCCCATCCATTTCCACTCTGATTACAAGGTCGTTTTAGGAAACTGGTTCACTCCGCCTGGTATACCGCTGCTGCTCGAGTCTTTAAAAAAAAAAGAAGGAAACCGGTTCCAGCAAATGCACCTGCATAGCCACATCAAACTGCAAAGACATGAAGAACGAAAAGCAACACAGGTCATTGCTGAGAGACGTCTTCACAATCACAGCAACGTACCACTTTCGCTGAAGTTTGTGCTGCCTTCATCTGTGCTTGGCTGGTCGGTTGATGTCTCCCTCTGCCGAGGGGAGGCCATTGCAGCTTGCCACAGCTTCGACTCACTGTCAGAGGTAATAGACTCAGACATATCCTCACTCTTCATATATCGCTTCCAGACGGATCTCTTCTTGTCACGCCCGCCCAAAACTTCTGGATCCGAACGCGTCCTTGAGATGTCCCCTTTGGCATGGAATGGAGATCGCATGCTTTCAGAACTACGCGAGTGGAGGTTTCCACGGAATGCACTAGAGGCCGACGCTGTCTTTCCCGACTGGTATCCCAGGAGACTCCTGAGCGAGGACACTTCCATGCGTGCCTCCTCCAGAGACAATGACAATCTGTGAATGGTTTTCTCCTGCCCCAAGAATTGTTCCATCCCGTCACTGAGACGAGAGATCTGAAAAGACACAGAGCCCAGCAGTCAAGCAACCACCAACACAGCATAAAGCACGTTTCAGAAGTCCTCACCATGCAAAGTCTATCTATACGCCATATCGGGAGGCCGTCTGTAAAGAGTTGCCCTGCAAGCGCTTGCTTGCTACACGGAAGCCTGCTCATCTGTGAGGGACACAAAGAGAGATTGGTTCATAGGACGATATATACCATATGAAGAAATGCTAAGATAGCAACGTCAAATTGCCAAACCTGACGACCACAAAACAACTACAAAATTGCAAGCAGAACAAAAAAAATTGTTCTGGATGGCAATAAAATAGGAGGGCTGCTCTTATCGCCCGATTAAGTGGGCTCCTGCCCTGAAGTTAAAAAAAAAGGGTAATAGCATTTTGTATGGCTGCAGATTCCAATTGCAGAGCAGAGTTTGAAGCAAGAACGCTGACACTGGAGAGCTTAGCGGCCCTCAGACTGTCCCGATGAAGATCGAAAGGCCAACAATCCTAAATAAGCAACAAATCAACGCACAGCATACCCCCCCCGGCCCCCTTAGCTATAGAGTATTGTTTTAGACAACAACAACAAAAAAAAAGAACAGAAGGGGATTTCGCACTCCCTATTGGACGCCTTCCATGCTCTGACATTGTCAGCGGCTCTAAAAATGCAACAAAGCAACCACCACTTGTCCGCAAAACAACACTTAACAAAGGGTAACGATCCAAGCACCACCTGTCCACAAAACAACAGAACAAAGGAAAACTAAGAAAGCACCACGTGTCTGTGACTGCCAATCCAGAGATCGGACGGCATGTGCTCTTGTGGGCTCAGCACCCATAGAGGCTCCGCAGCTAATAAACTTACAATGTCTTGTATTGATGGATAGATATAAGTATATTAATACCACGAGGTTTGTCTTAGATAGAAGGCCCCACCCAAAAGAACATCACCGAGGTGGAAAGTAAGGCATACCACCCGTGTGGCCAATTTCTTCTCTTCCAGGAGGGGAATAAACAAATTCACCCTCATTATTCCATGTTCTAGCAGAAAATTCATTTTAATTCTGCACATTTGGTTAGTACTGCAGCCAATGCCTGAGAATCACATGCAGAGACCAACAGGGCCTAGCAAAGTGAGCAACCCATAACTGCTGAAACACAGAGGTGAAGACGAATCCTGAGTATATATTCAGGCAGCTCATGCTCCACTTCGTATTCACTGCCTGCCTCAATTGTGGTGGAGGGTCCTTGCTAAATTGCTGCGAGGACCCTTCATATTACCGGCATGGGCCCTCTGATACGTGTGAAGGGGATCCTTTGCTCTCTCTCTCTCTCTCTCTCTCTCTCTCTCTCTCTCTCTCTCTCTCTCTCTCTCTCTCTCT
>BFEA01000722.1:148955-184775 GCA_003427395.1 Chara braunii | reverse complement strand
TCTCTCTCTCTCTCTCTCTCTCTCTCTCTCTCTCTCTCTCTCTCTCAATCCGCGCCCACCTACACCCTCTCTCGCGAGCCTCTTTCTTGGCTGTGCTTCCTGAACACGTCTTTCCTCTCCCTCCGACCTTCTCCCTCCCATCTCTCTGTCACACCTCTCATCGTTCTTTCTGACCCTCCCACCTCTATTCACCCCCGTCTTCCCGCTTTCTTTCACCTCTCCGTCTGCTCTCTTCCTCCCCTTCTCTGCTTGTATACACACACACACACACACACACACACACACACACACACACACACACACACACACACACACACACACACGCACACAAACACAACAAACACACACACACACACACCAAACACACACGCACACACATAAACACAACAAACACACACAAGCACACAAACACGGACATGCACGGACGGACGCAACTACATACTTGTAGGAATATACGGGGAAGAAGCCGAGATTTTCACATCTATCGATTATCCAGCCACTGCATAAACATCCAACTAAAATCTCATATCCTAACAAAATACCTACTCGTTTGCTGCGCAGCTCTGGTCGTACATATGAAGCCCAAAGCACTCACTTATGAGCCTCACATTTCGGCGACAAAAGAGTTTCCACAGAATCGAGCACCCAGGGCCGAGGAGAGAGAACATCCAGCGGCGCAACGGCTAGTGACACTCGGCCTGGACCTCCATCATAGCATTCCCCAGCACTCGAAAGAGACAAAAAAAAAAGAGTTCCCACAACAATCGAGTACCCAATTCTGAGATTAGATAACATCCAGCCCCTCAACAGCTAATGATTCGACCTGGACCTCCATTATCGCAATCTACAGCAGTCGAAACTCATCTCCTTTCTTCTCTCAGATCTCCTCCGACGGAAAAACTAAAACCCACAAAGAGTGATCTGCGAACCCTCGAAGAAAGATCTGCGACCCGCAAAGAAAGATCAACGAATCTACGAAGAAAGCTCTGCGAATCTACGAAGAAACATCTGCGAATCTACGAAGACAGATCTCGAAACCCACAAAAAAAGATCTGCGATCCAATCCTTTTCCAGACCAATGGCGATAAGAGGAAGACTCGATCGCTCTACCAAAGGGAGAAAGAGGAAAGACTCGGTCTCTCACGAAACGTTCCTCCTCCGAGAGCTCCGTTTCCCATTTCCGATCGGGAAACGGCAGATGCATAACGCAAGCCGTCACATATCCTTCGCATGTCGGCATTCTGTGTTCGACTGAGTGTCAGTTTGCCACCCCTACCCGGGATCCCGACGGCAACTTTGGTGTTCTTGCGGGTGGCCAGGCAACAGGAGCTAGCTCAAAGACAAAACGCCATCATGACGCTCGCCCGCTATCTCTCCGTCACATACATCCGTTCATCATGACGCTTATCTGAACGCCTGGCACAACAAGGCTCTTCTCTTACAGAAGCACATGGACGGGGGGAGCTAGCTACACAACATCATCTGTAGAGTGGAGGCAGCCAAAAGAGAAAAAAGAAGGGACGACAGCAAGAAAATCCCCTGCACGCTCTACATCTTTCTCGACCCACCCTCTCATTTGTTCTCTGTGTCCCCTCACCTACACGAGACATTACGCGTGGGAGGCAGCTGAATTACATCATTCATGGAACGCACCCACTCAAAAGAGAAGAAAAGCACCTCTGCCCCCTCACCTGCACGAGACATTCGGACTGGGAGGGAGCTAAACAACAACATACAGTAATTCATAGAACGCACGCACCCAAAAGAGTAGAAAAGCGACAGCATGGACTTTCCCTCTGCGGGCTCTAGTCCTTTCTTGACCGATCTCTCACCTCTCCCCTGCACGAAACATTACGCCTGCGACCACCCTCGCCTGCCAAGTGACACACCAATCCCTCCCCCTCCAACTCAGCCTGCCGTTTGCCCACTTACCCGGCCGGCTGGATGATCGAGTCCTTCCGTCCCTACATGTCGGAATAATACCTTCAACGACAGTGCCATCGTTCTTTCCCTGTATGAAGACCCATTCATTTCCCCTCTCCTCAACCGAGAGGTTTCTACGACATAAAGACGGAGCGAGACAAGGAGACAGGAAAAGAAATTTATTAGAACAGATTGATTAGCGAGAGGCGGCGAGAAGAGCACACGAAAAGAGCGAGGGGGAAGTAAGAGCAAGAATATTCGACGAGACGGCAACGAAAAACAAGGTCGCGCAGAACGATTCACAGCAAATGAGCAAGATAATGGAGGAAAGAAAAGAGGATAGGCCAACAAATTTTAGGCGGGAGCAATACCAACTACAAGAGTAGACAAGGCAACCAGAGAAGGAAAGCAACAAGACACTGAATGAGAAACGGTAAGAGGCAAAAAAAAAAAAAAAAAAACACCCGGTAAGAGGCGATGAGAATACTAATGCCGCGATGACATGACTCCATCCATGAAAACGATGCCATAAGAAGACACGATGAGGAGGATCGACAATGGTGGGCGACTCATTACACCGAACGAAAGGAAGATGAAGAGCGGAGGCGAGGAGTTGGAACATAACAGATACAACGGCCACGAGAAGAGCCGATCAGCCAAAAAAAAACAACGGAGAAATGCGAGGAGAAAACGGTAACTTGGCTCAGTTGGTACACCCATGAACTGCTGAAATACAGACCTGACTTCGAATCCAGATGATAGAGCTTCATTCATGAGTAACACCAAATATTTCTGAATTGCCCGGGGCCGGTCAGCTACATGATGATATGTCAGGCCGTTGCCCTTTAAAAAGAGGGAAAAAGGGAAGTCAAAAAAAAGGAGTCCATCCATAGAGAGGAGAGAGAATGGCACGACGAGAACACGCGATCAGCAAGCGTCTGAAGCGGGGATGGGAAGAGGCGATACGAAAAGTAAGTGAGGACGTCAACGAGACGCGATACAATGGCGCCACCCCGTGTGAGCAAGCGGGGTTCAAGGGGAGAAGAACATGGTGCTCAGGATGTTTTCATATACGGACGAGCTAATCGCCAAGAGTAGGAAGAGCAGATGGAAGTGACGAGGAGGATGGTGATGGTGGCAGCAAGAACTGAAGCGATAGAATCCAATTAGGACGTCGGTCCACAGAGAAGAACGGACAGCCCATCTCAAGCCGAAGACGAGAAGAATTTGAACAGCCGAGCCTATGGACTCGGCTAGATAACCGTTCGATCTGGCAGCAAGAACTGAAGCGATGGAATCCAATTAGGACGTCAGTCCAAATTTGCTTCCCGCTGCATTCAGCCGATGAAGATCAGGGTCATCAAGCAGGAGGAGGGGTGTGGCAGACATCGCGCCTTGCAGAGAGTCTAAGAAAGAAAGTCGTGGCAGGAAGAGAAAAGAGGAGGGAGATCCCGAGAGACAATGGAGGAGATGAGGGAGGAGGGGTAAGACAGCAGAAGAAAGAGCAGAGAAGACGACATTACAGGATTCTGGAGAGATGAAACATGAGACGAGACGCATTGGGAAGTCGGAATCAGGGAAGGAGTGGTACATGGGTAGAAAAGGGAGGGGAAACAAAAAGAAGAAGAGACCGAGAGAGAGAGAGAGAGAGAGTACATAGAGGTCAGAGAGACCACGCACGACTCAAGAGCAACTACCAGAGACGGTGATCGACGACGACGTAGGCAGGAGGACGAGCGGCGGCATTGCGGATCACAGAGAAAGAAGGACACAGGTGTTCAGCACTCTCACTCGATTTTCAAGCACCGGCATCGAGAAGAGATCGGTGTAGCGAGAACTGGAGAGAGGCAGAGGACGAGGAGAATTGTGAAGAAACTGACCGGGTACAGAGACGAAAAGAAGAGAAGGGCCAGAAATACGGAAAGACGAGCAGCGTAGACAAGGGCAGTGGAGAGAAGAAACGAGAAATGAGGAAACAAGGCAAGAGAAGACGAGAGAAGAAGACTAAGTAACGACGAAAGAGTAGAATTGGAACCGATTAAAGAAAAGGACCGTGATCAAGAAAGGTGGAATGTAGGAAAATCCCCCACGAAGAAAAAGCTGTCGATAGAGACAACGCAAAAATTGAGGTCAAGGTAACAAAAGAGGCAACGCCACAGTCAGTGGGAGGGATGGGAGGGGAGAGGAGGGGAAGGGAGGGGAGGGGGGGGGGGGGGGGGGGGGGGGGGGGGGGGGGGGGGGGGGGGGGGGGGGGGGGGGGGGGAAGAGAGGGAAGGGAAGGGGAGGGGAGTGGGAGGGAGAGAGCGGAGAGGCGAGAGGCCATGCACACAAGGCAAGTGGGGGCTCGTTCCTAACCTTCACAGGGGAGAAGGACTTGGAGGGCACTAAGCCGGCCGCTTGCTTGGGGGAAGCAGCACGGCAAGGCGCCTTGGGATTTGACTGGCCCCCACCACTTCCAGGCGAAATCGGGATCTGCGCCAGAGGAACGGGCGATGGAAGCCCAGTGACCGGTCGCCGAGCCTTCGCTTGCAGACTGCGAGCGAACTCCCGGAAAAATGGTGTCGTGTGCTTCTCATGATGCTGCATCCGCTTTCCCTGTTGCTGCTGCTGCTGCTGCTGCTGCTGCTGTTGATGTTGTTGAGAGTGCTGATGATCCGGCCGGCCATCAGCCTTTAGAGAGCTGCAAAAACCCGAAGCCCGCCGCTGCCACAGCCAAGGTCGGCCTTCGGTTTTCCAAGAAGACGCCTTCTTGAGCTCCATATCCGCTGAGCACAAAAAGGATGGGCTTCGCCCTCTCTCTCTCTCTCACACACACACACACACTCACCTCCCACCACGACAGGAACAAAGATCAACTACACATCCTCTACGTCAAGCAGACCACACAAAACGCCCCCTTTCCTCCTCCGGCTTTTCCCTCCCCACCGGTTACCACCGCTACGACTTCAGTATCTAACGAAGACCCCACCTGTTAACCACCTCCACTCTCCCTCCCCAACTACCGACACTATCGACTCCTGCTTATACTACACGGCATCAGATCAACTACCTCCGCCAATCTCGCCTTCTCCCCCAAAAATAACCCCTCTCCAACCCCGTCACCTGTCTGGTGTTGTCGTTCTCCTCTACGTGGCTATCTTCGTTCCTCCCGCAAACCAATGCACGGAATGGAAACCCACGCGCACTGCATTGCCCGACACTGCCACCCCAGGCGGGAAAGGCCACGAGGAGAGCAGCGAGGATCCGAGAGCCGGTCGATAACCTCCCCCTCCCCCGCACTCCCGACCTCCCATCTTCTCTCTCGATGCCTGGTTGGAAGCCGAAAACGACACCCCTCCTGTTGATGATCCTTGCTGACCACTCCCGTCAGTAGGCGCACTGAAACCAGCAACCTGCAGCCCAGCAAAGAGCAGGGCTGTGCATCTCCACATCTCCCGCCATGACAGGTATCCACTGAACCGCCTTCCGAGATCAGAAATTCCCCAGGATCTTCCCGCCCTGGGTTCCCCGTCTCTCCCTGCCCGCCCTGCCTTCCCCGTCTCTCCCTCCCCACCCTGGCTTCCCCGTCTCTCACTTCCCTTCCCTCCCTTTTGCTCGCGCTTGTATCTTTCCTATCTCGATCCTGTAAGGGTCTGCTAGTGGCCTCTCTGTCAGCACCCACCCGCCTGCTCTTCTGCCTGTCTGCTCCCCCGCATGTCTGCTATCCTCTGCGCTCTCTCTCTCTCTCTCTCTCTCTCTCTCTCTCTCTCTCTCTCTCTCTCTCTCTCTCNATCCACCAGCGAAAATCCCAGCAATTGCCTTCGAACACTCTAAAGTGCAAGAGGGTCCTAACACCCTCAAAGTCCTCGTCTCCAGCTCCTCCTATGCCACGTCACTTTCTATGAAACTTGAATCCTCGTGCTCGCCACTCCTGCGAACTCACTCTCTCTCTCTCTCCCCACAGTGTGCCAGTCCCGCTATCCCGCTATCCTGCTCCAGCTATCCTGCTTCCGCTCTCTCTCTCTCTCTCTCTCTCTCTCTCTCTCTCTCTCTCTCTCTCTCTCTCTCTCTGCTATCCTCTGCGCTCTCTCTCTCTCTCTCTCTCTCTCTCTCTCTCTCTCTCTCTTGTCGCGGGTATGACTGCTGAGTGTGTGCGAAGTGTCGGGATCGTGAGCAAGCAAACAGCACACCGAGAGACAACAGGCCGCAGATTGTGAGCGCGGGAGAGCGGGCGACGAACATTCGGGCGCGCAAAGCACTTTGCAGCCGGCCCCTTCCTTCGGTTTGGCACTCGACGTTCCCGCCCAGCCGGCGAACAGCGCTGCTGTTGTCGTCATGCGAGCAAAATATAACATAATCGAGAGGGAAATGCATTGTAGTCCAATGAGGACAAAACAAAAGAAAAGGAATGCACCTCAAGAAAACTAAGGAAATGGTCCTTCGCAACTTGGAACGATACAGAGAAGATTAGCATGGTCCCTGCGCAAGGGTGACACGCATAAATCGAGAAATGGTCCAAGTTTTTGACGATTGTTTGTGTTTGGGCATGTGTTTGGGCATGGTCTTTGTTCAGGGGGGGCCAGGAAATGCACACGTATCTTGTTGTTTTCTTTGTTTTTTGCTTTCTCTTTTTCCTGTTTCTTTTTAGGAACAGACGAAAATTTCAAAAAAGAAAAACAGGGGCCACCACACGCGGCGGAGCACTACGTGTGTGATGATTCAAAAAAAGGAAAACGGGGCGGGTCAAGTGTCACTTCTTCTGTTTTCCTAAGGCGGAAATTTGATTACGGGCCCAGCCGGGTCCAGTGTCCCGTCGCAGGCTTCAGTCCATTGGTGGGAGCATCGCCTGCTGGAAACACAGAGGCACAATTTTTCTTTTTTTCGCAGGCTTCAGCCCATTGGTGGAGAGCATCGCCTGCTGGAAACGGGGTCCAGCGTCCCTCTTTGGATCATCATATGGTGTTGTCATGTAGTCCGTTGTCTTTGGAAAACATGTTCACAGGCACCACTTTTATCCTTTCTCATAACCCTGTCAACTTGCCTCCTATATACTCGTCCTTACTCAGCAAAAAACCCATCTTTCGAAGGACAGCAACCAGCAAAACAGAGCTTACTGGGACCATTACCCAGAGTAGGTGCAGGAAATATGGAACTTACCCTAGGAACAGTCAATCCTGAACCCTGGTTCCAGAGAAAAGAAAACGAAAGCCGCTGTCCTCAACCCTCATTCCTGAGAAAAAACACGGAAACCACAAGTTGTTGCTGACAACGGAAAGACCGACGACCAACCGGAAATTGAGACACGCCACACTTGCAGGAGAGGAAGTAGAAGGAAAGAAGAAGAAGAAGAAAAAGAGGCAAAGAGAAGAAGTAACCCACGCATTATAGTAAAAACCTCCCGAGCGTAACTCATTGAAAACCAGTTGAGCAAACATACCGGTGTTGTCTGGTTGCGAAACCAGTCCTCATAGATCCTGTCAGTGCAAAATAATGAATGCTAGCACTAATCTATATTGGACTCGAAGAAGGTAAAACCACGTCTACGTACTCAATTCTGCATCGTCACTTTCGAAACGAAAGATAACTTCCCCCCGAGCAGGCTCTCGCTATTACGTCAAATATCATCCAACTAACTCAACTTTGATGACATACCGTTGGGAGTTCAAATCCAAACAACCTAGAAAATCTTCAAGCCTAATGTTATGCCACTTCCTTGCCAAGCGGTAGCGATTCGAGTCCAAATCAGAAAAACTCCAAACAGGCCACCGAAAGTTGAAGTCCTCAAAACCCTTACAATCGTCGTTACCGCCTCGTAACCCTGATTGGTTAAAAATCGACCACCTACTCCAAACCTTTCAAAATAAAATTATGCCTAGATTTTTAGAACATTTGTTTGACGTCAAACGATGCACCCAACAAATAACCCATTTTCCTCAATTATTGATTTAACTCTAAAATATTCTCGACAATCCGTGATAGTTCTAGGATTGAAATGAAAGGAAAAGATAACGTTTTATAACAAAAGGTTCACAATGCATTAAATTTGTCGCTCGCTGGTAGTGTTGCACTCAGAAAATGGCATATTGGAAGCTATCGCCCTACATCTTTGTGTTTGGGTACGTAATACAGACTACCAAAAGTACGATGCGTATCACATTCTGCAATCGAGCGGTCGTGGCTACACCCAGCCCAACCTAGTTGTACCCGATGGCCCTGAGTGAAGTAATGGTCTAGGTACGGATCACGGTCAGGTGGGATTTTTAGGCAGATTACCCGAAAGGAAAGATGGTGAACTTGGGGGGGAAATTTCACTGTTTTCATCGACAATTTTTGTGCAAATTTCAGTAAAAATTCGAAGAGATGATTAACCGAGGACCGAAAATAATCGTTTCCGCCGACAATTTTTGTGTAAAATTCAGCAAAAATTCCAAAAACGAACGATATGAGTCCATAATGCAAACATAAAAAAAAGTCGTTCTCTGTTATGGGTTGGGTGCAATTTTGGTTTCCGGGCAAGTCAAGCTTCAGGTTGGGAAAAAAACAAAAACAGTTTGAGCTAAGTGAAGTTTGGGAATATTTTGAAAAGTGGTTACGGGTTGGGTATGACTGAAAAATATTTTGAAGTGTAGCTCCGAGTTAGGCCTGGGTAGCAAGAAAGACAAGGTTTGTCAGCATTGCTTTCTGTTTTTGCCACAGACTATAATTTTGATTGAACATACTTATGTATGCACCAAGTGAGTACTAACTTTATATTTTCTTTACGGACAAAGAAGAAGGGGTTGTCAAAAAACAACTTGATTCAACTATATCTAAAGATGATGGGACAATAGATATAGGTGTCCCCTATATAATAGCTAAAGGGAACACAAACAATACAATTAACCGTTGCAACTGAAAATTAACAATCTCGACACTTTCATAGGTAGTAGATGGTCAGTGATTATAACATAGATACATATCGCGCCAAAAAAAAAAATCTTAGATAATGGAGAGAGAGAGGGAAGAGAGTTGAAAACCGTAGTAATCTGCTTACAGAGGCTGGAAACAAAACGAGAGTAAAACACATATAGATGAATTGTGTTACAAAATTTTAACAAGATTGCAGGAAAGAGATATTTTTCACTCATCGAAAATGAGATATGACATTCATGACTGGAAAACCATAATTACAACAAGCACACAAACAAAATATTTACTCATGTTTTACTACACTCCAAAAGTTGTGGAAAATATATTTTACCATTTTATTTCGGTATGACATGATTCACATTCTTCAGATCAACAAATCCCTCAAAGCATATTAAATCACTAAAGAATTAATCACTTTCACACAAGGACCATCGACCCTCGCTCTGGTTACTTCAGCATTGTTCACAATGCAAATTATTAAAAGTTGACGAACGTATACATTAAAAAATCATATAGCGATGTCGGACAAAATGCACTGTAACAAAAACAAATACACATTTTAGTAAACAATCGTACAACAAGGAAAACTTTTATTACCTGTTCAAAACTCAATTGCATAAATATTGACATTGGACTAGGGTTTTTGAAAAAAATAGTCAATGATTGTTTTGATATCAATGAATTATTCATTAAAAGAACTACAAAATGAAAGTTGAAAACAACCCCGCTCTTCACTCATTCCCTAGCCTGTCGTGCTTAGGTTTTACTATTTCGAACATGACCCTACATGTGCACAAAAACATTGCCTATGGACATTTCCCGAGTCGCAAAATGTATCTCTCTTTCATATGGTAGCACAATGTATTACGTTATTCTCAACACACTAATCCAAAATTATACGTAAAATATTTTTTATAACATCCGTATCATAGTGAAAATTAAAAAAAAACTTGAAGTTTTTTTTTTAATCTCAATCTCTCAGGCGGAGTATGTCGGCATCGTCTAGTTTTATGAGACTTGTCATGTGCATTGAGGGGAAAAAAAAAAATGAACGAATAAAAAATATCTCATACTTTAAAAAATCAGCGTCAACGTTGACTTTTAATAGTTACAAAGCTACATTCTCTATAGCGTTCGATCCATTAATATAATTTTTTGTTGCAATTATTATTTTTTAAATAAGAGTAAGATTACTTGCACGATATACATGTTTATTTCACCTACTAATGATAAGTAAACACACGTCGTACTATAAATGTATACATACTTACTCAACGAGAAAACCAATGCATATGCTAGTGGACCTTTACAACGTTAAAAGACAAATTCATAAGGAAGAAGTCGCTCATAGCCAACAAACTCAATCATCAATGAAATTTGTCGAGACAAGGTTATGGGTCGAGATTAACGTGCAAACCTTACACACAACTTCCTTTCGCTTTTTATTTTATTTTCGTTTTCTTTCTTTAATTATTTCCCGCTCGATAGTGACAGCAACTCTGTGCATGTAACCCATAAAGCTAAGGACACTCGGCGCGCGGTAGAAAAATTACGCCGATTTCCCTACCTTCGCGTCCCTAGGCAAATCCGGTGGCTACCGCGGTCACATGACGATAGTGCTCTGCTGTACATCAGAGCGTCGAGCTTGCCTGGACCAATGGTAAGTCCAATGACGCACACCTATCCTTTGCTGAGGTAAGCGTCACCTGGACTTGTCCATGGTAGAGCATTGTCCAGACATACCTGACGCTGGAACGGAATACTCCGTAAAGACCCATGTGTATATAGTTTTTTCGGGTTGGCATAAGGTAGGTAGCGGGTCCTGGAGCAGGCATCGGGTACTCAGCGGAGGGTCAGGGCACCGTGTCCTCCGACATGATACCAAACCCCGCCCAGCGTCCCCGATGGGCCCAAAGAGTAGCGGCCGGTTAGTATAAAATAGTAAAGGTCGAATACTTCCTTACTCATTTCTACAACGTGCCGTAGGGAAGTTTCTCATTGTGATTTTGCGTTAGTTGCCATCTTACGCTCTCACTGCGCACATGGCCTCCTTCTTTCTTCTCTCGTGCAGCTACTCCGTATTACCTACGTATCCGCTTTCCGCTCTCTTCTCTAGTAACTCGGTCTTCTTGTTCTCAAACTCTCATTTAACCTCATTTTTATCGCGGCATACCTTTGCTTCTTCTTACACCATGCCTGGAGCACGTAGAGGACAGGGAAGAGGGAGAGGTGGTAGAGGAGGGAAGGCACGCGAAGAGCCGCCAGCTTGTGCACGACGCGAGTTCAACTCAGAGGAGGAGGAGGAGGAAGTGCGAGGATACAACTCTCACGTGAGAGTATATCAGCGTCAGCCCTTCGTAAGTTGGTATGAGAGAACTTCATCCCCTACGAGGATGAAGTACTTTCAAAAGAAGTTCGAGGCACGCTATGGTGCACCCGACACCTCCTCTCCTCCTTACTCCTCTAGAGCCCCCATTACTCCCGTGGCAAGCAGAGCCTTAGTGCCCACAGCGCCCCCACCGCACCATGCATGGTTCCTTCTCTTCCGCAGTTCAATAGTTGCACCCTCTACTGCATTTTTTTTTTCCTCTCTCTACTCCAGATGAAATTCATTGTCATCTTTTACCTTTTACATAAGCACAATGTCCTTTCCTTGAACCTCTGAGTCATTTTCTTTTCTTGACTTTTCAGTCCATTCCATAGTGTTCCTTTCTTAAGAGTTTGAATACCTCGAGGTCGGGAATGCAAGTTCCTCGTGAACTAGGCCGCTTTGTCGGCCACCAATTTAAAATTTAAGAAGGATTACTTATCACTCTTTCATTCACGACTTGGCTTTGACTTTCTATTGTCTTGCAATCTGAACTTTCTCTTTGACCTGCTCTGTGGGCACTCGTTGACAGCGGTATCAAGAGTGAGGCATACCAAACCCTTTTCTTGTTCTTTGGCCTGAGTGAAACGTCTTCTCAACTTCTCAAGCAACCTGGGGGATATCAAACCCTTTTTCTTTTCTCTGACCTTAAAGCTTTTGATGTGTCTGTATGATCCGACAAAATAGCAAGTTTCACAACTCCCCAAACATATTTCCAACATACAATTTTTCTGACAGACAATCATCACGCAGTACTTAAACAAAATAAATAAAAATAAAACCCATAATAAAATAAAAAGTAAATATAAATAATTTTTCACACCCAAGAGCTATTGATTGCCTTGGTTTTGATCCGCCATTGACCAGGAATGACAGACCTTTTGTTAGTCTGTCATACCTTATTTGGCCCGCCTCAGGCCAGGACCAATTAGACCATTTGTCTTAAACCACCAGTATCTCTGCCAGTGTTGGGAAATCACGAAGTCTTGGCTTTCCACGCACAAGGCGCTACCACGATGCGACTTTCTTCATTCCAATCGGAATAAAGAGATTGGAGATCAGCACGTTGAAGGTTCATCACCAGAAAACTGGTTTCTTTCGGCTGGCCAGAGAGAGTCGTGACCAACGCCCAGAAAATATGTCGACGAGGGCGTGGGATCCCACGAAGGCGCGAAGCTAGCGCCTAATCCAGGATCCCACGAAGGCTCCCACGAAGGCGCTGGGGGAACGATAGCTCTTCGAGCCTCTATGAAGTCACTCGAGGACGAAGGACGAAGGCTGCTCACAAGAGCTGGACACGAAGTGTAGTACCCGAACTTTTCGGGGGTGGGACACAGGGTCGACAATGTCCCATAAATTTGAATTTGATAATGCCGCGAGTGAACAGAAAATGAAAAAAAAAAATCCTTTCTCTACTGCAATGATGTCGGGCTGGGTAGTCCAAGAGGTCGTGCTCACAATCTTCCTCCACAGAATGCACCTTATAGGTAAGGCGGTCACATTCTGAATATTACTATTTTTATTTTTTTTTTGTCGTGTGTTTCTTATAAGTCCCCTGTCCGTGAATTGCTCAAGTTGTCCGTGATCTACTCAAGCTGTATTTTGTCATAGGATTGTAAGGCTCATCACACTGACACTTAGGGTAGTGTATCCAGCTATTTTCACGGCTGGATCCATGTGTCCGTTTTTTTCCCTTTTATTCACTTTTTGGAATCTGACAACCTGGCCACCGGGCTGAGATGCCCTCATTGAGGGGACACTCACATTACCACTTCCAATAATGTATACAACTGCAATCACGACCAAAACTTTGTTTCCTTTTTTTTTTTTTTTTTATGAGGTTCATGGCCGCAACTTTTCTTCTTCTTTTTTGTTTTTTTTTGTTCTTTCCTTGAGAGTACCAGAAAGAAAACGGAGTGGTACCCAGACTCGACAAAACTCGGAGCGCAGTGAAATTCAGGGTCGGCAATAACAGACTCGGAGGTACTGGTGGTTTAACGACCCTTTTAACCTGCCTCCAGGTCAGGACCACCATACCCACTACTTGAGTATGGAGACCTTTTGACACTCTCGCCAGGATACCCAGATTATAACGGGTCTGGTCACCCTATGACAGTAGATCTCCTGTCAATCAAATTATCCCGTATCCGGATCTCACCACTGCGGTCGGGGACCGGCTTACCCACCAGTTTTTCACCTAGGGCATTTGCTGCCCCGCCCCTATTTTTGAACGTGGGACCCGGTCTAACTACCATTCCAGACTCTGGCGAACCTCACTGGATTGCATCCTCTGACTGCGATAGGGTTCCAGTTGACCCCTTTTGATCTCATAGGCCAGACTCGCGGAGTCTTAGCCTCAGTCAACTATGAAATTCGACACTCGCGTCGGGGACTTGCTGACCCCACCAGATTGCAACCGACTGCAGTAAGGCTCTAACTAGCCCCGACAATCAATGCGTCTTTAGGTTAGAGAACAAAATCCCAGACATAGACAATCAAACAGAACATATCAAACCCACAGTCAGACAACCCATGCCCAAGATAACAAAACAAACATTTCTCAAGAGACGTCCTTTCGATCTCAAGAGGCACTGAACAACAACAAAATAAACAGCCAACTATGCATTTCCTAGAGACCTCCCTTCTGCATCAGGAAATACAAAGCACTGATCCCAAAGAGGTCCCTTCCCTCATTTGAGAATACTTCCGAGATACCTCCCGTCAGCCTCAAGGAAGTATAGGAATACTGACCCCAGAGAGGTTCCTTCCCTCATATGGGACAAAAGATAGGCAACTTAGTAAAGAAACACGAAGTCCTCATGCCGACAACTCTCTGGTCAAGCAAGGTTGAACTTCTTTCTACCTATCTTCTTGATAACCCTCTTGGACAGACAACTTAGCCAGAAGACACGAAGTCCCTCTATTGACAACTCTCTGGTCAAGCAGAGTTGAACTTCTTTTATGCCCGTCAGATTTTCTCCTCATCATGAGATTAAAATTGGTTTCTCTTGTACCACAACTATGAGTTTCTTGGAACTAAATATCACTGCAACTGCGCTTTACAGTTACTTCTCACTTAAGGATCTGATGCTCGTGAATCGACTGTAGCCCAGTATTTATGACACTTTGATCTCATCGTCTCTATCACTTATAGAAATAATAATATTAGTTCAAAATACAGGAACGAGTACAAATCATTCGAAAAATCATTCTCATACCTCTTGTGTCAGAATTTGACATGCTGAAAATTGACATACTGAATTGAAAATGCAAGAGTAGCCAAAGTTTACTAAAACTCTTGTCTTTGCTGTGCCTTTCTGTCTTATTACACTTCTCTCATTTTCCTAAAGCAGTTCTCTTACCGCTGATTGACTTTTCTTTCCTTTATTTGCAATTATTATAGCGACCAGGTCAGGGTCTCTGAAAATGAACTTACGAAGTTTTGACCCTGATACCATATCATGAACTCTTGAATCATCCATCTTCGATATCTCATAGATTTTCCCTCATGCTTCACGTATGATTCTGTAGGGACCAAACCATCAAAATTCCAATCATTTGGTCAACTGAGTTTCAAATGAATTGTCAAATAGCAGGACAACATCACCAACTTTTAGTTTCTCTTTCTTTATGTATCTCTTCTTATTTCATCTCTCTTGATCTGACAATCTGTTGGTTGTCATTCTCTCCGCAGCATCCATTACTGTTTGATCAACCTCTGATATCTGTCTCATTCTGATCTGAAGAAACTCTGAAATAGAGTACTCTCTGTCACTCTCTTGGCTTGACCAGGTTTTGATTATACTCTTAATAGGCAGAGTGACATACCGACCATACCGCAGAGTAAATAGATCATAATCAATGGTTCTGTTAACAGTGATGTTGTCAGCATAAACTGTTGCTCTTAATACTTTTGGCCAGTTACTGAGGTTCCCTTCACACCATTTAGCCAACGAATCTTTCAAAATTTTGTGACCTCTCTCAACCGGGGCATTAGCTTGAGGATGGTATGTAGTTACATATCGAATTATGACGCCCATTCTGAGAATGTTTTTTCTTACAATCTTATTTATAAATTCAGATCCTCTGTCTGAGACAAACTCTCTGATAAAGGGATACCTGAATAGACTTCCTCTATCCAGTCATCCACTTGCTCAACTGTCTTCCTCTTCAGAGTTTTTGCCTCAACGTATCCAGAAAAAATATCTCTCATGTTCAGTATGTATCTTATACCACCCTTGCCTAGAGGCATGGTGTAGAGGCATGGTGATGAGATCCAAGTGAACTCGGTTGCCTGACTCTACCAGGATAGTAAAAAATAAAGGCTCAATCATCCTTGCTGTTGACATCTTCTGACATAACACACATGACTTATAAAATCTGTAAATCATGTCTTTCATGCCCGGTTAGAAGTAGAGTTTAATTGTCTTAGAGTAGGTTGCTTGAGCAGCCCTATGGCCACCAGCAACCCCTCATGTAGAGCAACAATTATTTATAGTTGTCTCTTTTTCCCACATACAACTCTTAGTGGAGGTAAGCCTCCTTTGCCATCCACAAAGAGGTGACCTCTTTTAACCTGAACTTTTTCCTTAAATTTTTGCAGTAGTATTCTTTTAACTGTTCTTTTTCCATATTTTTTCAAATTTCTTGATAAATTTTATTATATTATTCAAAGATGAATGGTATCACTTCCTCTTTCTTCTCACCATCTTCTTCATTCTTTGAACCAGAACTCTCTCTCAGTTCATGAGCAACCATAACCGCTACATTGACCCTAGCATACCAATCATTTTATTCTTCTTTTTCTTCATTTTCAAAGATTAACTCATAGACATAAGCATTAAGAATTTCTCATCGGTTGTCTCTCTCTTCATGTCACAAGCTCCATTTGTAAGAGCTTTGAGTCTTATAGTCTTCACCGTCTTCCTCGTTTAGGAAGTTATCAACATAGGTAAATTATTGGATTGGTCCATCAACATTCTCATCTTTTTTTTTTCTCCATTCAATTCTACTTATGCCATTTGCCCAATTTTTCTCAGTGAGAATCTTCTCCATTTTAAAATCAAAAGTCCAAATGAAGACAATCCACTTGCTTACTGTTGGATCTACTTGTTGATGTTTTTTAATAGCAGGATGAATCTCCTTCCAAGTACATAGTGCCCGAAACACCTAAGACAGTGGATAATTGTCAGTAGCTCCTTCTTAAATTGAGTGTAGCCTCTCTCTGTAGAGTTTAGAGTTTTTTTATCAAATCTTAGGAGTCTCTCTTTCTCATTCCCATCCTTCTGAATAAGCACACCGCCAAAGGTCACTGATCCTCCATCTGCCCCGATGATGAAGGGTCTTCTCTCCTCATCATCATAGAAAGACACTCCCAACACTACTTCTCCATCTTTTAATTTTTCTTGTAAAGTCTCAACAACAGCCTATTTTTTTTCAGTCCATGATAAGTCAGCCCCTTGTCTCACCATCTCTCTTAGAGGTTCTGCAAGGGAAGCAAAATGAGGAATGAAAATTTTTCAAAACCCGCAGACACGCAATAAGCTTCTAACGTCTATCCCTCGCTTAAGAGGCAGAGACCGGTTCAAAATTTTATCTATCTTCATGAGGTCATGGCTCCTACCTTTGGAGAAACATTTAAAGTCCAAGATGGTTACCTCTTCTTGAAGGAGAAGAGACTTTGGTCCATTGGCAGTCAGATTATATTTTTGAAGTCTATCTAGGACCATCCTTACTCCTTCGGCACGTTCCCAAACAAACTTTCTGACCCCATTAGCAACCAAAGTCTCATCCCTTATAGGTCCTTTCACATGGTTATCGTCTATATAGGGGTTGATTATCTCAGGAGAGATATCCTGCATGACTTGGATTATATCCCTTTGAACCACTACCACACCATTGGTCCAACCTTAAGGTACCACACACATTTGAATAAGGTCCCTCGGCGTGTGCATGACAGTCATTGGTCGATTGCTGGGATCAATGAGAAACTGATCATAGCCAAAATATAAATCAATTAAGGAATAAATGCATCGACCAACAAAGGATTCAAAAATGAGATCAACATTAGGGAGACTATCTGCATCACGTACCATTACTTGGTTGAGCTTCTGAAGATTTTGTATCCACCTCAGAAACCAATGGTTAGCATACGGTCCATCAGCAGGTTCAACAACATTGAAAACAATCTTTTTATCAACATACTTTACTACCCTTGCCTCTTCCTTCAAGGCATACATGGTCAGTTTATCATTCCATGAAATATGATTGACTATCCAAATTTTTATAATCTCAATCATATCCACGTTCAACCACCCTCTCTCCTCGTCATTGAAGGAGAATGTTCTAGAAAATTATTGACACACTTTGAATATATATTCTTTCTCGACATGGAAAATAAATTGATCTGATTCCACCTTCATTTTGTCAAATCTTTGTTTGGTGACTCTGTTCCCCAATTTTGCAGATTTCCTTAATGTTTTAATAATTCTTATTTTTTTTTTCAGTGCTTCATCATAATCATTTCAATTAGGACTGCCACAGGGTTCTTCTTCAACCTTTTGAACTTGTATTTTCTTTTTTACCTAGTGAGTATTTTTCTAAAAAATGATGAGTTGATGCAAACTTTAACTCTATTTTCCCGCTCTTAACAGTTTCAACAACCCTCTTGAACGCTTCAATATGTTCATCCTCATCTTTAAGTTTGCCAATAACTTTCATCATGTTTGACATCTGATTTATATCAACTAAAACTTCCTCCTTGACTTCTTGCTTATTATTTCCTTTTATCTTTTATATATTCTCAACAAATTATTCCCTCCTGATTGAGTTGACTGATATCTTATTCTTATGATGATGGGACGTATAACCCATAAAGGTTTGTTCTTGTGCAATCTCCGGATCTTGCAAGCCAATCCAGGATTACCCCCGTGACTGAAGAACTGGACAACTTTCATCCTCTGTAAAAATGAAGTGTCAATAATACAATCATGGTCTAGGTCTGGCACCACGAATCCCAACAGTTCGACTGACATCATTCCAACCTTGATAGGTAAGTTGTCAATAAACCCTGCTACGAAAAGTTGCCCAACAATATTACTTAATATTTGCTTTGATGACCTATCAATGGTCAGGTCACAAATTTGCGTAACTCTCTCAGAGAGAAGTATCCTTTCTGCCCCAGAATCCACAAGGGCTCGAATTTTCACCTGATTAATGTAGATAGTCAAATACCCACAGCCAATGGTTGCAAATGTCATCTTACATCCTGGTAAAGTCGTGTTGACTTGGCTGGGAAAGACTGGTCCCAGATAATTAACAACCTTCATTTTCTTATCAATCAACTTCTCTTAGTTTTTCTCTCAACTTTGGTGTTAACGTCATTGCCTCTTTGAAAGACAAAATCACTTTTGTTTCTTCTAACACTTTTGTAATTACAGTTTCATCTTCCAACTTACTATTGAGGATGAATTTTCTCTTCTTCCCTTACTCACTCTTCTTAAATTGAGGGTCTGGTTCTTGATAATCAAGAATGTCAATTAGAGTCTCTTCGGCCTTTATTTTCTTTTTTTCCTCTATCATTTGTGACGTAAAACGTGCATGAAGATTTTTCACTTCTCCAAGCACCTCATTGGGTTCCATGATGAGCTCCGGTGGTAGATCACTCTCAAAAGACATCATGTTGGCTGAACAAGGGTGCTCACTAGAAGAAAATGTCACTAACTCATAAGGAATCAGAAAAATTGAACTCTCTCATAACGATAGCCCTAGTGTTAAAGACTGTAGAGACAATTCAGTCAGTAAAAGAGAGACATCAGTCTTTGTACAAGCTCCTCAGACAATTCACCAATGAAGAAGTGAACATGCACACTGACCTTTTTCTTCTTCTTTTTCTTCATATTCTCTTCATGTTTAAGGGCAAGAAGTCTCATACCTCCAGGATGCATGAGATCCAATTTGTTCCATGAACTGTCACAGATATGACATATTGCATCCTTTTTAGTCACCCCACTCTTCACATCCTCCTCCAAAGGCTTACAGTAGGTGGTAGTATGACCTCCTTCACCATAATAATAATAGATAAAACTCTTCCTTGGACGCTCATCATACTTCCTTCTTTTCCTGTTCTCCTTTACACCATTCCCTCTGTTCTTTCTCGACCTGGAGGAATCTCCTTTCTTACCATAACTATCATCATATTCTTCATCTTCGTTGTCAACCTTTTTTTTTTTTTTTTTCATCAGCAACATGATTAGCAGGCATGTAATTGACCATAACTCGATGAATAAGATTTTGAGCACTTAAATTGTTCCCTCTGTTCATACCATTATCGGTCTCATAGTCTTCAGTCAGTGTACTGATCTGATTCAGTGACCATTTTTTGTGTGAGACCATACGCAGAGTTCTAACTATTGCAATCATTTCATCCCATCTAAGAGGGTTGTGTTGAGTTTGATTGAAAACAGTCTGTCTCTCATTATCTGTTAAATCAGTCATAAAATATATGACATCTCTAAGCCTCATCCAAGTATAAAATTTTCCTAGCTGTTTGGATAGAAGTTTGAAGGAAGACATTGAAGGTGTCATACTTAGCTCTTCTGATGTTGAGTAAGTCCTTGGTGGTAGCTCAAACTCTCTCTTCATTCTCTTTTTAACTTCTTCCCATGTTGTAGCCAATTCCATCAACTCTTGGACAACCAACCTTGAGTCAGTATCGTAATAAGATAGAAGGTGTTTGAGTCATTGTTTGTCTATCCAGCCATAACTTAGACCAAATAGTTCATATTTATAAAAAAAATCATTTACTTGAGGTCCTCTCAAGCATGAAATTCTTTCATCTGACCTCTTTGCTCTTGCGATATCTGACCTTCCTTTTATCGTGCCAACTATCTCGACCCACTCTCGTATAACACCAACCAGGGTCTCTTCATGAGTCTCTGTAGAGGAACTAAGTCTCCCTCGTCCAACCATTTTGACCATAAACTTCCCCCGATATTCTCTTATCTTTTTTTCTGTCACTTTTGTTTTCTTCTCTCTTGTTTTTCAATCTTTTACTCTTCTGGCAATTTCATTTATCTATTTTTTTGTTTGCTCCACCCCATGAGAATTTTTTACATAGACAGTGTAGACAATAATACGCTGGGTGGTAATCAAAGGTAACGCAATCCTTCTCAACCTTCCAATATAATCCTCAATTAATTTCCTTTCATCATCCCTACTCAATCTTCTGTTATATCCTTTCACAGTACCCCGGATCGTGAAGTACCGTGTTAGGTCTATAATCTCATGGTCAAATTGCATGGCTTATGGATCGTTGTTGATTCTCTTGGCAAAAGAGACTCGTTCTCTAGAGGAGTGATATGATATTCTCTCAGTAATTCTCACTCTCACTACCTTCAGTAAATAACTAATCTCAGTCTGGTCAATGACGATTTTTATGGCAAAATCTCTCATCCAATCAAAGAAAGGTTGCAAAAACTCAAGCTCATCCGAAGCAGAGAAGTTCCTGTCTGAGATCCGAGGAATCCTTTCTGTCTTGACCACTCTTCCCTCCAATACAACTCCGAATGTTAGTTTTTCAACGAGACCAGACATTATCGATCATTATAGATAGCGTAAGGAGAGGTAGACCTCATGGAAAGTGTAATTAAGGATTTCAAACTTGCGTTCAAAAGCATTTAAGGGTAAAGACTTTATCACCGCTGTGGAGTCACTCTCCTTTGTGTTACTTATTACGACAATGACTTCAAGAAAAGGCGACCAGTCTTTCCTGTCGTTAAAGCAATCAGTAGTTAAAAAGACAAAGAGTCTCTCAAATTGCCTTATTCCTTCTCCCCAAGTTACTTTTCTCTGTATTTTTTTCAGCCACTCAATTGTCCTTATAAGACTGATATAAGCTCCAAGTCGGCATTCCAAACAACCAACTTCCTTCTCTAGGCATGCTGGAGCGTAAATCCTCACGTCCAGGCTGCCGGTGTTCAGGAATTTGATCACTGAAATGTGAAATATTATTTGCCCTCTTACACAGGTCTCGTACCTCAGAATTACGAAGGAATTATGGGACCCAGTTTCTTTATATGGTTTACCTCTCACAACAATTATCCTTGCTGTTGAGAGTATTCCTCTTGAGCCCTCATCACCTTCCATATAAAATCTATAATGACTAACCAATTATTATTTAAAAACATAAACCCTTCAACAAATGGAGACTATATCCCAGTAAAGGGTATGACATACGTACTCCACGAGAAACTTTCCCCTACCTGTTCAAGTCTTCCCTTTTCGTCATGCACAATATGTGATGCTCGTTGCCAGCATCGACTAATTCAACACTCTTCAAACCTATGTCGTGATACGTAGATCCCAATGTCAAACTCATAAAGGTCAATAAAATACCAGGTAAGAACATACATACCATCAAGTTCCCATCCCAGATTCTTTAGTGCCTCATACCTCACAATTTCGTAGGGAGTCACAACTCTCTTTGTTACAGAATTAAGAGAACTGAGTAGTTTATCAGAATCCTCCTTACTCAGCCTCCTATATCCTCTTTCCGGCCTAAACTAGAGTCTCACTATTGAAGATACGTATGGTTGACTCATTTGCGTCTTTGGTCTCCTCTCACTTTCAGTGCAAACTCAATCATTGTCGACCAATTGTTTCTTGAAAAAATATCAGGTAAAGGAGGAGTTCGGAATCCCTAAAATACAGCAAACCGAATAGATCCAATGAAGCACTTATTTTCTCACTAAAATCTCTCTTTCTTTTTCAGTACTGCTTCCTCAGCAAATTCCTATCATCTCTCATACACAACATTAACACTTCTTTCTTTAGGAACATAAATTCTTACATCATATGTGTCCAGGTCTGTAAAGTGAAATGTCATGACATAAAATCGTTCCTGCTCCCATCCACTCTCAACTATCTCATACTTGATAATCTTGTACGAGAACACTTCTTTCTCACTTAAAGCGTTCAGTGATCTCAAGAGGCATTCGACTTTTTCCTTGCTCGGACCTGAGCCTCTGTCAAATTTCAGTCTTTTTTGTTTGATTTTCTCTGCTGAAGTTTCTCTTGCTCTTATGACAGCCTTCTCATTTCTTCCACCTCAGTACCATGTTAATTATTGACAACCAATTACTCCCGTTACAGTAGCTCTCAGGAACAGGCGGAATTGGAATTGTCCTATAGGTTACATGCATTACCCCCCATTCCATTTTCTTCTTTCGCCTAATTAGATTTGCCTTTTCATCATAGATAGACTGAACGACAATTTCCCATAGCCAGTTAAAGGCCTCACCATCATTGCAGTCTCCCTTCTTGATATAGGGACGAATATCATAGATATCTCCCTCCAAGAAGTGAGCCAGCATGACACGGATGGTCGAACTGCTAGAGTGGTAAGCCAAACTATGCTCGTACTGATAGGGGAATACCCCTTTCATATTAAATTTTGAGAGCTCTTTCTGTGAATCAGTAGTTAACATTCTTGATGGAATTTCTTACCCTTTGACTCGTTCTCTTCTTTCTAAGTTTTTCAAGGACGTTAAGGGCTCATAAGACACACCTGTGATCAAGCTTGATGCTCTCCAATAAGTGAAGTTAGTTTTATCCTCCGGTCTAGTGTGGTACCTCACACATGAAGAGATAAGACTCAATCAGTAACTGAGAATTTCCAAGAGAATGATGTCTCAATCAAAATAATAGAGTCAGTCTAAAAATTCAGGAATTGTCAACAGTCCTCAAACCCTAATAAAAAACTCAAAGTTTATACTGACCCAATCTCGTTCCGGACACGGAAAATTTTTATGTCCCCGGCAACGGCGCCACTTTTCTCAGTCGGGTCACTTCGGGTGACCAGAAAGCCAACAGGCTGTCACGCAGGATTTTTGTTCCTGATAGCAATAAATAAAATAAATTAAATAAAGCAAATCCCTTCCTGATGTGTGCGTCCGGCTTCGAGTGAGACCCTTAAATTACGGTCTTCGCCAGTCCCCGGTCTTAGAAATCTTTTATTTTGATTCGGAACAGCAAGAACCACACAAATATTAATCATAACTTTTCTGGTATGTCATATATGCATCAATTTGCCAATTTTATAATTTTTAAGAACTGTGACAGAATCATCAAACAACGCAATCTTAAGGCAGAGACAATGCAAAAGAAACAAAACTGACTGACTCGAGCAATGACAAGATAAGTGAGGGAAATGTGAAAATTCATAATAGTCTCAGAGAGTACACGTAAAGAGCATAGCCAACACTATTAAAGAGTCTTCACTCATCCCTTTGGGTCATATACTCAATCTCTCGTTTTGCTCTGCGTTTCCTGTGCTTCGAGCTATGTCTCCGTACTCCCTGAGACTACGGTCTCTGGATATAAAGTCGTTTGAACCCTGGGAGCTCTGAACACTTTCATCCAAGTCCCATGACACGGAAGTCAACCATAACACAAAATTCCTCCCATAGAGTAGGAAGGTATGGTTGAGAGAAGATCCCTCGTCTGAGATGCCGAAACTCTGAGGGTTCTTTCAATGCCTCGTAATCAATCACCGCAGGGGAAATGTACCTCTTGGCTAACTTTACCAAGTCTTCCCAACAAGAACCATCTGTGAGAAGGAAGGGAACTGAAGATCTGGGATAGTCAGTGTAGAGTTTCGGCCCAAAGCTATGAATCAATTTGATCCCACCCTCATCAAACTCTCGTTTTTTCTCCTCAAGGTACATCGCTGCCGAAAGCCAGACTGAGTCAAAATGCTCATGAGTCTCCTTGCCTCTCTTCAGATAAGGTCTCAAATCCTGAATGGTACCTCCCGCAAACTCGGCATGAACCACGAAGATAGATAGTTCACCTTGCTTGAAGCCAGTTGCACTTACATACTGATGCTGGAAGGCATCTTTGGAAGCAATCCGATTGAAACTGGCCTAAACCGACTCTTCAACCGAGAATGATTGAACTGTACTCATGTGCTAGTCAAGTGTTGAAGCTGTTTTGCTCTGGCTGGAAGGTTCGAGCGACCCGGATAACTGGATGTTGATTGAATACTGATTTAATACCAATTAGATGCTGATTGAAAACTCATTGAATATTGATTGAACACTGATTGAATACTGATTGAATATTGATTGAATACTGCCAACTTGATAGCGACACAGAGTACTGCTCACTTGATAGCTGCGCTGAGTACTGCTCACTTGATAGCAGCGCTGAGTACTGCTCACTGATAGTAGCGCTGAGTACTGGTCACTAATAACAGTGCTGAGTACTGGTCACTGATAACAGCGTTGAGTACTTCTTATTGATAACAGCGATGAGTACTGCTCACTGATAACAACGTTGAGTACTGGGGTACTGAGGGTTGTGCGTTGCTTACTGATTGGGTACGCTGGCGAAGTCCTCAAGGAGAGGGATCTGAGCACTCTCACACTCTCTTAGACTTCGCCCTGGCCTGTTCGATCGTCTCAATGAACGAGTAGGTACTGTGCAGTTTTCCATCGGGTCCGTAGGAGTATATGATGTATTTGATGTTTTTCCGGGCTTTCACTAATTTCAGTGCGAGTTCTCTCATTAACCTTATGTAGCACTAAAGATTCTCGGGCGTTTCCTCCCCCCAAGCTTTCAACTCATTTTGATAGAGTGCAAAGGATATCGATTAAATCTTTTCACCACCCATGCTTACTCTATGCAAGTTTCTAATCAGTTTGTCGAGGAGAAGAAAAATGACTCTGTTTGCTTTCTGCACCGAGTCTAGTCATCAACGACTTACACTCTATTGCGATACATCTGCCAGACGTCGTCTTTAGTCCAATGAAGCACGCAGAAGCACTCCCAGTTACCTTACTCTTCACAGCTGCATAACATCACCAAATATAACCCCTTTTATGTTGTCATTCAAAGTTCAATCTTGGGATATGATACTGCAGGCAGTTGTACCTGTTGAGTGATACAGCCTTGCCGGGAAGATAAGATAATGACCGAGTAGAGGTAACTGATACAAAACGATTCTGATTCAATAATAACTCAGAGGACCAGAGCTTGTTCCCTCAAAACTGATCATTACCCGCAGAATTTGGGTAGCGATCTCTAGGCATCTGCATGGGTTAAGCGCAACACGTATCGTTGGTAGGGTTGCACGCAACACCTCAGACTGCAAGCTCAACTTAAATGGCATACAAGGTGCTGACTGACACGACTCCTAGTCAAGAATGGTGCAGGGCCTAATTTGTTTGACATCCTCACCATCAGACCTAACACAACTCGATGGTTGTATATGGCCGTTGGGATGATGCAGAGGACAACGTCTCTGAGTATTGAGTCACTTGAAACTCACTTCCGAGAGTTCACACATGACTCGTTTTCACTTGTTTGGTAAAAGTCACTTGGTGCGAAAATAAAGAGAAAATTCCAAGGGATCACCTACGGTAATCATTAGTGGTGAATGAATATCTCTCTTCAGAGCACTGAACCACACTTAGTATTCCCGAACACTTTTACTGAGTTCACTCCCTCTCCAACCTGAGACATGGGGTTTTAATCGATTTTTATCCTGCCGGTTAAAGGAGCTTGTTCTCAGTTACTATCCCCTTGCCGGCAACTTTCCAACTATACTTTTCAAAACAACATTAAAGGGATTGCAAAGCTATGTAGTCAGAGCCTTCGGACTGCGCTCCACCATTGACTCTCACTAGTAAGAGCCAGTTATTAATCCTCATTGGCAAGATCTGCAGCCTGCATCCCCTTAACTCTTGATGCCAGTTTTACTGCAAGGTTTTCTGACGCCTCACCTTTATTTAGAGTCTAACCCTCAAATCGTTCATTAACAAGTCTCTTGCCTACCGAAATTAAGGGTTGCATGAGGCTCACTCACATGCAGCACAACTGCCACTGCGCTTTGCTTGTTCATTTTTCACACACTGGTACCGCCACTTACCTTACCATACTCCCGTACAATACCAAAGTGTCACTAGAAGCCTCCTCTTACCAAATACGCTCGTAAGGCTCAAGGAAGGTTTCAATTTTGTATTGCACTCGTACAGGCATCATAAAACCTATAGGCGAGATAACATTCGATCACCAAGTCAAACTCAACTTTCGGTGCACGCCAGACCCAGTAATGCAGGGAACGGTCGATAGCAGAAATAGATCCCCAATCACTCGTGACAGTGACTATACCCAGCGGCTGCAATTAAGGACCAAATTTTCTTTTAGTCACCATCCAACATGTATTTTGCCAGAAGGTAGGCGATCATACAAGATGCAGACGATCTGTTACCCATCTGGGGCGACGACATGAAGGTAACGAAAACCGAAGGAAACACACCTAAGTAGGACTCTTTTTCGGGACCAATTCATCTAAGTTTCCTCTGGACCCGTCACGCTTACTTATCACTATGTACGTGTTGTATGAATTTAAAACTTGTGGCACAATCCGCTTATTTTTAACAGACACTCTTAAATGAATAAGCCCTGGTCTCATGAGTGCCACTCACAATTATAAATAGTTCACGCGGGGGGAATCAATCGAACGAGTTTGCTGAACTCATGTTTTAACGATAAATACACCGGGGGGCCGAAAGAAAACATGAAATAGACTCAATTTTGCATCTGAGTGACAAAACAAACTGATAAGGAAAATACTAATCACAACAATCATTGTCAACTTATCCCAACAAGGTCACTTCCTACTTTTTTAGTCACCGTCGACACTTCCATGCATTACATGATTACATGTCAGCCCAAACCGGTCTTATGAAATCAAGGTCGTTTTAGTCTGCCTACTGAACTTTCCTCGTTTTCACCAAAACTAGGGCACACACAAAACATGGATAGTTAGGATCGTTGTCGCCGGCGGCACAATCCGCTTGACAACCATACTTTCTTACATTTGTGGACTCGTCATACAACTAATATTAAAGTCCCTTATCCACAAGAGTGCACTGGAACTGTAGAGAGCTCTTTATTGAGGATCTACACACTGGGATCTTGCTCAATGCTCCTCATTGCCCATTCTTGTAACTAACTCTGACAGAGGGAAGAGGGAAAAGACATGCAATGCTAGCCAAGTGCAGGTACAAGTAGCCTCGAACAGAACTATTTAGTATTACTAACCGTTAAACCTTATCGTTTCTGGTGGCAGTAAGCCTCTTCAGGTCGCTGACTCGCATTCGTGTTCTCTTGACGAGGCAGGGCCTCGGACGATGAGCGTTGCTGGTTTGCGTCAGGATTTTTGATGATGTCAATGAAATTGCTTCTCCCCATCCCTTACATGAGTGTGCCTCAACACTGCAAACCCCCTTCCGCACATACACTGCCATGAGCCCAGTCGCTTGGTTGTTTCACGACGCCCTACTGCCCCGTGGCACAACTGAAGAGGGCGAGTAGTAACTCTTTTATTAAGGACGGCTTCTTGAAAAGCCACTCCCTCCCTCCTAAAGATTGCTCGCACAGATTAAACCCCTCTTCACTAGCACGCTTGTCATTGCTCAACGTAGCTGTCAGACAGGACGTACTAACTTCCTTACAACAAACAAGAAGTCATCTGCGTTGAGCTGGTGATGTCAACAAGAGACACAGGTGCCCCTCCCATGGGGGTTCCTGTGCACACGCTCCTTCCCCTACTAGACAAGTCACATACGAGAGGCTTAACTTTGACCACCTTTTCTTCTCAAACGATCCCCAAGGAGCAGTGAGGCATGACCCAGATTACGCACACGGAGCCTAAGATGAGCAACAAACCCTTTTACCGTTCTGAGATAAAGAGGAGAGTCTATAGAGGCTGCTTGCAACAATAGACTAACAAGGCAGAAGGTATCAGGAAGAGAAGGCAGTTGGTGTCAACAGAGTCACCTTGTCATGAGAGCGCGCGAAGTTCACATTGCGATGACTTCCACTCCATGCCTATGCACGCTCAGGCTCTTGTCAAGACCAGAACAAAGGCAGTTTTTTTTTTTTTTTTTTTTGCGACAGGTGGACAAGTTCTCCTTTACCAGGTTAGCGACAGACACTCCAATTAGCATGCGATATCAACAAAAAGTCTCCTGGACGACCTTGATTTCTCTCTTCTTGTGTGACTTCTCACATGCGCATTCTTTTTTGTACCCCTCTCTCTCAATTGTCTTTGTCCCTCTCTGCAACCGCTTCACGGCCCAAGTCTCGTCGTCGCGAGTTAGGCCCCCGTGCTCTCATTTACTACCACCTCTACGTCAACGATGGAGCAGGGTACTGCGTTTCTGGAGATCGCTATTCCGACTCCAGAAGCTGACTTCGACGAAAAATACCTCATATCTCCCCCACAAACGAGAGTTGAGTCCCTCTTCATGCATCACTGCATCACGCACAACCCTGCCACGTATCGTGTCCTTCTCACCCTCTCTCTCTCTCTCTCTCTCTGCTGACCCGTAACCGCCTCACTGCCTCAGTCTCTCTGCTGGGCCGAGCTGGCCTCTTTGCCGTCCTCTACGGACTCGGTCGGCGGGTGCTCTCTCCTCCACCGCTCCAGCCCGTGCGAGGACCGAGTTTGCGCATCGCTAGCCTCAGACTCAGCCTCCGAGTCTCGGTCCAGAAGCAGGAAGAAGGAAGGAAATTACAACGCCGCTGTGGCCAGAAGCCGCTAGATCAACCCAAACTAAATCAAGGGTCCAGATCAGCGCGCAGACCTAACACACGACTTCCTTTCGCTTTTTATTTTATTTTCTTTTTCTTTCTTCAATTCTTTTCCGCTCGACAATGACAGCAGCTCCGTGCATGTAACCCATAAAGCTAAGGGCACTCGGTGCACGGTAAGAAAACTGCGTCGATCTCCCTACCTTCGTGTCCCTGGGCAAGTCCGGCGGCTACCGCGGCCATAGGCCGGTAGTGCTCTGCTGTACAGCAGAATGTCGAGCCTGCATGGACCAATGGTAAGTCCAGTGACGCACCCCCATCCTTTGCTAAGGTAAGCCTCAAACAGACCTGTCCACAGTAGAGCACCGCCCAGACATGCCTGGTGCATGAACGAAATACTCCGTAAAGACCCATGTGCACACAGTTTTCTTGGGTTGGCATTAGGTAGGTAGCGGGTCCTGGAGCAGGCATCGTGTACTCAGTGGAGGGCCAAGGCACCGCACCCTCTGACAACGTGTAAGGCTATATAGACAAATAAGATCATTTATGATGAAATGGGTAGACCTCATGAAAATACAAAATCAGTTTAATTTTGTCTTCTTTATTTAAAACAAAATTCTCTTATAGTGCTTACATAATTAACCATTATCAAACAAGAGTATTTTTTGACAAACAGGTAAGTGAAAGGTAGAAGGAAGACAATCATTTTCACCAGTCCTAAATAGGCACAATCGATCTCCTTTTCAAGCATCCTTCTACCTACCTGCACACTTAAAAACAACCAACAAGTCCAACAATCCAACAATTCATACTCATGTTAGATCCCCACCTTTCACATGCATGACCACACATCCTTTACCCTACCTTTTCGTTTTGATACTTTAATGAAAAGCAGGGTTGAACAAAGTGTGGGTCCACACAGGTGTGAAGGGGAATCGAGTCGCTGACTAACCTTGAGTGAAGCGGTGTTGAATGCGTCCTGGCCCACTCAAGAAAGTCAAGAAAAATACACGCATTGCAGAAAAAAACTGCAGTCCTGAGGTAAGTCTCGGGCCAACCACTAGTTCCAATCCGTCCCTAACTCAAATGTCCCACACACGGTAGTCCCAAGTGTGAAGATGGCGAACCGCACGTGTCCCAATAAAATCCACCAGTCCCAAGTAGTCCCAGATGGTCT
Organism: Chara braunii; assembly: GCA_003427395.1. Taxonomy (NCBI): domain Eukaryota; kingdom Viridiplantae; phylum Streptophyta; class Charophyceae; order Charales; family Characeae; genus Chara; species Chara braunii. The sequence goes on along the minus strand of BFEA01000722.1, from coordinate 154,818 downwards.
CACGCCACAAACCACTATTGGATGGTCCTGGTTACCAAAACCGCTCACTCCATGTGTTCCCCGAAAAAACAAATGTGGTATCGAATGGCGAAACTATAAGTGTCCTGAGTCCCAATGGTCACGTCGTCCGATCGCATCCCAACTGGTCCTGTTGGCTGGCGCACTGCGTCACGTGGTCCCCCAAAAAATAAATAGCCTTACACGTGCATCCTAACTGATTAATGAGTGTCACATAACATAATCCACCGCACCCACCACCAAGCATGCCTCAAGGCTGCCGATTGCACCCTACCACACTCCTAAAAAAAATAAAAATAAAAAATAAAATGCCGCACAGGATAGTCGAACACCACCCTTGAAGCCAAGTCTCAGGTGCATACTATAGTTGGTACCACAATGACTCCTTACTAAAAACTGCAAATACCACATCGTCAAATCAGCAGCACGTCCCCTAAAAAGACCCACTCCCCATCGCCAAACGAACAACATTCTCACACTGAAAAATATTATTGCAATCGTATTGTAGAAACGATGATACCTATTCTCCATAATTTAGTACCGCCGACGTGCCGAAAATTTGGCAGCATAACCCCACTGAAACGTCAATTCCGCCATGAAGTAAAATGAGCAGCACCTCCTATACAGAAAAACTGTGCTACTGACGGGTCAAAAATTCGACAGCGCAACCCAACCAAACGGGGTGTAGCATGTTGTGATATAGTACCAACACTTTCTTGATAAACGTCCCGCCGACGCCATAAAATTTCAGCAACATTTCCCTTCCCGAAATGACGATCATCTTGCCGCGAATCAGACCACTGACACCTCCATCAACGCCGCTTTGAAGTGTGTAGTTGCCGATGAAATTCTCCCCAAAGTATAGTCCTTGCTGCACAGTCCTGGTCCAACTTTGCTCAAAATGTTTTCTTTGTAAAAGTCAAACTTTGTTTTCAACTTATGCCCGACTTAGCATAATTCTTGGAGACCTACTTCTCTAGGGGAAGTGTTGCCAAAATTTATACTAATGTAGGGAGTTAAACAAATTTTAACTCTTTGAAGTCAAAAACTTATTTTCGATGTCATATTTAGCTTAGTATAATTTTTGAAAAGGTGCTTTCTCTAAAGGAAGTGTTGCCGAAAGTTTTATAGTTTCAAGATATATCATTTTTTAATAGGAAAAACCTTTGCGATCCACCCTGTACAGAGAAATGTTGTCAAAATTTTCCTTAAATTATGATATTGGTCAAAAATAGGTTTAGATTTAGTCTTATGAGGAATTGGAGTGAGATGTGATATGGATTTTTATTCCCCATGCACTTAAACGTCGCTTCGGATACTAATCAGTGTTGTGTTACAAGTCTTTTTTGTTCATTTTGATTCAAGGCTTGACTAGTTTCATCCTGACCCTACGAGCATGAACATATTTTATTATCATTGATAACATGTTGGTTGCCGATTGTCGATTTCTAACTTAAATCTAACTCATTCTCACAACTTGACCTTTGTTTATTCGAGCTTTTATTAAATGACCATTAAAAAAAAAATTGAGTGTTTTCTTTTGGAAGGTTGGACAAAGGCCGAGGCTTGTGTGAATAAGGCAAGGGGTGTGAGTGCAGAGAGTGGTTGGAGTTGACCCTGTTAGTGTGTGGTCTGTCGATGTTGAATCTCTATGTGATTGCATGTATGTTTGTAATTTGAACTATGAATTTGACTTGTTTGCGATCATTTACTTATTTGAAAGAAAGTCACACTTTGATTGTAAGAGTGATTGACTCTTGTCTAATAATCACACTATATTTATATTTTGTGTATTCGTGCGATCTGCTTTCACTACGTGCAAGGATTGTGCAATATCGGTTTAAGAAAAGAGAGAGACCCCTTTAATTTTGCTCATTGAATCTTTATAATTGAACGTTGAGGTATGTAGCGACTGATAAACTCAAACTCCTTGACCTCGTCAAAAACCTCCAAAGATGGAGTCTGTTCTCATAACTCAAGGGCGTTTCGCCACCACAAAGGGATGAAGCCCGCCTACTGCTCCTCTCAGCAGTGTGCATAAGAAGGTAAGACTCATAATAGCTTTCGCAATTGTCTAATTTAAAAAGATTAACCCCTCAAAACGCGTGTCATCCAACACTTGAGTGTCGAAGCCCGCCCACCGCTCCTCTCAGCAGTGTGCATCAGAAGGTAAGACTCACAATCGCTTTCGCAATTGTCTAATGTAATGAGATTAACCCCTCAAAACGCGTGTCATCCAACACTTGCGTATCAAAACGAACCTCAAAATCATTGAGGACCGCATGATTATGAACACCACACAGTACGTTATCATTGCGGCGGCTTGCATATTCATGCATGACTAGTCGATATAATAAAGTTTACGCCGCCTCGTTATTTATTCAAAATCTCGCACGCGATGCTTGCTTATTCAGTTGCCAACAAATTATAGGTCGGACGTGAATAAGAGACTAGGCGCGATTAACGTACGAAACTTGATTTTATTTTGTGAAGTGTAACGCGTGATTAGATTGACCGTCCTAGTCGACCGGCATAGGACTGCGGTTGGCAGATCAATCCTCAGAGCATCGGTTCGTGCGTGGGTCTGATTAAGACATTCGGTCACGCGTACCCCCTATGCTATAACGAACGAAAAACGCCCTCGGCTGCTCACCTCTGCGATTGCACTCGAAAAAACTTTCGCACACTGTTCGGTAGCTCGGCGGGGATACAACTACCTAAGGGTGGTGACAAACCCTTGGGGTGGAGGTAAGTTATGCCTCGCGTGACCTCTATCCTGTCGTAGGGGTTCGCGAGAGGTATGGATGACGCACTCGGTCGAAGTGACAACCGCTCTGCGACAAAGTCCTTCAAAATCCTGCTTGACGAGGCCGGGAGGGTCCTCCTTTGTAGGACCAATGTGCTCGACAATGAGTATCATTCACGACGAAATTTCATCGAAGGGCCGTTTTAATCACGCGATTTGCGTTTTCGGGCAATCCATTGGACAAAGATATATTTGGGACGGTGTGTCGGAGTAAAACACCCCTTCGTGGCAAAAGTTGTTCTACCTCCCCCTTAAATTCTAGTTAGTTATCCATTAAAATCTCCTTCGTGTCTAGGTGCGTATTGAGAAATCGATCGATATAAGAGGCTATCTAAGAGACCTTATGTGTCTTGTTGTACGGGTAAATTTCTAACTATTTCGTGAAGTGGTCTATCAATACTAATAAAATTGAATATTCACAACGGTAAGGACCATTTGGCATATTGATGTCCGTAGTGTCCATACTGACGCGTTCGAAAGGGTGCTCAACCTTTATTGGCATGATTGTACTCGGTGGCTATACTAGCGCTTAATTCGCCGCACACTCTAGACAATATTTTACCATGTGTCTGACGTCTTCGTGGATATTAGACAAAAACCACTTGTCCGTTCGATAGTTACCTAAGTGACACGTACTGTGAAATGAGCGGTCTGCACCTAGTCAGCACATCTGACCCACCGTCAACCGTAATCTCGATCAGTTAGTTTTGCGGTGCTCTAGGTAGTCTTCTTTTCATTGGTAATCTCGGGATCTCTCATTAACAAAACATATGTCGTCCTTACGTAGGAATCCAAGGATTTGCCAATTAATTTAGATAATAAAATTTTATTTATCCAGCCTTCCGTTCGTTAGTATTATCGTACTGCAAGCCATCGGTCTTAGCTGCCTCGAACCTAGTTTCTATAGAAAGTTTATCTCCTACACAGTGAGTATTCTTAGGGCTTATAACCTGTTCGATAGCGGATGCAAGCTCTATGGGCACGATTAACACACTAGGCACAATCTACCTAGTCAGTAAAACCAGGGTTTATCATCTGTTCGATAATGGATGAAAGCTCTGTGGGCACGATGGACACACTTGGCACAATCTACCTGGTGAGTAAAACCATCGTCTGTGGGATAGAAGTGCATGACATAAACACATGGAATGCAAGTGCAAAAAAACATAATTTATCAGAGAGATTAGTGAAGAAGGAGAGGCAGAAAAATTCAGAGGAGGAGGGGAAAACAGAGGAAGGAGAGGGGGGGTCAGCCATAGCTTACATCGGGGGATATCAACCATTGTACAGGAACTCCACCTCTCCATATGCAGACTCGTTCTTACGCTTCGGATCGTTCCACAACTCTACTTCTTCACTTGCGGTTACCTTAGATGATCGTTGGAGACGTGTCAACCCGTCAACATTTTTGTATCTCTCGTGCTTTCAATGACGAATGTCAAAGTCCATGCTCTGCAAGATAGTTGCCTATCGTCCCATCATACTCGAATAATCCTTCAACTTCTTCAAGGCTAGCACAAACTCATGATTGGTGACAAGAGTGAACTTTCAGCCATACATATACGCTATGAAGTGGTTGATGCCCAGGGAACCGTTGTCGGGGCAAATACCCTGACAAGGGTATTTGCCGGGGCTTTTCAACGTCAGACGTTGTTCGACTCTTTCGTTGGATTGAAGGACCTGATGAGACCGACGTTGCCAAAAGTTTATTCATGCCTGACCTATGACCGAGAGACTAAAAGTTTTCGAACTTTAGTCCGAACGCATGTGGCGTCCGGAAGTAGTAGATGTGAATGGTAGTAATCGGAAGTGCTTCGTTTTTGTTGAGACCGCAGAGGCACGCGGGCGTGGGAACGCTAAAGCTAGACCTATTCTACCTAAATAGGCTAAAAAGAGGGGTGCGCCGGGTATAGGGCCACGATGCAGAAGGGAATAGAAAGAAGGGTTTTCTTTTTGGGCCGCGGGGGTGGACCTCGAGCCAAGGTGGGGGCCGCAGTCCGATGCTGAGGCCTACGCGGTTAGGTGGCCAACCAAGCCGCGATCACGCGGGCAACCGGGGGGGTAGGGCCAACAAGCGAGGCCTCAGGCAGGCGAGCCCTGCAAGGCCTCGGCATGGGGATAGAGACTGAGCAAACTCTTCTTATAGAAGAGCTGCTCCTATCACTTTCGTGATAGGAGCTAGCCAGTAGGTTACCGTGTCTGACTTCCACCCAACACATGTTGGGATCGAGCCTGAAACTGTGCACCTAGTGGTGCTAGCTCCTTTTGCAGCTGGTGCTTGGTGACGCGGCCGATCTCGGCCGTGCGATCTAAGGATCACACAACTGAGATCAGCCGCGCGGAGTATGGTCTGCGCAAGGATGACACGCATGAACCAAAAAATGGTCCAAAAGTCTTCCCCGATCCCGATTAGGATCGAACTTGGGTCTGTATTTCAACAGATCGTGGGTATACCACGATGTAAAGTGATCGTTGGCAAAGCCAACGCAAAAAAAAAAAAAAAAAAAAAAAAAAAACTAGAACTAAAGGGAAGAAACAGCGCCAATTGGCGCCTTTGGAAGTACCTGGGGCACTTCAGCCCAAGTGGATGAGACAGTACCCGTGAAAACGGGTGACCATTTTGCAGCAGGGTAAGTTTTTTCCTTTTTTTCTTTTTTTTTAAAGATTTTCATATGTTTTCTTCTTTTAGATTTGCTTTAAATTTCTTTAGTTAGATTTTTTTTTTTTAGATTCGTTATTTTTTTTTAGATTTTCTTTGTTTTCTCTTTTTCTTTTTAGTTTGTGAAGTGCCCGTTCGTTTCGACGAACGGGCTGGGTATTTCCAATCGTGGGCTCAATACGGACGAAAGAATCTGCCTCCACAGGGCGGCTACATTCAGGACGTGACGTTTTGAGGCACAAGGGACTCTCTGCACACATTTCAGGTCGCTTCAGTTGGCGAGAGCTGACAACTTGCTTGTCGATAGCTACAACCACAACTGGGCACACACACACACAAAAAGAGAGAGAGAGAGAGAGAGAGAGAGAGAGAGAGAGAGA
>BFEA01000722.1:106720-127358 GCA_003427395.1 Chara braunii | reverse complement strand
GGGGAGGTTGGGTCGAGGTCGGGTCGAGGTTGGGTCAGTTCGAGACGGAGGCGGGATCGGGATGGGGAGTAAGGGGGGGAGGGGAGTCTGGGGAAGTCGGGATCGGGAAGATCAAAATTGATAGATGGGAAAAACGGGGGGTGGGGGAAATGGGGGGGGACACGGGGGGAAGTCGGGATCGAGATGAGATCGGGGGAAAAATCAGGGTGAGGTCTGATGAGATCAAGATTAGGGGATGGGAAAATGGGAAGCGGGAAACGGGGAAAGTCGTGATCGGGATGAGATCGGGTGAAAGTCGGGGGAAGCTCCGGGGAGATGAAGATCGGGGGATGGGAAAGGGAACGGGGAAGTCAGGATCGGGATGTGGACGAGGAGGAGGAGGAGGAGGAGGAGGAGGAGGAGGAGGACGACGACGACAACGACGACGACGACGAAGAAGAAGAAGAGGTAGAAGAAGAAAAAGTAGAATAGGAAGAAGGAGGAGAAAAAGAAAAAGAAGATTCGACGAAGAAGGAACTTATAAAAGTTAGAAAACAAAAAGAAATAAAAGTTAAAAAAACGAAAAGAAGAAGAAGAAGAAGATATGGCGGCGGCGGAGGAGGAGGACGAGGAGGAGGCGGAGGCGGCGGAGGAGGAGGAGGCGGAGGAGGAGGAGGAGGAGGAAAAGGCATACCTACCAAGGGGTTCGATGCTCCGATGGCGAATGCTGCGTGGCGACGAGCGCAGGGCAGCCCGACTGTTCGTTCGAATTCGAACAGGGGACCCGGCTGCCCCTTCCCGCTAGGCCGCCCGCCCAACCCCACCCCCCAAACACCCCCCCTAGACCCCCATCTAACCCCCAGACCCTTCGGAGGGCCGGTAACGCCTGCTGGGCGAACGTGTTCGCAAACCTCCGAAAGCCGTTCGTGCGAACGCGCTCGCTCCCCGTTCGGGCGAACGACCGAACGTGTTCAGACGTTCGGAAAACTTTCAAACAAGTTCGGTGTGTTACGCAGCTTTACGGAAAGCACTTCCGTCATTTCTACAACACCAAAGAGTCAATTAAATTTTGGTTTTTTTAAGTTTTATATCTGGCTTAGTAGAAATTTGAACAACCTTATTTTCTAGAGGAAGTGTTGCCCGAATTTTACTAATTTAGGGAGTTAGACAAAATTTAACTTCGGGAAGTCGGATCATTTTCAAATTTTGTATTTAGCTTTGTATTAATTTTGGAATGACATTTCTCTAGAGGAAGTGCTACATAATTTTTTACAAAACAAGGAGTTCATTAAATTTTGATTTTTCAACTTTTGTTTAAGTTTTATATGGTCCTTAGTTGAAGTATGGAAAACCTTGTTCTCTAGGGGAAGTGTTAGTCGAAATTTATACTAATTGAAGGAGTGAGACAAAATTTAACTTTGGAAAGTGAGACTCGTTTTCAAATTTTGTATTTAGCTTGTATAAATTTTGGATGGATATTCATTTAAAGGGAGTGTTGTCGAACTTTCTACAAATCGAAAGAGTTCGTTAATTTTTTTTTTAACAGCTACAAATCTAAGGAGTTAGTTAAATTTTGTCTTGACAAGAACTCAAGGCTCAATTCGAATTTATTTGACTTGATATAAATCATGAAAGTCTACTTTTCTAAAGGAGATGCTGCCCAAATTTTTACTAATTCGTGAGTTCTTATCTTACTTAGTATAAATCTGAGAAGTCGACTTCTCTGAAGGAGATGCTGCCCAAATTTTTACTCATTCTAGGAGTTAGACAACATTTGACTCTTTGGAGTTGAGGACCATTTCAATTTTCATATTCAACGAATATAAAATTTGAAAAGGTACTTCTCCTACGGGCAACGCTATCAAAATTTTCCTAGCTTAAAAAAATTATATTATATTTTGATAGGAAATATTATAGTAATCCACCATGTATAGACCCTGTACAGGGGAGATGTTGTCAAATGTTTCCTTTCCTTTGACACATGCATAGAGGTAGATTCAGACTTCGCCATTGAGAGGACTTGAGTAAAACATACTGTGGAAAATTTGTTTGTCTTTTGTTACAAGTCTTCTTTGATTATTTCGATTCAGGATTGGACTAGTTTGTGTTGCACTTTATTGAATGGCCATTTAGCAAAGATACTAACGATTTTATTGCGGAAGGTTGGGTAAAGGTTGAGGCTTGTATGGCTAACGCGAGGGGTATGAACTCAAAAAGTGACTGAAGTTGAACCCGTGTAGTACATCGACTTTTGGTTAAATCTTTGATGTGATTGTATGTATGATTGTGGTTCGGACTCTGGATTTGATTTGCTTGCAATTATATGTATTGCTAAGCCAAACAAAAATGAAAAATCACCAAAGCTCGCGGTGTCAAAACGTTACTATTTGTTTTTTTCACTTTTCACTTTTTGTTTTCACTTTATTGCGGGACCTAAAATAATTTATTATATTTTGAATTTTTTTCAGTGAGTTTTGCATTATGTAAAGTACACATATATAAATTTTCAAGGCGTTTGGCTATGTCAAAAAAAAAATAAAAAATCACCAAAGATGGCGGTGTCGAAAACGTTCTCGCTCACTCACTCATTTTAATTCTCTTTTCATTTTTTATTATTTTTATTATTAGTTTTATTTTATGTTTCTAATTGTTATTTCAAATTTGGTAAGGAATTTGGATGTAGTGCTCAAACGAATGTTATTTATTGTATTTGTCTTCATAATATATATATTTTTAAATGATTTTGATTTTTTTTATTTTTTATTTTTATTTTTTTATTTGTCCGCGTTCGACCCGAACGGCCAAACGTATCCGCAAGTGGTCCCGTACGTTCGGGCGTTCGGCCCGTCCTGAACGCCTGTTATCTTGTATACGACCTCCATACGTACGGGCGTTCGGGGTTCCGTACGGGGTCCAAACCCGAATACGTATATTGAATATATTCAAAAATGACTTTCAAATAATTGGAACCAAGATAGAAAACAAGTCCTTTTTTTACTTTACCTTATAATGAATGTAACGGAGTTTTTTTTTTATTACATTTTTTTAATAGAAAATTTATACAAATGCTTGCAAATCAAAAATTCAAAACTAGACTACTCAAATATAAAGAAAATACAATTAAAGATTTAGTAGGCACACCCACCAAAAAAATATTTCGTGGCCTAAAAATAATTATTTTTTTTTCTGAATTGTTTTTTTTAAGTTCTCTATGACTTGAGGTACATGCCTATAAATTTTGAGACCATTTTACTAAGCCAAATAAGAATTAAAAATCGTCAAAGATGGCAATATCAAAACTTGCTCGTCCTCTTTTTTCTTTTCACTTTGTACTTTTTGTTTTCACTTGAGTTTCTGGTCTAAATATTTTTTTTTTATTTTTTAAAACTTTTAAATTTTTAGGGCATTTAGATATGTAAAAAAAAAAAAAAACATTGTACGCACTCACTAAATTTTTTTATTTTTTATTATTAGTATTTATTTTTTCGTTATTTTTTTTTTCAAATTTGGTAAGGAATTTGGATGTAATGCTCATGCAAATCGTGTTTAATTTATTTTTCTTCATAACATATCTTTTTTTCATTTTTTTTTGATTTTTTTTTTTTTTTTTTTGGTTCCCAAGAGGTTCCATATGTTCGGGCGTTCGGCTCGTCCTGAATGCTGGTTACCTTGTATATATCGTCACAAACAGAACTGCCCGGTAGACCATAGGCAGAGAGAGAGAAGAGGACAACAATATATATCTATTATATATATATGGAGGAAGTCGCACTATAATAATGAGAAGTGATCACCGTAATTATGAACAGTGATCGTCTCCTGTCGTGTCTCTCTCTCTTTCTCTCTATATGTATATATTCTGAGCATCGTGTCGGATCTACTGCAACGGTGCGTAATTTGGTTTGAGTGGACAGAGAGATCCCTCGTTTGCCTTTGTTTTTTTTCTAAATTTTTGTAGTTGGATGTTGATGTCTGTGACAACCGTCAAAGTTAAACCCCTCGACTTCTTTCCATACCCTGAATGATGAAGCTCATCTCCACGACCATAAGGGTAGACTGTCACAACAGGCCAAAACCTATATACTATCCACTTCCCGCAGGGTGCAAAAGAGGGTGTGGTTCTCAACCGCCTTGGCGGTTGTCTAACGTCGAGAGATTAACCCCTCAAGGCACGTGTCAACCGACACTTAAGTATTGAAAATGACCCTCGAGGCCACGGAGGGCCACGGGATCATGGGTACTACATAGTACGCCATCATTGTGACTGCTTGTGCATCCAGGCATGATTGGCCAGTATGAGAAAGCATGCGCCCATGAGGTATTTATTATGAGCCTCGTGCGTGACGCTCAACTAATTCAGTGTTGAAAAGGTTATGGGTCGGATTGTAAAAGGACTAGGAGAGTTTTGTTTGTATGAGTAATAACTTGATTCTATGTCTTTGGCGTGGTGTAACCCGTGGTAAGAATGATGTTTCGTAGTCGACCGACGACGAATAGCGCTTGGAACTTCAGCCACGCATACGGATCTGATAGAGGCATGCGACGACCGCACGTACCCCCTACGCTACACCTCTGCGATTGCAACTGATCATCTTTTGCACGTGATTCGGTAGCTCGGCGGGGATACATCCACCTAAGGGATGGTGACAGCTCCTGCAGGTGCACGTAAGTTATACCTCGCATGACCCTATCCTGCCGTAGAGGTTCGCGAGAGGTATGGCTGGCGCACTTGGCCGAAGCGGCGACGAAGTTCCACTGCACCGTGATAGAAAGTCTTGCACAAAATGATGGGTGACCCAACCGGGAGGGTCCCCGTGCGGTACCGATGCGCTCGACAACGTCTTTCATGCATAGGGTCCCTTCAAGGACAAGCCCGGTGAACAGTGAAAAACCACAACCACAACCAAGACGGCTTGAACCCAACATCACTTATCCGTCGAAAATGCAACCTGGACCGGGTAGACTAGAACTGGATCAGATCAACCTTGATTATCAGGAAAGCACTAAGAGAAGGGAAGGGGCTCAAGACCTCTCCCTTGCACAAAAGTTGGTGCTTCACGTCTATTGCCAAACAGAGGTCGTGAAAGGAACGACGGAAGAGTCTGACAGAGAGGGTGGAATTCCTTTCTTGTTTCAAGGGCCAATGTGACAATCTGTTCAAGTGCAAGAGTCAACCAGACTGGTTATGGTTCTAGGATTAGTTTGTCGATTTCTTTCAGCGACAGTGCCTCAGTCTGTGTGATGAGATATATTATTGTTAGTCCTCCTTTAGTCTTAGCTTGGGCGATTCTTCCCCATGCCACACTGCTGATGACAATGTCCTCCCCATCATTGCACCTCCATAGGTGTGTTGCTACCTTCTTTATAATTGCTGACAACACACCTTCGGATAGGGTCCATGGGATTGATCTATTCCATAGAGTTCCTAAGACTACATTGTTGCTTACTGCCACTTTGCCCATTATGAGGTTTGATTTCTGTTCCATGCTTCAAACTTCTTCAACATAGGTTCAAGCACCATTTCTTGTGGTCCACTGGTATACCGTAAGGGGGCAATTTTAATTCCCAGGACTCTGGTAGATTTTTCTGGCAGGAGCCATCCAAGTTTTGGGTCTTCAGGTAACCCCATGATGATTGATCCTCCCCCAGTTTACAAACATGTCCGACAACCTATTGATTGCTGTTCCATGCTTCAAACTTCTTCAGCATTGGGTTCAAGCAGCATTTACTGTGGTCCACTGGTATACCATAGGGGGGCATTCTTAATTCCCAGGACGCTGGTAGATTTTTCCGGCGGGAACCATTCAACTTTGGGGTCTTCAGATGGCCTAAGCCCATGATGATTGATCCACCATCCCACTGTTTTCATCCCCCAGTTTACAGACATATCCGACAACCTACAAAATCTATCCATGTCAAAGTTGGATTTCCAAGATGTTCTTGTAAGGTGCCTCCACCATTAAACCGCCAGTACTTGGCCCAACTATCGGCCGTGGGAAAAAATACAGTGTAAACATTTCTAGTTGGATGCAGCACTCCTGTAGTAGACTGTACGCTTCCTAAAATTGTGGCTTGTTAACGAGCAAGACTTTAGGAAGTACTGGTGGTTTAATAAGAGGGCATTTGCAAACAGGGAACAGATAGGGATGACTTCACCCACTCCCAGTGGATTGTACGCTTCCTAAAATTGTGGCTTGTTACCGGGCAAAGAGTTTAGGAAGTACTGGTGGTTTAATGATAGGTCATTTGCAAACAGGGAACATACAGGGATCGCTTCACCCAGGATTGCAGTGACTTGTATTCATATTCTATCTTTGTGCTTTCTAAGGTCAGCGGCTATGGCTGCCATAATGACTATGAAGAGGTATGGTGCAAGGGTATATCCCTGTCTGACTGATTGGTGGAGGGGAATCTCCAGGGCTATACCCCATTAATTTGAATTTTTGTTGTTGCTATAAAGTGGAAAATCGACACTCGTCTCCTGCACATGTTACCCATACCAACTTTAGCACACTCAATAGTAAAATGCCAAATAGAACAAATTCTCGCATTCTGTTTTTTCTTTCCGTGTACCAGCAGTTAAACAACAATTTTTTCCTTTCATCTTTGTCACTTTTACGTTTTTTGCTTTTTTGAGTTTATCCGAAGAACCACCAAACTATGGCTACCATAATGACTATGAAGAGGTATGGTGCGAGAGAATAGTCTTGTCTGACTGATTGGTGGAGGGGGATCCCCAAGGCTAGAGCCCCATTAATTTGAACCTCTGTTGTTGCTATAAAGTGGAGAATCGACACTCATCTTCTGCACATGTTCCCATATCGACACTCATCTTCTGCACATGGTACCTATAATCAGTTTATCCAAAAGTCCATCGTCCACATGGTCATAGGCCTTCTCAAAGTTGATAAGTACCAAAGTTCCGAGTTGCATTGCCTTTATCCTGTCTCACTGTTCTTAATGAGCAGGATATTGTCATGAACGCTCCTTCCTTCCGTAATGCAATCTGGGCTGGGTGAATCACCTCTCCTATTATGAACACCAGAGTTGCCAGTAGCATTGACTTGACTTTATCCTGTCTCACTGTTCTTAATGAGCGATGTATTGTCGTGAATGCTCCTTCCTTCCATAGTGCAGTCTGGGCTGGGTGAATCACCTCTCCTACTATGCTTTTAAGTTTGTTTGCCAAAGCTTTGAATATCATCTTGTAGACCATTGTTAGTAGGGTTATTGCCCTATTTTGCTAGGCTGTTTTTTCTGGGCGGCCAGGCACCCAACTCTTGTCCGATTACACGCCTGGGTGCCTGGCCAGGAATGACCCCTGGGCAGGGTTCCAAGCAGCCCCAGCCCAAAAAACAAAACCAACAAAAAATCAAAAATTTTTGGGAAAAACAAATGTTGTGTAGAATTGCAATACGAAGGACTCACAGAATCAAAATCACATCAAAGCCTTTAGCCCATTTCAAACCAATAGCCCCAACGAAAAAAAAAAAAAAAAAAAAAAAAAAAAAAAAAAAAAAAATTCAGGAAAAAAAAATGGCGTGTACAATTCCAATACAAACGACTCACAGAATAAAAAACCACACCAAACCCTTTAGCCCATTTAAAACCAATTTATACCCTCCTTCCCCCGCCCTAGCCCCAGCGCAAAAAAAAAAAACAGAACAAAGAAAATCAAAACTTTCTGGAATTTTTTTTTTGTGTAGAGTTCCAATACAAACGACTCACAGAATCAAAATACACCAAAACCTTTACCCATTTAAAACCAATTTATACCCCCCTTCCCCGGTGTTGACATCCAACTTTCAAAAAGAGAAACGAGCCCAGATTTGGATCCTTTGGGAGAGCGCAGAACCACCCCCCCCTCCCCAAAAAAAAAACAGGCGTCAAACCTCCCCCAGCGCCACCCCCAGGTACCCCACCGGGCAGGACTGCCCGGGCATGACAGTCTTCCTTGCTGTTTTGTATTGGAGTACCCTTGCCCCATATATTCCCCCATACGTCCATCCTTCCAAGAATCCAAACCTCATTGACAAAGTTGACGAGGTCTTGGTTGAAGATGTTTCAATACATTTCCCAAGGTAATTACCGACGTTTTGTCTTCTTCCGTAGTATAGTCCATCACTGTTCTTTGTGTCTAGGAGATTATTTTGTTGGTCGGTGTGATGAATTCTCTAATGTCCTCCTGCACGCTTCAGGGGCTGAGTTGTCCACTGTGGAATTCAAGAGGATTTTGAATAACATTCTCGCTATTTTTACATATTGTGGCGTTGTGTATGCAGGTTCGGCATCGGCTATTTGGGACAAAGGGAGAGGACATTGTGCCCTCCCATCCGTGTTTGTACTCGCGTGCACACCGCATTGCAGGTGAGTACAAACCCCCCGCTGTACTCATTTGATTACTCTACGAATTGTTGACAGGATTTACGGGGCTACAAAATTAAAAAAGCATGGGACAGCGGCCACCGAAGTCTAGTATGCAGGAAAAAAAAAATGATTGTTCTTTAATGCATAGTATGTTCTTTGGCTTGTCTTGAGAGAGAGAGAGAGAGAGAGAGAGAGAGAGAGAGAGAGAGAGAGAGAGAGAGAGAGAGAGAGAGGACGGGCATGTCTTCCCCCGAGCACAATACACCCTGATAAGGATGTATATAACCTATATTTCCGGTCAGGTGCAGCAATCAAATTCGTGTTTGACTCATCTACGTGGGAGTGYTYTACAATGTTCAGTGGAACAAATACAAGATAACATGGTGGTGGTTGAAACAGGGCTGAAAACTCGATTCATTTGTTTGAAACATGAACTGGAAGAAAAAAGGAAAATTGGAGATGAATTCAATTTTGGAGTAGAAAATGTAGAAGTGTTTGGTGAACCAAAAATGATTTTGCCTAAACAAATAATGAGAGTGCGGGGAGAGAGAGAGAGAGAGAGAGAGAGAGAGAGAGAGAGAGAGAGAGAGAGAGCATGGGCGCATCCTCCCCAAACAAAACACACCTGATAACATACATATGCATACAAACCTTTTTTTGGGCCGAAAAGGGCGTTGTACACACGGGTACACCTTTCACTCGCCGTTGTACGCGATGTACGTGCGCGCACCTTGCATACATCACATTCAAATGGTCACATCATCCCTGCCATCTATTTTCTGTGTTTTCAAGTAATGCTTATTGCGTGTTTGACATGGTTTATGCAAGATTTTGTTGTTCTTGTTCATCACTTGCCTCCTCTTTTATTTCGTTCTTTAAACCACCAGTACTTGGCCCAGCTATCGGCCTCCCCAAAAAATAGAGTAGAAACGTTTCTAATCGGATGAATTTGGGCACTCCTGTAGTAGCCTGGACGTTTCCTAAAATCAAGGCGCGTTAACAGGCACGACTCTAGGAAGGACTGGTTGTTTAAAGAGAAAGGCCAGACTGCATCCTCTAGGGAAGGGGATGAGAGTTCATCAGTTGCCTCCTACCATTGTAAAGATAGAAGCATTTTTGTTGATGTTCTTCTTCCAGATATTTCATAGCTGCCCATGCCACAAAGAATCCCTCGCACCTTCGTGCAAGAAAGCCGAGACCGGTGTTAAACCAGATGACTCGGGAGTTACATTTCCTCGTTGCTTTTTCCAAAAAAGCTAGGAGTCTCTAATGAGGGACTGCAGTTGGGAAAGGACTCGTTATGACATGTTCGTTATATAATAGCCTTTCCTTTGCTCCGTTTTTTAAACTTTTTTTCCTGCACGTGAGGATTATCATGGTCATTCTGTGGTCTACTTCCTTGTGGGGGCCGCGTGGACTGATCGAGGCTAATTGCAGTGCCCCTTCTAGATCCTCTGATAAGGGTATCGAATCTATCCTTGCCCTTGACATATGTTCATGTGTCTTAGACATGAGAAGTCCTTACTCGCTAGGTTTGTTCGTCAATATGTATCAATCGGCCCTCGCAAGGATTGGAGGTCAGCTATAATCCTCTCGTCCTCAACTGCTGTTTGACAGGTCTGGCCTCTTTTCCCCAATCTGTCATCGTCCTTGTCTGGTGAAACATTGAAATCATCCGTTGGGCATGAGGGATATCCCTGTTGGGATGCGACTTTGTATATTAACAAATGACTATTTCCTGTTCGAAACTGTGTTTGGTGCATATGAAATACAATTCTTATTTATCTAATTATTTATTTACCACATTTGCAATACAAATTCAATAAAATTACAATATAGTAACTAAGAAATAATAGTGCTATGACGATTTGTGTGAATTCAGGGATACATTCAGCGATGCCTCCGCCCTGGTGAGTCTGCCTCTTGGGAGTGGGGTAAGTCCAATTCCCTATTCCTTCTTCTTCTTTTTTTTTTTTTTAATTAAAAAAAACGGCAACGGCCTCTAGATATTATCACTGAACTGACCGGGACGAGGTAATTCAGAATTATTTTATTCTGGTCATCTGATCGTATCTGGATTCCAGCTCGGGTCTGCATTTCAACAGTTCGTGGGCTTTTTCCTCCTCTGTCTTCCTTCTCCTTCTGATCTTCCTCCATTTCCTCAATTCTCTGCCTTTTCTCTTTTGTCCTGTGTTAGTCCCCGAGCGGCCCGGCTGGGGGATGGTTGCCCAGGTACCCTCCCGGGCGGCCCGGACCGGGCAGGGCCCGGGCAGGGTCCCAGGCGAGCCCAGCGCATAATATTCTAAAAAAAATAGAAAATAAAAAATTTTCAAAAAAATCCGAAAAAGAAA
This sequence comes from Chara braunii, assembly GCA_003427395.1. Classification (NCBI taxonomy): domain Eukaryota; kingdom Viridiplantae; phylum Streptophyta; class Charophyceae; order Charales; family Characeae; genus Chara; species Chara braunii. Next base: position 116,661 of record BFEA01000722.1, on the reverse strand, counting down.
AATGTTGTGTAAAATTGCAATACAAACGACTTTTGGCCGAGGGCAACCTCAAAATTCCTTGTTAATTTCAAGATAAAAATATATGAGGAAACCTGAGTCCCAAAAGACTCCAAATGTACCCTTTTAAGCCCTTTAGTCACTGTTTATACCCCCCAACCCCCCCTGGATGACCCATCACCAAAACCGAAGTTAAGACCGGATTCTGACTGCTTGGGCCAAGCGCAGTCCTGGCCTGAAGTCTTTTCTTTGGGGGGGGGATACTTGCCTCTTTTTTGACCCGTCTGGTTTTGCCGGGCGACCCCCTTCTGCCCAACTGGCCCGGACGTGCCTGGCCGGGCGACGGCCCAACATAGCTTTCGTCCTCATTCTCATCATGCCCACTGCTCTCCCCCTTTCCAATCACTGTTAATGATCTTTCATTGTTGACAGAGTCTTCCCGACTCCACTAGTGGTTAACCGGAACCGCCACTTTCAGCTCCCGAGTAACAGGTCCGAAACTGAAATTAGGGTTTGGGGGGGTCAAAGTTTATGGTTTCCTTTTCTTTTTTTTTTTTCTTTTTCTTTTTTTTGCCCTGTTTGTGCTTTGGGGTCTTGCTGTTGCTGGCCAGGATAGAATCTGTGTCATCATGCATCCTGTTTATGCTTTGGGGTCTTGCTGTTGCCGGCCAGGGTAAAATCTCTGTGTCATCATGGATAGGGGCTTATACGCCACCTCATCGTGGTGGAGGTGCTGTGGGAACTCCAAATAGTTCACTGCTGTTGAGGGGAAAAAAAGAGAGAATATTCCAGGGCTAAGATCATTAGTTCACTGCTGTCGAGAATCTCAAACAGCTCCAAATAAGACTTCCCATACAGTAGGGGACTCGGGACGGGGCCCACGTGGGGTGGGCATTTTTTTTTTTTTTTTCAGGGTGGGCCTAGGGCCACCCCACGGCATTGCCCAACTGAGCAGAGAGGTAGGCATAGACCCATAACTGTAGGTTAGCTTAGCTTCGCTTTGGGAAGTGAATTTAAGCTACGTCACTTACCCCGATCTCCATCCACCCGGTATAGAGCAGGTTTGTTAGCTACCTACCCCGATCTCCATAGGTGGTTCTAGTTCCCAGGCTACTTGTGTTCCCTGACTCGTTGTCTCTTGGCCCATTGTCTGTGCTTGATTGCCTTGGGGTGTTGTGCTGGGTTTGTCAGTATACAGGCGAGGACAATACGAAAAACCAACAGAAGAAAATAGGATAGCAAAAATACAGCTGTTCCCCATATGAGGAGAAAACAAACTGTATTTAAAAAAAAAAAAAAAAAAAAAAAAAAAAAAAAACCTTCCCATATGTACTGGGGGAGGTGAGGGGATCTTATCTTGGCTCTTGCTGAGTCCTTCAAAGATCCACTTTGCGATGCGGGAGGTTTGTGATTCAAGTGTGTGAGATGAGTTGTCCCCTTGTTCTTCCATCTCCTCGTCCAGATTTGGATGGGAGGAGGGGGTTTGTAGAGGGTCAATATCCATAGCAGGCTCGGATTGAAATACCCATCCTTGGGGATCTGTTCTCACGATCTCCTTTGTCCTCCTCCTATCCCTACGACCTATCAGACTGTCTCCCGTCGTTCTGTGTCTGTGTGGAGTGATAACGAGGGTGTTGCTGGTATTGTTGTTGTTGTGACAGCTGTTCTGGTCTCTTAGCTCTCCTCTGCGTTGGGTTGGTGGCTACCGTCTTCACCCGAGTAGAACACCCGGTCATTATAGCTGTATTTGGTGCAACTTTCAGTCCAGATACGGTGATAATTACCGGGCGTTCTATTCAGGTGAAGACGGTAGTACTGGCTACCCATTCCTGTGCATGTTTTCTGTCCTTCAACTGCAAACCTGTTGGACGTCGGCAGGCCTCGGGCTGCTATTGGGGGTGATATGGACACCCTTCAATAGCAGCCTTGTGCGTTTGCTGTTCTTTTGTCTGACCTTGTTTCCATCCCTTTTGGCTGCTGTTGCTGCCGGGGCTTAGTGCCACACCTCTGGCTCCCCTACCATTTTTGCAGGGAGGGGGCGGCGATCAGTCCCAGTCAGAAACTACTCCTGGCTCGTCCTGCCTGATGAGTGTATCAGGTCTTTGAAGTCCCTAGAGAGGCGCCCATGCCCCTTTGTTGGTGGTCTTGAACCACCAGCCAGTAGATGGCCCCGGCCAAGTTGAGAATCTGATCAAACCTCCCCTGAAATTTTTGGAGGCTCGGGGCCGGGCGTCCAAAGGGCCGGTAGGAAAAAAGAAGTCCCATGCTGTGGGGTGGCACCGGGCCCAGCCCTGAACAAAAAAACAATAAAAGATCTTCCGCCCAGACCCACGCGGGCCCTGTCCCGAGTCCCCGAACTTTTCAGAGAGGCTCATTCGAAATTCTAAAGATGTACCGGCGGTTCGAGGACCAGACCAGTCCGGGGTGTCCATCAAGCTACATTCGTCTTCCACAGAAAGCAGGGAAAGGATGCAAGCTGAAACATTTGCCTCACCAAGAGGCTCACCGATTGACATCATAAAGGTCGCAGACGGAAAGGCAGAACGAGGTCCCCGGCATCTTCATCGCCACACCAACTTCTGCCAATATTCACAGAAAAGAGGTAAGGCACAGAACAGAACCAACTCCTCACGAGTTTCCTTGGCAGAATAGAGGCCTCCATAGAACTTGGAGCTGAACAGAGTCCAAAAGTCAGCAGCAATCTGTTTTTTTTTCTTTTTTTCTTTTCTTTCTTTCCTTGTTCATTCATTTTTTGTCATGTCTGAGAAAATGGCATTCACCTGAAAATAAACTTTCACATAGACTGTACGCGAAACAGAAGGATCTTGGGTATTACGCCTTTTCGGCCTTTTCCTCTTTTTCTCCCCTTTCTCACTGGTCACGCGTTAATGTGTTCTGCTATTCTCCTGTCCCCTCTTTTCTCTTTACATTTCCACTATTTGCATCACTGCTGATTGTCCGTTCAAGAAGCGCTAGAGCAAACCAATTGAGCGATCAGCCTGAAGCAGACTTGGTGGCAGGGTTACAGGCAGAGCAGTGCATGATTCGCAGTCACAGTACACCACCATTCTAGCGTCAGGCGAACGTCCAACACCCGATGGGCAGCACCATGCCAAGAGCAATAGGAGATAAGTGTAGGCTCTGCTGTGCCATGTCTGTTCTAACTCCTCCGTCGTCATGAACCTCCCTATCCTTACAACCAAGCGTCAATGACCACATTGTTGCTCTTTTCAGTATCCAGCACAGATAAAGCACAGCCTGATGATGTGCATGGAGTGCGGGGCTGAAACGACTCCCTCCAATTCTCTTGTCTGTTTTGCCATCCACCCAGATGCATGCACACACATACATCCCCCCCCCCCCCAGCACACACATTATGTGAAGGAAGGTATGTGCATCCATGGTCAATTGTCCACCTGGCCCTACACCCACCCACCTACACACAAACACACATGCTTTGAGCAACTCCAGCATTGTATCAATGCCTGGCCAGCAGCTCCGCCTTCCCCTCCTCGCAGACACAGGGTCTGCTAGGATTGCAGGTTGGTGCGAGTGAAGTGAACTACTTTTCTCAGGGGTACTACTTTTCTCAGAGGTATTGCCAAGCTGGGATGACCTGGTAAGTCCTCCATCATTCAAATGCATCCTGAGCGACTGTCGAGGTTCTGTCTCCTGATGAGTCAGTGAAGATCCCGCGAAACAGTCTGGCACGGTCAATCCTTTTCTTGAGTTGTGTAAGGCAAGCATGACACACACACACACACACACACACACACACACACACACACACACAATCAGTTTTATGACTGTCAGTCTTTTTCCTGTTCTGTCCTCCCTCTGATTTTTTCTAAGTATTTTCTTTGTGTGCCCAACTGAGCACCCTCAAGTAGTGCCAAACAGTCGAAGGTTCCTCGTTTGGAGTGCCAACTGCACTCTTAGGGGGGCCGCTCGGTTCGGGATGTCTGTGTTGCCTATGGGTGATGACGGATGCTCGTCGGAGTGTCTCCCTGGCTCAGTGGGTGGTGGGAACCAACAGTCTGCGGGGTTTAACCGTGATGTGAGTAGGTCATGTGCTGCTTTGCTTCGTGTTGGATGTGTGGACGTCCTCGTCTGCGCTCTGCCGTTGCCCTGCTGCCTGTCCCGCTTGCTTCGGATGTGGCTCTTTGCAGGTTAATGTGTTCGTTGTGCGGTGTGGCTGTGTTGTTGGTGTTGCCTTGCGCTTCGCTGCTCCACCGCCGTGCTGCTCATCCGCTGGTTTTGCCTTCCGTGCTTGCTGCTTGTGTGCTCTGTAGGTTAGTTGCCTTGCTGCTGCTGCCTTGTGCTCCGCTCCACGGTTGCCGACCTGCTGGTCCGCTCGCCCTGTCGTCCTCTGCAGTGCTGTTGCTTGTGCTTCACTACACGGTTGCCACGCTGCATGCCTTGTGTGCCATGTCGTTCCTTGCAGTCGTTTTTGGCGTTGTGCAGCCTTGTTGCGTCTACTGTGTTGCCTGGTGCTCCATAGGGTTGCTGCCTGCTGCTATGTTCCGCTTGGGGACAGTCTGCCTTCAACAAGGGTCAAAGGGTTCATGACCCAAACCATCAAATATGGAGATTCCGCAGATTGTCGAGGGTTCAGCCTCCTGATGAGTAGGTGCAACTCTGACGAAACAATCTTGTCATCATCGTTTTTTTATTTTTTTTATTTTTTTCGGTCTTCGCTGTTTTGGGGGGACTTGTATTTTTGCTTTGCATGCTTTCTCTGTTTGAGTGACGTCTGCCCTCCCGCCTCCCCCGTCCCTTCCACCTATTGTATTTTGTTGTTGCCTGATGTCTTATGCTTGAGGTATTTTTCTGTAATTGCATTTTTTTTGTCTTTCCTTGTTTTTTGCATTTATGTATGGTCTGCCCTCCCACCTCCCCTGTGCCCCCCGGTCCTTGTGCCTTTTTGCAGCTTGTTGTCATTGCCTCCTTGCCTTTTGTTTTGCTTTACTGTGCTTCCTTTCCCCGTCTTGTGGTGTCTGTTTGATCGTGTGTGTTCCAGTTCGCCCGCAAAGTGCAGTGGGAGCATAGATGCTCATGTAGTCCGGCATAGTCATTCCCCACCTTACAGTATAGGTTCCATCTGCACCACGCCTACAAGTTCTTGTTCCTGAGCTTGCTCGTGTAGTCCGGCATAGTCAGTCCCCACCTCCGAGTACCGGATGCGTCTGCACCACGCCTACAAGTTTTCATTCTCAAGGTGCACCGATATATTATTTTGGAGCTTGATTATGATGTGGTTTCCGTATCATACCGTAATCATGTCTTATTATGCGGGTTACACACACACACACACACACACACACACACACACACACACCACGGTCCACCCGCTCAGACTGACACACATATTTGACCTTCCATCACATATCCTATCTCAGCTTTTAAAGACCTGTTGCTATATTTAATAAGCATGGATACCCCTCATCTGTAATACTCAGACTGAACCTTTGGTACTGTACGGAAAAGGGTGGAAGTATGCGCTGAACTTCATTCCATCTCTCAGCTAATTTCCCTTCTGCTACAACTTGGTTGACACCGAGATATTGGTGGCAGAAAGGTGACGAGACACAAGTTTGCAAGTTATCAGTGATAGGGTAAGTCTGATACCCGTAGGCTACCAAGCTATGCTAAGGGGAGAAACCATGAGATATTGGTGGCAGAAAGGTGACGAGGCACAAGTTTGCAAGTAATCAGTGAGAGGGTAAGTCTGATACCCGAAGGCTACCGAGCTATGCTAAGGGGAGAAACCACATGAAAATGGACTCCACAATTACTTTCAAAGTTTCGATAGAATGCCGGATGTTTTTTTTCTACAACCAACGCTCAAAACAAAGCGCAGGGAAAGATAGTGGTCGGTTCGCAGCTTGATTTAAAAGCTGGTGACCAAAACGAAAACAAATGGGCGCTGCGCTGCTTCTGAATTGTAATATTTTACTCATCAGCTTCTAGTGGAGTGGAGTTCGAATTCCTCCGCACCACCTGGTCTGTATTTCAACAGTTCAGGACCTTCAGGGGTGTACCAACTGAGCTAGGCCTGCTTCCCACTCGTACCTTGCAAGGGCATTCAAAATTTCTAAACAATGTCCCATGTCTGTGTGCTAGCCATAAAGCAATAAATGCAAAGAGCTGGGTTCCCGAATTCCACTTTCCTCCGTTTTCTACAAGCTTCTCGCCGTCTACCAATTATGTACACAAAGCTAGCGTGATTGCAACAGTCAGGCTTTTGAAACATAGGTCTCCCATCCAAAGCGGGACTCTGGTCAAAACACCTTCTGCACGTACCTGGTCACACTGGACTAYTGAAGAGGCCAGCGCACTGCTGACTGACTTCTGCCACAAATGGGAATTTCCCCCTGCTTTCATGTCATTCGTTACCATTGCTGTGCAGTCTCTCCTCTTCTCCTTCACAGGTGTCCACTTGCTTCACTCCACACATACATGCGCAACACTACCTTCTTCCCCCGGACGTAACGCATATCCGTTGTATTCGAGTTTCAAAACTTGAAAAAAAAATCGAATCGACCGCATACGCATCGTATTTGAAATTTAGGGCAGTTCGAATAAAACGCACCCTATGCATTGTATTCGTTTACACCACGTGTTTATGTTTGGGGCAAGAAGGAAGTTGCCTGTTGCGCACAACGGGCACCTGAGATGGGGTAAAGTTGCAGGTAATCCCGACCTCCTTACAAACGGGGCAGCACAGGGGGTCCGAGGGGGAAGGACACGTATGCAGACACGCACCTCGGCAGATCTGTGAAGCTGCAAAAGGAAACAGATGCCATTGTCTGATATATCTGCACTTCCATGTGGTCATCGGACTAGAACTGATGGCTACCTGATTGCGATGCGATGGAAGAAAACTCAGACTCAGCTTCACTAGGAAGAGAAGTCAGGTCAGGTCATCAGGGTCAAACTCATCCTGCGCGCCTGCCAAGGATGTGCCAGTATTTGCGTTGATGTCACCAGTTGGGAGCTTGTTTGCCAATCGGATGATCTGACAAATCGAGGGGTGATTGTAAAGCCACAGAAAAAAGCAATGGTCCCACAGCAGTCAGCATTCAGTGGGCAAACAACTGAAGCCCGCGTTATTCCCCCAACCAGTGGAAGACAAATGACGTAACAGTTATGCCATCTATTCTCGTTTTTTCTTCAGTTTGACAAGAAATCAACCTTATGGATGAGGTGCAATGGATAACACAGCTTCTCACGCCACTGCAATGACCCAACACTTCACACATGCCTTCACACTCCCGATTCACTCTTGAATCTCATTAAACCTTGCACACAAGAGGCCACACTAAAATGAGATCCTTCTTTTTTTCGTTTGAAAATCGACAGGAAAATCAACCTTATGGACGCGGTGCAATGGACCCACAGATTAACACAGCTTGTCAACGACCCCACACTTGACACATGGCTTCACACTCACGATTCACTCTCGATCACAATCAAACCTTGCATGCAAGAGAGCACACTGGCATATGAGATGATAACACTTCGGAATTACTGGAAGGTACAAAGTCTTATACAGCAAGTCTCACGTATGCATGCTTGGGGCCACCAAGCCCACTCAGCTCTCCTCTCTCTCTCTCTCTCTCTCTCTCTCTCTCTCTCTCTCCTCTAGACACACATGTCCTGAATCCCTCTCTCTTCCTCTCTCTTGACTAAGCTATGGCACTACGCTGCAACCAACTAACTGCTCTTGCCCCTCAGCCTAGCCCGTTGCATGAAAACGCCACAAGACCGCAACAGCGCTTCCACACAAATTGAAAGTACACTGACATTCTGCTGATGCAGGCCTTATCCAACTTGCAGCAGTTCCCAAATTTGGATCGTTCTGGGCCAGTCCCCAAAATCCTGCTGGGTGTGGTCTGCTTCCTGCCCATCCAGAGATTTCACGGACTTTCCTGGTACTCAGCTGCACTGACAAGTAACAAACTTGGCCTACCAGATTTCTAACCTACTGCAGGACCTACCCATTGCTGTACAGACGGGCCAACGACTCCTACAGGTTGGAACTACGTTCCATGGGATCAGTGACTTGGAACTGAGACTGGGGCTTCTATGACGCATGAAATTCCTTCACCGCAACAAGATTGCACTTCATCATGCCAAAGCTCACACAGGAGATAGAAACAAACACGAGATGATAAGACTTGGAGAATTGTTTGGAGAATCGAAGTCTTGCACAACCAAGTCGTATGATACAGGGGCTGCTGTGACCACCAGCAACATCAAAAACATGTATGGCCCTCTCTCTCTCTCTCTCTCTCTCTCTCTCTGATCTCACTTCAAGATCTCTCTCTCTCTCTCTCTCTCTCTCTCTCACACACACACACACACACACACAAAGATATGGCGCCCGGTGCTGTTTACTACTGTAGACCACAACCTCTCAAGCTCACTCAGCGCTTGGTAGCACAAGACTGCAACAGCGCTTCCGCAGCAAGCTCGAATGGAAACTGTTTTGATGCCTTGTGGTCACTGGACTATTGTACTTTGCTGCAGATCCCAATCTTGGAGTTCCCAAACCAATACCTGCTCTTGTTGGCCGCTGTAGGCCTTTGGTGCATCGGGAAGCTTCTCTGGCTTTCATGGAACTGAGCTGCCGACTTGTTGACTGACTTGATTGACTTGAAAGACAGACCTACTGGATTTATTGGGGCTACCGGACTTGAGCTAACTAACCTACCTAACAGAAGGTACTATTGTACACGGGACTCTGGGACTCAGAAAAGGAACTGGGAATGGGACCGTTGAGAACACGAAGTCCTTTCACTCCCGCCGGCCTTGCTTCGAGATTCTCCGAAAAACTTTTACTCTTCCTAACTGTGGTTCGTAATACTTCGTATACCTCCTCGTGCTTGCTCATAGTATGAAACAATTCAAAGGCCCATTTCACTGAGCTAGTAGTGGGATGCTGAAAGCGGACTTCGTGGTGTTGTTGTGATCGTCCCCTGACTCACCTCTATGAATCTTGATCGGCCATGCAATCAATGTCATAGCTGCTGCCGGTGTCAGGCGGATTAGTAGATCAATCTGCGGGGAATGATGTGTCTGATATGCAACACAACAGTTTGGAGGCCTGAAACAAAGAGTAGTTTTTTGCACTAAAGAAACTAATGGTATTGGAAAACTGCTACATTCATAAGTTTGTGCACATTTTGTCTCTACCCTCCGATCCCTTCCCTGGCTCTCGACCCCGGTCTCAACTTGTCATACAATCAAAGGTGGGCGCCAGGTGTCCAGAGCAGCACCCACTTGCACCCACCCGACCCACAAATGATGGGATTGGGTTTGGGTCCACCTAAGCCAGCTTGGGAGGGCGAGTGAAGCCAGCTCATGTCGCGGGGTGAACCGTGTAAAACACTGAAGCATGATTTGTTGGCCGAATCTTATGTTTTTCTGTTTTTTCTTCTTTGCCTGTCTTTGTTTTAGTTCAGGTTGCTGTGCGCCAAATTTGGTATCTTTTGGACCCTTGGAAATCCCTTGAACCAGCCGCGAATTTCGTGTCTTCTGGATCTTCGACCATCCACAAAATATGGCCCTCCCCCCTTCCCGCCCTCATAAGTCCAGCTGTGCAGGCACTGAGAGATGGGAAAAACACAGGTCTGGGTCCAGTTGCCCCAGCCCCAAAAAAGGACCAGGAAAAAAAAGGTGCCCTCCCGCAGTCCCGCACCGACCTTCTCCCCTTAAAGAAAGGGGAGAGAGATCTAACCACAGCAGGCAGCTCAATTCGCTCCCAAGTTTGAATTTTTCACATAGAGAATTCACGCCCCTGGGCCCAGGTTACTAGTGAGGCAACACTGACGAGTGGTGCAAGGGGGACAATCGGAGTACTGGTGGGCACATGGGCCAGGTGACGGTCCTACAGCAGGCTTCGAACACAGACGCGCACACGCGCACGCACACACACGCAC
>BFEA01000722.1:71010-81875 GCA_003427395.1 Chara braunii | reverse complement strand
AGAGAGAGAGAGAGAGAGAGAGAGAGAGAGAGAGAGAGAGAGAGAGAGAGAGAGGAGCGATACAAGATTGATTGTGCGGTCCAAGAAAGAAGAAGGCGGCCACAGGCTCGGAGCTCGGACACGGAGGAAGAAGAAAGAAGACGAGTGGAGGAGGAGGGAGAGACGAAAGAGAAGAGAGAAGCCATAGCTGAGAAAGAGGAAGGAGCGACGATGAAGAAGAGGGAGGACATAGCCGGGGTGAAAGAAGAACCAGGCGAGGAAGTGGAAAGAAAGGCGGAAGAAGAAGGCGGCAGCCATAGCCGAGTTGAAGGTTGACCAAGGGGTTGACCGAAGTTGGTTTGGGCGTTCACTCGGGCGTTGACCAAGGCATTGACCATGGTTGACTGGAGCGTTGACCGGAGGGTTGACCACCGTTGACCAAGCGTTGACCAAGGCGTTGACCAGGGCTGTTGACCAGGGCTGTTGACCACGATTTTGGCCAAGCTGGAGCTGGTATATTCTCGCCAAGCCCTCAACCTATCCCCTCGCCCTACGGATGTGCACTCACCCTATGGTACTTGCCGAGTCTGTCTGTCTCTTCTTTCTGCGTTGAGTCTCTCCTGTCCAGGTGATAGGAACTCTGTGTATGAAGGATAGAGCCTTGTTGACCACACCCACATGGGCTGAGTAGGGCTAAAGGCCGTGTCTGACGACTCGACTGTCCCAGAGGACACGAACCCTCCCAAGGACCGGTACTGACCGGCGGGCTGCTCGGTGTCGCACGGTAGGCCCAAAATCCGAGCTGTGGGCTGCACAACAGGCTGTCTAAGTCTTGAGAGGACTTGCTGATCGTGTCGTCCTATCTGCGACGTTAAATAATTCCTGAGGAGTTACGGGGGATCTCCTTAAATGCCTCCTGATCAGCAGTAAGTCCTGTAGTGACAACCTTAGAGTAGGTCTAGGCTAGAGACCATAGCTGACAAGGTCCTATCAGGATTCTGTAGTCCTTAGATTGAGTCAGTCTTAGGTTGTGGCAGTCAAGGGGTAGAAGTCTAAGTGGTGAGGAGTGGAATTGTTGTTCAGTTGTGCACCTGACACCATGGTTGACCTCCGTAGTGGGAAGAGTACTACCCCTTACACCCAAGCTCAAGAGGAGCAAACCGCCGCCATCCTAAAAGAGAGAGGAGCTCCTTAGACAGGCGAAGATGAAGATCATAGCCGAGGAGCAGGCGGCGAAGAAAATGAAGTTGAAAGGTTGCAGCAAGAAGAGGAGGAGAGAATGAGGGCTGCGGTAGAGGAAGAGGTTGAAGAGGAGCAGCAGCCGGAAGAAGAGCCCCTCAGAAGAAGAAGATTGGGGGAAGGAGGAGAGAGCAGTGGCACGGAGGAAGATGACCCGTGCGTAGAGAAGAGGATATCCAAGTGGGTGGCTAATTTATCATTAGGAGAAGATGAGGAGGCGATGCTATACATACCTCAGGAGGAGAAGGAAGCCGCGATTAACGAGATCGAGGCGACGAGTGATCCCCTAGAGCGCCAGGCAATCGAGAATGAGAAGAGGTTGGACTGGAAGCTACGCATGTCGAGGGCGACGAAGAGGAGGACGGAAGTAGCCAACCGGATGGCTAGAGAAGTAGAGAGTTTACAAACATGTAGACAGGAAGTAGAGGCCCAGCCTGATGTTCAGGCTAAGTTGGACAAGATCCTTGGGAGCATTGAGCTCCTAGGTAGGGCCTGGACTAAGCACCATCAGTCTGTTAGGGGCCAGGAAATGGCCCTCCACTCCATCCAGTCCGGTTTCAGGGGATTCGTGCGCGATGTAATGACCCATGTAGGGACCGAGGTTAAAAAGTTAAAGGACAACGCAGAGAAATTCTGCACAGGCGCCATCGAGGGCGCCAAAGTAGTGGTCGCGACAAAGATGGAAGTGCGCCCCCGCAAAGAGCCCGTTAAGCTAAAGTTTCCTGATTCTTATGGCGGGAAGAAGGACGAGAACTTTGATAATTGGGAGGCTAGCATTAACACTTACATGTACCTCCAGCACATTGCGCCTGAGGAGCAAGTCCTCGTAGCCTTCCATGCGTTAAAAGACGAAGCAGCTAGTTTTGCCAGGTCCCTCGCGCGAGCAGCCGATTGTGAAAACAATATGGTTGCGTATTCCAAACTCACCCCTCTTCACCAATTCCTCAAACTCCTTAGAGAGAGATTTGTTGACGTCAGGCGAGGTGTCAAGGCCTCCGATAAACTGCAAACGATCCACTCACGGCAGTGGAAGAGTGCAAGGGCACTCAAGGCAGTTATAGACGATATGGTAGCCATCCAGACCACGGGGTCACTGAGACCCAATTAGTTAACTTGTTTTATCGTGCCACGCCAGAACCCTTACGAGGGCATTTCTTTGAGAAGACCCAACATGCCACCATCACGTGCGACGCGTTGAGTAGAGAGGTGGTCCTATTCGAGGCCAAATCCATGCCAGTTTCCACTTTCTGGCATAAGGATTTATACAAGGGAAAGAAGTGGAAAGGTCGTACCATCTCTGGACATTCAGGGCCAGGGATCACCTGATCCTTACTTTAGACGAAGGTGGTACATATGAAGTCCCCTACACTCAGATAGAGTGGGGGCTAGAGGAGGAGGACAGTAGTGGAGGTCAAGGGAGGACCTACGTTGTTGTTCCGGTTGGAGGGAGGCCGCAAGGTAGAGAAGGAGGCCAGGGCCAAGGGGGCCGGGCCATGGGTGGTCGAGGTCCGGGCGCACAGGGGGATGGCGACCAAAGGAACCGCCAAGAGGGAGGTAGGGGTCAAGGTCCCCTGCCAAATCGCTCGGGGCCCAGTCGATCACCACAGCGCAGAGGTGGAGGATCACCTCAAAGTAGAGGAGGTTGGCACCCAGGTTGGCCACGGGGACGGCCTTGGGAAGTTCTGGGCTTGGACCAGAGAGTATGGCAGCAGCGAATGGAGTAGGGTCTATTGTGGTGACCCTGCCCATATTATTAAATATTGTCCAAAATATAGGGAAGCCCACTTTGCTGCCCATGGGTCTAAAAGGCAGCCGCCGGTAGGGGTCACAACTGCCCTTACCATTAGGCCATGTGGGGAAGTGTGCGCGCACAACCAGGAAACTCCCACACCACATGAGCCTATGGCAAAGGTTGCAGGCTAGTGCCTGTTTAGCTGTCCAGTGACCGCTTGTGTCAGAGTCTCCCTAGGCACTTCCCTCACAGGTCTGGCAGAAGAGTTGAAGGAAAGGATGCCGACCTGGGCCAAGATGAAGGAGGAGAGCAAAGGACAACTTGTGTTAGTAGATTTAGGAGTTTTTAGAAGCAGAGTAGGGACCCTTATAGACGCAGGGGCTACCCGGAGTTGTATCGCGGACAACTGCATGATGCGTGTTGAGGATGACATCGAGGGAGTCCATGCGTATCTTCGCCTAGAGAAGGATGGCAAGGTAAAGAAAGTACTCCATTCCCTGACTCTCCTCGTAGAGGACAACCTCCCTTTCGATATAGTCCTAGGTATGGACTGGGGAGAGGCAACAGGGGCCACACTCCACTTGAGAGAGGATGAGTGTAGGCTCCCAAGTCAATCAGGCAAAGTTAACACTGCTCGCCTGTTTCATTTGTCAGGAGTAGACAACTCCCTGGCGCATTGCTGTCTCAGTGCTACCACGTTCGCGCGATTGGTTAAAAAAGAGCAGTTAGAAGAACAGGTCTTCGTAGCCTATGTGAGGCCTGTCACTGAGCCTACGAAAGAAAAGCCAATAGACCCAGCTATTGCCAAGCTGCTGGAAGAGTTTAAAGATTTGGTAGAGCCGCCAACAGGAGTAGTGTCGCGGCCAATCCAGCACCGCATTGAGATAGAGCATGGTAGTAGAACTCCTAAGGGTGCAGTTTACAGGATGTCCCCAAGGGAGTTAGAGGAGTTGCGTAAGCAATTGGACGAACTCCTCGAAAAGGGTTGGATTAGGCCAATTCATCTCCTTTCGGAGCACCCGTGTTGTTTGTCCCCAAAAAGGAGGGAGAGTTGGGTATGTGTATCGATTATAGGGGTCTAAATGTCATTACAGTGAAAAACGTTGAGCCACTGCCCAGGACAAACAATCTTTTGGATCGAGTGCAAGGCTGCAAATACTTCTCAAAGATAGATTTGAAGTCCGGATATCATAAGATAGAAGTTCATCCTGATGACCAGTACAAGACTGCTTTCCGGACAAGATATGCGCATTACGAGTTCATCGTGATGCCCTTTGGACTGACCAATGCGCCAGCCACATTCCAGCGCTGCATGAATGATGTGTTTAAGCCTTGGTTAGATAGGTTCGTGGTAGTTTACCTAGACGATATATTAGTTTTCAGTAAGACCCTCCAAGAGCATCAAGGTCATTTGAGGCAGGTCTTGGAGAAGTTGAGAGAGACTAACTTCAAGATCAATGCGAAAAAGTGTGAGTGGGCCAAGACACAAGTCTTGTACTTGGGCCACGTCTTAGAAGGAGATGGCATTAAGCTTGAGGATAGCAAGATAGTGGCGATTAGAGATTGGCCGACGCCCCGCACAATGACAGAATTGCGGTCGTTCTTAGGCCTAGCTAATTATTATAGGAAGTTTGTGAGGAACTTTTCCACCATCGCCGCTCCCCTTCGCAGGTTGCTCAAGAAGGATGCAATCTGGAAGTGGGACAAAGATTGTACATCCGCTCTTAAACCACCAGTTCACACGAAGCTAAATTGACAAACCAAAAGTTGTACGTTTCCGAGCCTGACTGCTACAGTAACAGGCTGAAAAGAAAATCTCGGGGTACGGGTACCAGCCGACCTTGAAACTCAAGTGTTGTACCTCGTGCCAGCAGATGGCACCAAAAAGACAAGCAAAAAAAAAAACAAAAAAAAAACCTAAATCCAGATCAATGATGAACAAAGGTCATTGCCCTTCCATGAAAGAAACAGAAAAGAGATATGGGGAAGCCATCTGGCCTAGGACATACTCAAAGGGGTACTGTCCAGAATGTATCTGACCACTATCACGACCAAATCATTATCTTCCCCTCCCCCCCCCCCCCCCCCCCCCCCCCCCCCTCTTTCTTGTATTGCCCTGCCAGAGGCAAGGCGTTTTCCACCACCTCAGGAAAGGTCCTCACTGAGGGCATACTGACACTAGTGCTGCCATGACTGTATTTGACCGCTATCATGGCCATATCTTTCATTCCTTTTTTATTTCTTTTCCCTATTTACATTCCCGGGAATGCCCTCACTCAAGGCATACTCACACTACTATCGAGAATGTATCGGATGCATATGACGTCCAAATCTATCTTTGTTTTCCTTTCGTTTCTTTAGGTTTTGTTTCTTTATAAGATTAGTGTCCTGCCAGCAAGCCAGGACGTCTGCCCAGACTGCCCAATGTTTTCTCTTTTTTTTTTTTTTTTTTTTTTTTTTTTTCCCGATTGCGCTTTCAATCCATTCTTTTTAGGCCCACCAGCCTTTTCCTTCCGAACCTGTGCCATGCCGGATCACTGTTCACTTGCTCCGGTCGCAGTGTACTGCGTTTTGGTGAACAGTAGGGGTCTGTGAACTGGTGGTTTAAGAAGTTAAAGCGAGCGGATAGAGAACCTTGCCCTCAAGGTGGCAGATCCGTCCTTGCCATTTGTCGTCACCACGGACGCAAGTCAGTATGGTATAGGCGTGGTGTTGCAGCAGGATGACAGCAATGACCATAGACCCGTAGAGTTTATGTCAGCGAGGATGCCTTCAGAGAAAGTAGCTACCTCGACTTACGAGAGAGAACTCTACGCTCTCAGGCAGGCCTTAGAGCACTGGAAGCATTACTTGCTTGGGAGGCACTTCAAAGTTTATTTAGACCACGAAACTCTTAGGTGGCTGAAAACTCAGGCCAAGATGACACCTAAGCTAACTAGGTGGGCCGCTGAGATAGACCAGTATGACTTTGAGCTCAAACCAGTCAAGGGCAAGTATAATGTAGTTGTGGATGCTCTAAGTAGGAGATCAGATTACTTTGGAGCTATAGTTCACTATCTGGATATAGGGAGAGACCTGCAAGAGAAGTAAGACGCGTATGCGCAGGACCCTATTTATAGCGACCTTCTTAAGAAAGTTAAGGAGACCCCAAAGACTGAACCAGATTACCGCACTACAGAGGGATGACTGTCCGAGAAGACCCACGTAGTAGACCGTCTGTGCGTCCCTAATAGTGAAGAGATCGTAGTTTGATCCTAGGGGAATGCCACGACACAGAGGGACATTTCGGTTGGCAAAATACTCTAGCCAATCTGATGCATGCGTATACTTGGCCAGGAATGAAAGCCGACTGCATAGAGTACGTTCGCAGTTGCAAAGTCTGTCAGAGGAATAAGACAACTAAGCGTGCCCCTCTAGGTCTTCTTCGACCCTTGCCTATACCTGATCAACCAAGTGATTCAGGATCCATTGATTTCATGGATGCTAGTGTCAAAAGTAGGCATGGAAAGAGCCAAGTCATGGTAATAGTGGATAGATTTAGCAAATATGTTGTTTTTGTTCCCTTACCCGCAGAAGCCCGTACATAGTTAGCAATTCAAAAGTTTTTTGACTTTTGGGTTAGTGATCACGGGATCCCACTGTCCATAGTCAGTGACAGAGATACCCGGTTTACAAGTCCGAACTGGCAGGAGTTAATGAAAGTATACGGGTCAAAGTTGTTAATGCCGTCTGGCCGTCACCCAGAGACTAACGGTTAGACCGAGAAGATGAATAAGATCCTGCAGCAAGTTTTGCGCATGTACATTAGACCAAATCAAGTCAATTGGGACGAGATGTTGCCCAAGGTAGCCAGTGCATATAACAATAGCGTGCACTTAGCCACTTGYCGTACTCCCAATGAGCTGCATAAGTCCTTTAGACCACGCAGACCGTTTGAAGGACTTAACCGGGACCAGATTCATAGGCTACCGCCCGGTACTAGGGAGTTTGCGATACAGCACGAAAAGGAGTTAGCTACCGTTGTTGAGAACCTCAGGAAGGCCCAACACCGAATGATAGAGCAGGCTAACAAGCACCGACGCCCGTCGCAGTTTCAAGAAGGCGACCTAGTCTGGGTCAAGTCCAAAGAGTTTGCTCCTGAGGAAAACATTTCGCAGAAGTTACTGCCAGCGTACAGGGGACCATGTCGAGTTCTAGAGGTTAAGGGCGGAGAGGATGGGCCGTCCTATACAATAGAGATCCCAGCACACCTCCACACCTACCCTGTGTTCCATGCGTCAAAGTTGTTGTCCGGTGCCACAAGTCAACAGTTTCCATCAAGAAGATCCATGATCCCTCCGGAAATGGATGAAAGATATAACATTGAGGGCATTGTAGGTGAAGACGTATTCAGAACAGGAGGTAGAGGTCGTCCACAGAAACAGTATAAGGTCCGATTTGCTTATCAGGAACCCGAGGACGACTGCTGGTTTACTAGAACTGAACTTCTAGAAACAGCTCCCGACGTAGTTAGAGCCTACGAGAAAGAAAGGAAAGGGAAAAAATCCGGTCTTGGACTGAATTATTCTCGGAGGACCTCGAATTTAGGCCGCCGGGAGTGAAACGGTATTCACCTGTTAGCCGTAGCGAATGCAGATCCCAGGGCTCGATCCCTAGTTCTTACCTTACCTGTGTACAGTACCTGTGTCGACCCCGAGAGTTGAACCCGTGACCTGTGTATTCGCAACAGTTGGTAGGCTGTCGTAGGTCCGTAGGCTGTAGAGGTTCGATCTGTAGTCCTGTTGAATAGAGGTCTTAGTGAGTTCTAGAGGTCGTAGCTGTAGTAGTTCTGAAGGAGGGGTTCGATCTGTAGTCCTGTTGAATAGAGGTCTTAGTGAATTCTAGAGGTCGTAGCTGTAGTAGTTCTGAAGGGTCAAGGTCGTAGCCGCTACAGTCTTGAAAGGACTAGGTCGTAGCTGCTACAGTGTTCGAAAGGCCAAAGCCCACAGACTTCTGAAAGGTCCGGAAGTGGCCTTTTGAAGTTGTCTCACGTTTGGACAGAGGCAAGTGGGCAAGTGGTGAGCCCAACTGCATTACGTTGGCAGTGCGGCTGCATCGAGTTGGCAGTGCAAACCCATGCAGTCGGCGGTACCGGTCCCAGTCAGTCACAGTCCAGTCAAGCAAGTACCGTGTGGGACTGTGTGCACCAAGGGCATGGGAAAGGGGCAGACCAACGAGTTACAGAAGTATAAATCAAGAGGCAGCGCCCAGCCATTCATTCGTTCCTGCGTAAGCCATGCGGAAGCGCTGCTTGAGCAACTCGTGCGAGGTGGTCTGCAGAGTGCCCGAAGACGAAGTGGGCTGAAGGAGATAGWTAGCCATAGCCATAGAGGGACAGCGGCCATAGCCGCCATAGCTGATAGGCGAGTGTATGAGTACGGGAGTGTGTGTATGCGTGTAGGATATCCAGGGTGATCCAGAGTTGAGTGAGTGCGAACAGTGGTGTCGGACAGAGAGACGAGAGTTGCGGTGTACAGGCGCATATGCGCCATAGCCCGTTGGAGCGAGCTTGTATCTGAACTGTGTTTTCGACTTCCATATCTCTGAGCTTTGAGTGGGCGCTGTGCGCCAGTGTGACTCACCATCTGTTTGCATGAGTGCGGAGTGGAAAAGAAAGCGAGTCTGATTGCAGCAGGCTTTAAATCGCCCATAAGCCTGTACAACCGCCCCGCCAACCACACCTCCCCCTTAAGAAAAAACAACTGCACACACCATGCATGCGGATGAGCTTGTTTCATGCACCTACCCAAGCACCAGCGTAGCATGCATCTTGGACCCGTGCAGCACAGCACACATCGTGCAGTGCGCAGTGATGCACACGCACCGCACAGCTCTGCGCTCACAGGGGGGCACGGCGCAGCGGATGCTGCAGCACAGCAGTGCGCCGCAAGTCTGGTCTGGCCGGTTCCGGCATCGTGCTGAAACTTCAGATTGGCTTGAGGCGGATAATAAAACGCTTGGGCGAGGGTGGGTTGAACCAAAAACAAACTGGGTGGCTCGGGTTAAGGGTGAGGGAAAAAAATGAAGCCCACCTATGCATAAAGTGCTTCCTTCAGGATGATATAGATATTTGAAGACTAAGGTGGCCAGGAGGAGGTTTCCGTGAGAATTGCAGATGCAGACTCCCTTCAACGTGCAGTCCATCTAATTTCTGTACTTAATTATTTTGTCGAAGTTATCGTGATAAATCAGGTGATCTGTATCTGCTTCTGTAGAATCTGTACGCAATTTTCTATTTTCAATTAGACCAACGTATATTTCCGTATTGTCAGTTGAGCACTCCAATATTGCCATGCCTAAGAGACAACAATCTGTGCAACGTCATGATGGTTCATTGCAGGTGTATATGATCGGGACGTCCCAAAAAGGAATAGGGATCTATCCATTGTGCCTTATGCTTACCATGTGGTCAAGCTGCTCAACGACATGTTTGCTCTTGCTGATAATGTACTTCACCTCCTCAGCATCACCATCTCTGTACGCTTGCAGAATCTTCCGTGTGAACTCCCCCTGTTCGCTGTTGTCAAATGCCTCCACCCTGGCAAAACAAATAAAGAAATTGAAGTACATAAGAAATTACAAAGACACCACAAAACCAACGGGCCTAGCTCAGTCGGTACACCCCTGAACTGTTCAAATACAGACAAGTTCGAATTCAGATCCTGCAGATGAAGAGTATCGGGAAAAGTATTGGGACACACCACAATAGAGACACACCACAACAACTCTCCACTAAAAGAAGCTGGAGTGAATGTAGAACCACAGAAAAGTATTGGGAGATGCGGTTTGCTCAAATAGGAAACGGACAGGATGTACACGAGTTCTGAAAACCATCTCCCTCCCTCTACTGCCACAGTTCATCCCATCCTTTGAATGTCAGGAGATGGTTTCTTAATTTCTCTCACAAGAGCAAAGCACAGAGAGTCCGCACAAGAAGGCACGACCAGAGTTGTTTTGAAGAAAAAAACTGCGTTCTCAATGTCTCATCCTTTCCTGCAACACAGCGACTTTGACATGAGTGCGTTGGACACCAATATTCCCCATCACAATTGCAATCTTCAAGGAACACAGAGTGAGAGAAAGCCAGTGCCAAATACTCCTTCAACCTATTCATCCCTGCGTAACGAAAACATATTTGTTAACGAGTCCACGGATTGCTGTTGGAGAAGCTCGTTGTGTTCTCATCAACGTGCACTCAGTCAGTGACAAAGCAAATCAGCAGAAGCAACACAAAATGACCACAAGTGTACGAAGTAATAACAATGCTGAAGTCTTTTTGATGAAGAGAAACAATCGCCCTTCACTCCACAATCAACAACAACGAAAATGAAGTCCAAGGCCAATGCCGGTCCGTTCCTCCATCCACTACCATTATGATCACATTTGTCCTACTACTAGCCTACAGTAACCCATTTTGCTCAGCCTCCCCTGTGCGTCTGTGCAGCTCAACAAATTGCTGTTTCCAACTTTCCACCCATTCTCATCAAAGAATGTGTATAGCTGAGGCTCCCACAAGCCTGCGTGTAGCTGAGGCTCCCATGCTGGCAACCCACAAGGTAAGCGTGCTCCCTCGTCTTTCCCTACAGACCTTCTCCTCTCTCTCTCTCTCTCTCTCTCTCTCTCTCTCTCTCTCTCTCTCTCTCTCTCTCTCTCTCTCTCTCTCTCCAACCCACAAGGTAAGCGTGCTCCCTTCTCTAGACAGCACTCCTCCCTACAGACCTTTCTCTCTCTCTCTCTCTATATATCGTCAAATAGAACTGCCCGGTAAACCGTAGGCAGAGAGGGAGAAGAGGACAACAAACGAGGGGCTGTGACAAACTGTTTCGTCGGAGTTTCACCGACTCATCATATATATATTGTCACATCACTACAAACT
>BFEA01000722.1:51220-65610 GCA_003427395.1 Chara braunii | reverse complement strand
CCATGTAAGGGGTGTAGAGCAGAAATGAACATGGTCACAATACCAAGCTTACCAAAAAAGGACAAACAACCATGCAGAACTTTTGTAACAACATCTGTCATAAGAAACAATGGAGGAGCTGAGTTCACCATGAAACCAGCCAAATAGGCATACAGCTCCTGCGAAGGAGGCAGGAGAGTCGTTAAGGAAGGGGGTGAGAACAACATAAAAAGAAAGATGTAGGAGATAAGAGAAAGTCTTCCACAAAAAAAGTGAATGCCTGGTTGTACAGGCCCGATGCTATATATATATATATATATATATAGCTGACTGCAGGGGGTGGGGTGGGGAAGGATGCACACACACACACACACACACACACACACACACACACACACACAGAGAGAGAGAGAGAGAGAGAGTTCTTAGGGAGGAGTGCTGAGAAGGGGGGAGGCTTAGTGTGGGAGCCAGCTATGCACATTCCTTGATTGGAATGGGTGGAAGCAGCATTGCGCTGAGCTGCATTGACCAACAGGGGTAAAATGGGCTAGTCTATGCAGATGGGGGGGCCATAGAGAGAGGAGAAGAGGGGATATATATATATATATATATATATATATATATATATATATATATATATATATATATATATATATATATCGTCACAAATAGATGCCCCTGCATCCTCCACGTGATAGGAGTCAGGTCCAGACGAGACCTTTGCCAAGGTCCCCAGCAGATCCTGAGGACCTTGGTGAGTGGGTCCGCAGACAGGTGTGTGAGTATTTTGTCTGTTGACTCTGTTCTGAGTCCAGGCGAGTGTGTATTTGTCTGTTCTCAGCTCAGTTTATACAGTTTGCTTTGGTTTCAATTCCAGGTGTGAATATTTTCTGTTCTGAGTTCAGGCGTGTGTGTATGTTGTTTGTTCTCAGTCCAGTTTTTTTTTTTTTTTTTAACACACAGGTCGCAGGTCTATTAGCGGTGGTCATAAGAGCAACCACCTCTAGCATTCCTGCCACAGGCTCCAATCTATTGGTGGGGGAGCTGCACCTGCTGGAAATCGGGTCCAGCGTCCCTCACAAAAGTAGGAGACATGGAATCAGCTGAGATCGAGGAGCGGCCCAGGCCCCTGTTGCCCGAGACACGCTACAGGGGAGAGTAGGGCTGTGTCCAAGGGACCACGCCGTCCCTCATCCAGGGCAATTGTAATGGCCGGGAAACAGATCTATGTCAGTCCAGTTTTATTTTATTTGCTTGTTTTCGATTTCTGCATATTTTGTTGGTGTCAGTACTATTTTCTTTGTTGCCAGTCTATTTTGTCCTGCCCAGATAGAGTTTCCATGACACGAGTAAAATAGTGCGCGCCTATAGCTGGGGCTAGAGTACTGCTGCACATGGCCCCCCCAACCAACCCACCGACCCACCCACAAACCAACCCACCAACCCACCCACCAACCTACCAACTGTACAAAATAATTGTAATGGCCAACACAGTTTTTGGCACAAAAAAATTGCCTTCCTCTGAGAACATTCATCCTTTTGAAGTTTGAACTTTGAACTGATTGCTCATAATTCTAGTCTGAGCCTGTTTTGCTGCGTTTTCTATGTATGTGCTGTGCCACTGAAGCATGTACGCCTTGTGCTTGCCTGCTGATTTCTGGGTTCCAGTCCGCGTCCTTGTGCTAACTCTGCCGCAGTCCGACTCCTTGTGCTAACACTGTTGCCGTGATGTGCGGCTGAGCCCTGGACAGGGACACGGTCGAAATAGGGGTAAGACAACAAAATAGCAGTAGGGATATATTGCGGATAGAGTAGCAGGCAGGCACATAAGAAGAAATTGTTAGAGGCCCTGTGGGAATTTTCCAAAGAAGTCGCTTGGGCCTGGAACGGTCCAGTTGATGTGCATAGGTAATGATGGTCCGTAGCCTGAATGTACCCTGGTAGAAGTCTAGATTCAGGATTTGTGGGTAGATTTCAGTTTCCAAGGAGTCCTAAAACACCCAAGGGAGGCTTGGCAGCGGCACCTAGGGCTTGCTGAAGGTACTGTAGCTCGGTCAGCTGACAATATATCATTTGGCGCAATGGGCAGTTGAGCGTCTCTTGGAAAAAGGCAGCCCAGCTGGTACTCCACCCAGAGGGAGAGGCTGGCGGAGTACCTCGAGGTCAAGCTGGGGATTGAGGGTGAGGAAGAAGACCTTCATGGCTATGGAGTAGTAGGGAGTGGTATGGGAAGCCCTAAGGCTATTGAGGTAGAGGGAGAAGACCTTCCAGCCGGGCTATGGTGGAGGAGAAAGGTTGAAAGAGGAAAGAAGGAAGTGGGAAATGGCATCGAGACTTGACTTTGGGTATGGTGGACTTGGGTCTTCATCTTCCTAGTTGGCGCTGCATTAACAAGACCCCTGTTGGGGTACTGGGAGAACATGGACTTCATCCGAAGGACAGGCATGGCGGTAATAGAGAGGAGAGAGCTGGAGAGAAGTTGCGTTGCCTCTTAGAACAGCCAAGGTAGGTCAGGATGAACCACCATAGCTAGAAGACATACCAAGTAGCTGAGAGAGGTGGAGTGACCTGAAGGACAGTTCTTTCAAGTCTGGCAGTAAGGGCCATCATTCGACATTGATTATTGTTCATTCATTCATTGTTATTGTTATCTATTATCAAAACGAGTTGGCGTGCCATTGGAGGTAGAGCTGACAGTGGCCGGATATGGAGAGAGATGAAATTTGTTTGAACTTGTGTCGTCCTCTTCTTCTTTCCTCCATCCATCTTCTCTCCTTGACTCATTCTTCTTCTATTTGAGCTGCAATGGAAGGCATTGTCCCACATTTGAGTTTTGCGTCATGCAATGAGCAGGATCATAGCATACTAATGATATTGATCTCTTGACGACGAAACATTCCCCCCGTGCTATGGTAGTATTCCAGTCCCTTCATCGGCCACCCATACCGGTCCCGTTTGTCCTACTACTAGCCTACACCTACCCTATTCTACTTACCTCCCATGCAGGTCAATGTTGCTCCATATAGTGCTGTCTCAATTGAGTCCAATCAAAGAATGTGCATCACTGGAGCCCCCATGCTGTCAACACAGGCCACTTCTCCACCAGGTCCTCACCTTCTCTCTCTCTCTCTCTCCCTCTCTCTCCATATATACACACACACACAGAGAACCCAGCTATGGATGGCTGACACTATTCTCCTTAGAGATTGTCCAACAGCCCCACCGACAGCCGCCAGCCAGACTGAATGCCACTGTCTCCTTCAAGTATCTGAAGCCAGGATGAGGATGAGTCTGGACTGGCCTGAAGAGGCCGGAGTTCGAAAGTATCAAGACTGGCCTGTCCTTATTAGTGGTACTGGTGTCCACTAGCCTGGGTCGTAGCAGTTGGTCGAGAGGGCTCGGGCTCTTCAAGACTAGGCCTGGTCTGACCGGGCCTTTCATTCGTCACTTTGCCAAGGCCTCCCCACGACTGGCCACTTAAGGGCCTTGCAGCTCTTAATCCATCAGCAGGCCTTGCGGCCTTGCACATTTCTCGATAGCTCTCGTGATCATACTCCTTTCCCTGCAAGCTGCAGGGAGCCCACCTTCTCTGCCCTCACACTGCTAGTAGCAAACTGGATGCCATTGACCAGGCATATGAACAGAAAACACTGCTACACAGAGAGTGCCGGAGAAGGCAGAGGCCACATGATTTGCCAAATGCCAAGAGGCTTCTAGCGGACGACTCCAGTACAAACAATCTAACTGCCAAACCCTGAATTTGCTCGTTGCATGTCATTGGCATCGGCCAAAGTTTGTGCCCAAGGTGTTGGACATACGCCAAAGTTCGTGCCCATGGTGTTGGTGGATGAGACAAGTCGATACTCACTCGCTGCAATCGTTGTAGCATTTATCTGCCTGCTTCAGGTCATGTGCATACAGGTAGACAATGACAGCACTCACATATGCCTGCCAAAACATCCATCGAACAGCGACATCAGTCTTCGGTCATTACAAACTCACATCAACGTACATGATCAAGTTTCATATCATCAAACAATCATGAAAGGATTTCACTCGACATCAGTCTCATTACAAAATCACATCAACGAATACATGATTAAGTTTCACATCATCAAACAATCATGAAAGAATTCCACGCGGCATCAGTCTCATTACAAAATCACATCAACGAATACATGATTAAGTTTCAGATCATTAAACAATCATGAAAGGATTTCACGCGGCATCAGTCTCATTACAAAATCACATCAGACTGACACCTACTGACAAATAATGAACTAGGCCTACTTGGGCTCCCTAACGTACCAGCCTACTTTTTCAGGCACATGGAGCCCACCGGTTATTGTACATACAGGCCTACTATGCCTAATGGTTGGGGCAAGGTACATGCAACTCTGGGACTTGGAACTGGGACTGGGACTTCTGAGATGCGTGAAATCCTTTCATGATTGTTTGATGATCTGAAACTTAATCATGTATGTCAGTCCAAAAATGCAGCTCAGTCTTAGGAAAGACTGTGAAAACTCCGGATGCGTCGGAAGCAAACCGCCGCTGGCCGGTCGAAGGTACAGGTCCAGAAAGATCCAACTTTATGAACTGCACCAAGTACAAGAGACCAGCATAAGCAGAACGTCAACACAATTTCCATTCGTTTCCATCGTGGAAGCGTTGTTGCAGTCTTGTGCAGTCAAGCAACAGGTCTGGCTGAGAGGTGAGAGTAGTTAGTCGTGAGAGAGAGAGAGAGAGAGAGAGAGAGAGAGAGAGAGAGAGAGAGAGAGAGAGAGAGAGAGAGAGAGAGAGAGAGAGATGCAATCTGCACACGGGGAGTTGTAAGTCCATCAAGCAGTGGGGAGTTCATCCCAAACATCTGAGGGATTACCAAACCGACACCCAGAAGACAACAACAGGAATGATATTGAATTAGAAGAATCTGCAACTCACCTTGCATTGGCTCTGTTTCACCTTCGACTTGTCAAATGCTAAGCCTTGCCTAAGAAGCATGGTTGCAGCATCAGTAAACCTGGTAAAGTACGTCATCCCCAGAAACAAGAAGCCACCCACACAACCACCAACAGGGGGGCACCACGGATGAAAAAGGAATTCATTAGCAGCTTATTTAGAACAAAATCTCCATTCATGTAATTTCATGATGAGAAAACAACCAGAGGACCTCATGACAACTTCCACATTCCATGGATGCATTCGACACTTCCAGATACTGTCACTTTGTGTGCAACACAGGGTTGCATACCTGCCGACCGCCATCCGTATGGCAGCCGACCASTAGGGCCAACCGGTTGGCGGTCTGCTCACCAGTCAGAAAACAGCCATCCACTGAATTTTTTTCAAATCTTTGGGAGCTGTACTGCGCATGCTGAGTACAGCCCAAATCCGCTGAGAAACTTTTCGGGATGGGGGGGGTGTTAGGGGGGTTAGGGGGAGGTTATAGGGGGGGAATGGGAGGGGTATAGGGGTGATGTATTGGGTATTAGTACGAGGGTGTTGGGGGACGGTTTAGGGGTGTTGGGGGGGTGTATGGGGGTGTTGGGGAGGTGTATGGGGGTGTTGGGGTGCGTATGGGGGTGTTGGTGGGGTTATTGGGGGTAATGGACTCCCATAATTTATTATTATTATTATTATTTTTTTTTATTTTTTTTATTTTTTTTTCCCTTTAAAGTTTAAACAGGCCGTTATGGTCCTGACTCCATATCCATTCTGTGGAGCGTCAGTCAGGTAACTATTCCCCCGGCAAGTCAAAAATGATTACATCATTGACCCACTCACGCTTCCTTCCGTTTGGCCGAAGGAACCCTGACCAGCATTGATTGCTCCCATTCGGAGGACTGACTGTCAGCTTGCCTTCCCCTACAATCCCTCTCAGATCCCTCTGTGGGAATCTGCCAAGTAAACTTACAAAACAAGGAGAGTGGAAAACGGCCCGTGAGTTGCTATTTCAAAAAACCATTGGTGTCTTATGGCTCTTTTATACGTCCTTATGTTGCCTGTGGGTCCTGGAGGCAGCTCGCAGCTTGTTGTAGTGGGATTCTCCATCTGGTTTCCGAGTTATGCCAGTCTTTCCAGCGTATGTTGCCATCTCTTAGCTCTGCCACTTTTCCTCCCACCAGCCAAACTTTGACAAACCTGGAGAGGATAGTATCCTGCTTCCCGTCGTCCTCGGGCAATGTCTGTTTCGTTCCTTGCCACCTGCATAAGATCTCCGCCTGAATCAGTGTCCTGGTTTCTGCCCAGACCTTTTCTCTTGGCGTTGATAATCCTTCAATCGTTCTGCTGCATCTCTCCTTCCATATAGACCATAGCGTGACTTTTCTGATTATACCGTACCATGTCTTCTCTGAGCTGTTGAGGTCAGTCGGGATGTTAGTCCACAGTAGAAGTTAGATGGAGTGTTCAGGGAAGGGCTTAGTGAACAGGGAGTTCCAGAGATCCGAAGCCCTCTCCCAATATTCTGTTGCTTCTTTGCATCGGATTAGGCAGTGAAGTAGGTCTTCCGGTTCATTTTCTGAGCAGACTGTGCATAGGTCAGAACTGTTGGGATCGTTCTTCCTTCTGCGAATATGGAGCCACTGGTTAACCGGTAGCGCTACATTGGCTATCAGCCATCGGAGACTCCTGATTTTTACCGTTCTGATTGATTTATATTTCTTTCATGGAATCTGTGTGATTCGGTCAGCCTCTTGACCGATTACTTTTGCCCATCTACTTTTGATTATTGGTTCTGGGTCTTTGGTCTTGAGGAATAATCTGTACCCCATCTTCACTGAGTAGTCCTGGATTTCTGTATTCATGTATTTTTTCCTTCCTGATGTCCAAGCCCATTCTGCTGGGTCGAATTCCAAATCCTGGATCGCTGTGTCCATCCTAAAGATTGTTTTGGGCCAGGAGTCCATCACTCTCACTTTCCTGAGCAGAAAAATGTCTAGATTTGTTCTTACTACATCCTTTTCTATGATGGAAGCCGATCCCTGCACCGACAGCGATATTGGGTAGGAGGTAAAATTGCAACAGTGTTTGAGCCCTGTTGTTTGTGTGAGAATTGGTAGGCCCTTGAAGGGGGCATTTCCTGTAACCAGATCCCCCATTTGCCTGTTTTCCATGCCGGTGGACTCTTTAACAGATCTTTCCATCCTTCCGGAATGTTGCTGATGATGGTCTGTAGGTTCCTATCCCGTTGGTGACAGCCCTTGAGGAGGGCGGCCAGCTCAAGGTCTGTTACCCATTCCCTTTCGATTTTCCAGACTCTGTGCTTTATCCAGGATAGCCAACGCGTGTCTCTCTCTGAGCTTGAGAGAGAAAGGGTGATCACTTTCATCTCTCAACCAGGGGTTGCCAAACAGGGGTTGCCTCAGTACCTCTTCTCTCGTCTTGGGCTTGCCGACCATTTTCGGCATGATTTCCCTCCAAATCCTTAGCAGAGACGTCCAATAAGGTGTGGGGGGTCTGTCCTCGGGGGGTTGCTTCCTTGTCCGCGGTTTCTGCGTCCTGTGTTGGGTGTCCATTCCTTATTCATCACCCAGAATAGACCCGACATGTTTGTTGGTGTCGGTACCGGAGCTAAGCCTCTAATGCTGTCCAGAGCTAGTTTATTCCACGCTATACCTGGTTTAGTAAGCAGTTTAATGATCCATTTGATCTGGAGGGCTTTGGTTTCTTGTTTGGGGTCGATGATCCCCAACCCTCCTTTACTTGGTTTCCTCGTGATGTAAAGCCATGCTATCTTAGGGATGCAGTTAACTCTGTTGGGGTCACCGGACCATAGGTAGGCCCTCGCTACCTGGTTGAGTTCCTTGATTGACTTGTCTGGTACTGTCCAGATTGAGGCTATATACCACATCATTGAAAAGATAGAGGTGTTGAGAGTTACGGCGCGACCCAACAGAGACATGAAAGTGTTCCCCCACCTACCCATTGTATTGATTTGTTTAGTAAGCACCTTCTAGGCCATTTGGGGGACAACACCTTCTTTTGTCATCAGGATCCCTATGTAGCGTGTAGGTGTCTCCGGTGTCTCCCAAGTCAACGCTGCCTCTGGGCCTTGGAGCTGTGGGGGCTCTTCTTCTGACAGCCACCACCCAATCGTTTTTTTCCAGTTGATCTTCATTTCCGAGGCCAGTCTGAAAGTTTCCATAGCTCTTACTAGAGCACTGAAGGATGAATCTGAGGCTCGTATGAGCACCGTGAGGTCGTCTGCAAAGATTATTACTGTCGGAAACTTTAGATGGTGGGCTGATCCTGCATTGATTTCTGGCAGTTGTGAATGGAGGGGTCGTTCTGTAGGAAGGAGGCTATGTTGATCCTGCGTTGATTTCTGGCAGTTGTGAATGGAGGGGTCGTTCTGTAGGAAGGAGGCTATTGCTTCCATAACAAAGAGGAAGATCGGGGGGGCTAGTGGATCGCCTTGACGGACTGATCGTGAAATTGGGTAGCATTCTGATAGCAGACCATTGACTTGTACACAACCAATAGCATCGTTATACAGAATACGTACCCATTTTCTGAAGTTCAGACCTACTCCCATCTTTTCCATACTTGAGTTCAAGAAGGCCCAGTTGACCTGATAATAAGCCTTTTCAAAGTCAAATGACATTATTGCTGTATTAATCCTCTTTTCTCTCACTTTGTTGGCTGCTTTGTTTAAAGTGAGTACATTGTCAAGAATGTAGCTTCCCGGTATGAAACCTGTCTGATCTATATGGAAGCACTTGTCCGTCAGATCAAGGATCCTGAGTGCCAAGGTTTTAGGCAAAATTTTGTACGGCAATGTGAGTAGTGAAATGGGCCTGTACGGAATGATCCCTTTTTTGTATAGAAGTGTGACTACACTGCTGCTCAACAGGTCCCTAGGCCCCCCTTCAGCCAGCTGTCCTTGTAGAAGTTCAGTAGATCGCCTCCAAGAAGTGGCCATAATTTCTCCCAGAATTCTTTTGTTAGTCCATCAATGCCTGGAGTTTTGTTGTTATTCATACTCTGGACTGCCGCTTGCAGTTCCTCTAAAGTGATGGGCTTGTCTAGAGTGTTTGCCTGTTCTTGTGAGATAGTTTTGTCTAGGTATTGGAGCATTCTGGTCCGCGCTTCTCTAGTACTGGGGGGAGTGGGGGTTGGGGTCTTTGTAGGGTAGAATTCTTCGTAGGACTCCTTGGCTATGTTTAGCATTCCTTTGCCGTCTGTTAGTGTTTTTGTTGTTTCAGAGAGGGTCTCAAGGCCCTCTCGCAAAGAGGTGCTTTGACATTGACTTGCTCAGCTCATACTCGTTCATTCTCAATCTTATTTGTAAGCCCTTTAACTCCCACCATCTCCACAAAAGCCAATTTCTCCCTTGCTTTGTGGAAAGTGTTTGTATAGAAGGGAGAAAATGGATTGTCAACTAAGTTGGATTCTGCGACCCTTAGAGTGGCTTCTAAGGCGATTTTACGTTGTTTCCTATCGTTCGACAGTTTCCTTGATATGTTGGCTGTTGTCTGGGATAGTGTGAAGTAGCTGCCTTGGAACCAAACCCATCTGTCATGGATGGAGGGATAGTTGCCTCTCATATTCTGCCAGCAGTCCAGGATACCCTTTCGGAAGGATTGGCTTAGTAGGAGCGAGTTATTAAGCTTGTGAAAGTTGGATCCTTTCTTAACAAATTGTTCAAAATTGATGATCAGTTCAATAGGTTTGTGGTCCAGCCCTGTATAAGGCTGTAGGGGGAGGATGTCTGCTCGCTTGGCTGTTCCCATTAGTGTTTCTGAAATCAAAAAGTAGTCTATAAAGGAGAAAGCAGTGTGGTGGGCGTGGTTCTTCTTTACTAAAGTGAAAGCTCTTACTCCCGGGTGCAAAGTGCGGTAAGGTTCAACCAGGTTACAATCTACCATCAACCGCTGGATGGGGAGTGCCTCTTGTGTGGATTGGCTGGCCGTCGATCTAGAGATACGATCTATTGTAGGGTCTAGGGTGGCGTTCCAGTCAGGTGGAACGAGATTCCCTATGCTTGCTACGAAAGCTGATCTCCAGCTGAATTGTTCAGTGCATAGATGTTTATTACCCTCACTTCTTCTTCTTTCCACCGTAAGTCCATCAGACACCATCTCCCTTCTGTTGTGTCTGCCTCTGTGTTCACTATGGAGCCTGCCAAGTAGAGGCGGGAAGATTTGGGAATAAGGATGGTTGTGCCCTTTGTGCAGTTGTCTGAGGACCATATTTCATCCTTGATACCCCCTAGTTTTCTTGTCAGCGCTCTACAGATTTTGTTGTGCTCAATTGATAGTGTGAGGTGAGTTTCTTGGAGCAGAATTATGTCAGCTGGTTTGTTAGTCCTTTAATTATGTCGTTCATTTTTTCTTCTTTGTCTAGAATATTACCGAGTCCATTTATGTTCCAGCTCCTGATGACTATTCCTTGTGTTTTCCAGTCCACCCAGTCCTCCTTTGCGTTAGCCCTACTTCTGAAGGACTCGATCATTGGGGGATTTGGGGGTTAGTGAGGCCAGGGGCGGGGGAGTAGGATGCCTATAATTTATTATTATTATTGTTATTATTAATTGTTTTTTTTGTGGGGTGCCGGCAACCCCCGACCGGTAGGTGCCGACCAGTCAAAGGGCGCCGACCGTCGGGGCATGCAACACTGGTGCAACATAAGAAAATCAGAAAATCTCCTTTCGTGACCAGAAAACAACTTGCCTGATGACTACTTCGACGTTCAATGGACGTATTGCATACTGCCAGATGTTGTCCTTTTTGTGTGCAACATGCGCCCATCTAGCAATCAGTCCAAGCCAAACGATGACTGATTTATGGGAACAGCTCTCAAGGACAGGAGTTTTTAAGGACTGGAGAAACACCATTCGTGATCTTGAGCATACAGTCTCGACTCTCGACCCCTCATATCCCTCCCACGCATACCCAACCACACCACCCCACAAAACACACCTAGCCCCGCCTACGCCCCCCAAACCCCCCACTACACACCAGAAACCAAGCAGCCACCAACCCTCCCACCCCCCACCCACATAATAACCCACAAAACCATAGCACGAGCCCACAAAGTCAGTCTCAGTTTCTACCCAGTAGCCCCCAAACGAGGAAAGACAATGGTCTAGGACACAACCCACAGAAAGACACTTCATAGCCAAGCAGGTTTTAAGGTACTCAGAAAAGGATGCCGCTCAAGAGCATACATCCTATAGTGCCAGTCAACATAGATACACAGCAGTACAAGTCTACAAGACCGATTAAAATAATCAGGGTTTAGGGTTTTACCCTAGGAAGATTTTCATGCCCCTCCGGGCCTTCCCGGCTGGGAACCTGGGCTCTCCCAGAGGACCCCGAATCCGGGCTCTTTCCAGTTTTTGAGAGTTGGCTGTCAAGGGGGGGGAGGAGGTATTAATTTGTTTTAAAGGAGCTAAATCGGGGGTGCCTTAGTGTGATTTTGTTATTTTCTTTTATCTCGGATTCGGTGAGGAATTCTGATGTGACCCTCAGCCAAAAGTTGTTTGTATTGCAATTCTACGCAACATTTTTTTTCTCGAATTTTTTAATTTCGTTTTTTTTTTTTGTTTTTTTTTTTGCTCTGGGGCTGCCCGGAACCCTGCCTGGGGGTCATGCCCGGCCGGGCACCCGGGCATGTATCCAGGCACAAGTTGGGTGCCTGGGCGCCCCGAAAAAACAGCCTAGGTTTTACCACCCCGAGGAACAGCCGAAGGATACAGCCATGAGAGAAACCAGCAAAGTAGGTCAACACACCACACCAGCAGTTCTAGCAAAGTGTTGCCAATCAGGCGGTCCATCTGACCGAGAGGAATAGGTCGTGGTGACCAGACGAGCCCAGCATAGCTCTCGGAACAAACATCAAGGACAGCACCAGATTTGTATAGGCTAACTTAGGCAGGGGTGAAGTTTGGTACATCCTTCCTCATGGAAGTAATCAATGCCGGCTTCTGGGCCTCACACCAGAAGGGGGAGGAGGGTGCGCAAGTATCCATTGTAAATCTCTGACTTGCCGGGGGAATAGGAACCGGACTGACGCTCCCCAGAATGGAAAAGGAGCCCGAACCCTAAGGGTCTGTTAAAAAAAAACAAAAGGATCTGTTGATTCTGTTCCTTACGTAGTACACTATTCTGTATCTACCAAAACAGCAAAAAAAGAATCGAAAAAAACAGAGATTATTTCTGGTGCGGCGCACGGGAAAGTTACGCGCGTCGTGCAGCACACCGCTTGGTACGGCCGTGTGACTTGTGCGGTTGCAAGTATGCTTGGTATCACTTCATTACTTGTTTCCCCGCCCCCCCAAATATTGGTCTCGCAAAAGGGACAGTAACTGCCCAGGCAACATTCAGGGCCGTTACTTTACTTCCAGCCTACCTTCCAGAATCCATATTTGACACATCCAGTTATGTTTTAGGCCAGATGCAAGCCAAACTGTGGCCATTGACATTGGCCAGCCAGTTGGCTGCTAACATGTTCCTTTCTTTTCCTTATACAAAGCAAAATTCAGGTGAAAAACAAACTTCAAAGAAAAATCAATAAAAGAAACAAGGACAAACAAAAAGAAAAAGCAGCAATAAAAGCAACAGCAAAAACTTTGTCGGGTGGGAGTCAAAGGCCTTACCTGGCCCTTGAAAGGTCGAAAAGACGTGTCCGAGGTAATTGGACACTCCTGCAATCTAATGGACAGCAAAAGGACGCCACTTTCTCCCAAACGTTTAGAAAGTAACCATCCTGACAAACAGTTATGGAGGTGACTTTTTTTTTTCTTCTTCTCCCCGACAAAAACAGGCCCTTATGGGCCTGGCTCCATGTCCATTCTGGTGAGTGTCAGTCCGGTTCCTTTTTGTCCGGCAAGTCAGATAAAAACATAATAACGCACACATGACACCTCCCCATGTTACAGCCTAGGGAACCCTGACAGCATTGATTGCTTCCTGCAGAAGGATTAATTGCCAGTAAGCCCATTCCTGACACAGACTTCCCCTGCCTAGCTACTCTACGTCCCCTGCAAACATGTCTGAGTTAGAGCAAGAGAAATGCATCTCAGCCCGCTACCTTAAGCTGTCTGGAGAGAACTGTTGTAACTAGGACTACTCCAGCCGCATTTTTGGTAATCCCGAAGCCAAATGAACACTCGCATTCCCTGAAACGACTTTGTAGCGAATCGGCATGAGGAACTGTGGCTGTGCTGGTTCATCCTCCGTCGCCCGTTCTCCATTTGGCTTGATTGTGTTTCCTTCCAAACTACCGACTTTTCCTTCACCGAGCGTGTCTTTCATGAATTTGGCCCTGATCTCCTGCTGCTTCCACTGGTGTTTCTTGATCTGTCTCTTTCCTTTATGCTAATCCATTTCGTACTCCGTCTGCAGCATTTGCAATAGGCCCTCCCACACTTCTTCTCCCGACACCTGTTGTCTGTCCAGTGTCTCCTTGCATCTTATCTTGCGCAGTAACCAAGTCCAGATTGTCGTAGAGGCTTGCTACTAGGCATATGACAGGCCCGTTGGCGATCATCCCCATGTATTGCCTAACCAGTCCACTATGAGACACCCTTCCACCCTTACTCATCATCACTTCTGTAAAGCTTTCCCTCCCACTTTTCCAACCCCCTGGGCTCCAAGAAGCCTGTGAGTGTGTCACTTCTATTTTTTTTTAATAACAAAGGTCATCTTTTTATTATACCTGAAAAACGGGTTCAATGCCCCTCACGTATGTACCCACTCAACGCCTTCCTCTGTTATGGCCTAGGAACCACAAGTCAGCTGCATTGCTTGCTCCCATATTCAGGAGGATTTACCACTGATCACCCCTGTTACTATTTTCCTCTAGTATAAATCCTAATCCTCTGAGGCAGACACATTGATTGCTCCCTTTCCTGGGAGGATTAACATCTGCCTAGACCTCTCTCCATGTTTTATCTCTGAGGCACCTACCTTAAAAAACCTCCTTCCTGATTAAACCTACTCTCTCTGTCAGGCTTTTGTGCACTCTGCTTTATGAATAATTAGCCCCTTCCTATGCCTTCTAGTCCTACTCTCATCCTTTAGTCCCAGCCCCACCTTCCTACCCTTTTAATCCTTTCGCGCCTTTCATCTTTCCCACTCCTATTCATTTTTGTTGTGGTTTTGCAAATCCCCTAAGTTATTCTGAATCCATCTTACTCCTTTGAACTATTTGTTCCTGCTGATCTGTAGGTTCCGCCCACCAAGTGAATCTGATTCTTGTTACCCTAAATGCACGCCACCTTTCCTTTAACCAGAAGTAATTGTCCAACTAGGGGACCTGTTGCGGCTACGCCCGCAATAAAAATGGAGGAATGTTTGCCAAGAAGTTCGACTCTCTCTCTCTCTCTCTCTCTCTCTCTCTCTCTCTCTCTCTCTCTCTCTCTCTCTCTCACACACACACACACACACACACACACACACACA
>BFEA01000722.1:1814-25013 GCA_003427395.1 Chara braunii | reverse complement strand
CGTGCACGCCTTCCTCCTCTGTGCGCTGCCGTTCCCCCCCCATCACCATCAATCATCATCATCATCGTCATCAATCACCACCATCGTCAATCATCATCATCATCAATCACCACCATCAACAATCATCATCATCGTCATCATCATCATCAATCTGATCGTGCAACCCCCCCCTGCGCTAACTCCCCCCCATTGACCCTACCTACTACGCTATCACCCAATCAACCACATAGATAGGATCGCTCCCTCTCGATTTAATTAATTATTTCCTTTTTTCCTTTTTTTTCTTTTTCAAAATTCATTTGAATTTTTTGTAATCAAAATCTTTCTCTCTTACTTCCAACACTTCTAATACTGATTCGACACTAATTAAACTTCTTGAATTTTTCGATCTTTCGCTAAATTCTTTCCCTTTGGCACTCATCAATTATTAATTCGAAATTAAATTTTAGCTTTTCCTTTCCTTCTCAAATTCTTTCCTTGCAAAATTTGTTAATTGCGAGGCTCAAGGCCTCGGTCAGCCCTACTGGGCCCTCTTTCAGCCAAAACGGCCACCCTAAGTGAAGGCGGCCCTGACAAGGCAGGAGAGGCCTACTTTTGGCTGGGTTGGATGCAGCTAGGAAATTCAGGCAGTTGCACAGCGCCAGTTGGTTGAGGAGCCCAGGCCCTGCCTGCCTTTTTCCAAATGAATCTGAGGCAGGCCCTGGGCCAGACACTGGGCACGGACTGAACACAGGCCGCCGGCAGTTGGACACAGGTAACCACCCCAGGTCCTGCGTGTGATTCCCTGGGTCAGGGTCTCAGCCACTCAGGGCCCACCGGAAGCTTCTGGGCAGGGTCCAGCGCAGCCAGGCAGCACGCAGCAGGCAGGCCACTTTGATAAAAGAAACTGCCTGCCTCCACATTGGACATTCGGGCACTGGCTACATGCTGCGCAAGCGCTGCTGCGCTATCAGCTGGCAAGCGCCCACGCGCTCACGGGCGAGCAGGGCACACGCAGGCAGGCATAGCCGAGCTGGCCTGCGAGATGCTGGATTGGGCACATGGTGGTCCTTGGGTGCACGTGGCATCTGTGTGGGGGATCGAGGTTATGAGTGAAGTGTGAGACATACCTCATGCTTGAGGCGAACGGCATTGGCCGAGATCTGCTCGTACTTCGGGAAGCTGTTGACATCACCAGCGGCATTGTAGATAGGCTAGATAGGATCTGCCATTCATAGTCTGGGCGCTGAGCACCAGATAGGATATTGACATTGGTTCATTGTTGATGATGATGAGACTATTCCAGCATTGTCACTTGTGAGCTTTTGCGGTGCTCTTATTTGGTCGAACTCAAGTTGCAAATCTGCTTTTGGTTTGAGGTCACGACTATCTGGTTTCATGTGTATGATGCTGCTTGGTTTTCTGGAACTCGGTATCGCTCATTTTCCTTGCATTTTGGTATTAGAGCTGTGGTACGTTGCGCTAATCTGGTGCTTGTCTTCTGCCTATGCGGTGCATGCATGCGGTCAGCTGGGTGAGGGTGCGCTAATCTGGCGCTTGTCTTCTGCCTATGCGATGCATACACGCGGTCAGCTGGGTGAGGGCGCGCTAATCTGGCGCTTGTCTTCTGCCTATGTGGTGCATACACGTGGTCAGCTGGGTGAGGGTCGTGGGAGGTGCATAGTGAGGAGGGCGAAGGCAAGCAGGTGACCCAGGTGGAGAGGGGTATTGCCAGGAAGGCTATGAGGTGAAATTGGGTGTTTTGCAGTGTGATGAGAACTATCTGATGTGCGGTTGATGCTGAGGTGGAACGGCGGTGTAATGCTTGTTGTGCCGAAGCAATGATTGGTCATCACAATCGACGTCAGGTCATCTGGTGAGAATATATGTGGTTGGGGGCAGTTGTTTTGATTAAGAGACTTGACGGGTTTATGACAGGGTTTCTGCCCGATTATTTTAAGGGCAGACACTGCCCGACCTTTTTTTTTGATTAAGAGACTTGACGAGGTTGACGTTGCCAAAATTTATTCAGACCACCCCTATGACTGAGAAACCTAAAGCCTGACGTCAATGACGTAGGACGTCGTTGACGTGTGACGTCATTGACGTTCGTTCGAAACAGCGGGAGTCGGCAATGCGGCCTGTCGTCTATGGTTTTCGACAGGGCCGTGGTGGTGCGTGGTCATGAAAAGACTAAAGTTAGACCTATTCTACCAAAAATAATGTCGCGCGGCTTAGCAGCCGCGCGATTCAGGGCCTAAGCGGGCTAAAAAGGAGTCGTTGCGACGAGGTTGGGACCGCAGCGTGAGGGACAGTTAGTTTTAGGGCCCGCATGACTTTTGCGCCAAGGACCGGGGGTGATGGCGTTGGGGCCGGCTGGGTCGGGTAGCCGTTAAGGCCGTCGGCCGCTAACCCAGCCAGCCAGCCATGGTGGTATACAGGCTTAGCGGGCAAAGCCTGCTAAGCGCCGTACGGGGACCTGCTGGGCAGCAGAAGCCCTTCATATAGAAGGGCTGCTCCTTCTTGTATGTGAAAAGGAGCTAGCCCAGTAGGTACCGTAGCCAGGCTGTTACCCCGTGGATATAGGGATCGAACCCGACAACAGGCAACTGGGCTAGCTCCTTTTGGAGCGGCCCAACCTTTTGGCGCGGTCGTTTTCGGCCGTGCGATCGCTGAGATTGCGCGGCTGTTTTCAGCCGCGCGGAGGTCTATATGGCCCTGCGCAAGGATGACACGCATAAATCGAGAAATGGGCCAAACTCTTTTTCTTTCGATCCCGCGGGGATCGAACTTGGGTCCATGGCATGGAGGGGCGTGGCTGAAAAGACACGCAGTGTTCTGGGAACTGGCCGTTGGCATAAGCCAACAGGAGGAAACTGAGAAAGAAAAAAAAAATAAAAAAAATCTAAAACTAAAACTGAAACGAAGCGCCACATGGCGCAACAGGAGGTCACTGGGGCATTTCAGCCCCAGTACACATAATAGTCACCCGTGAAAACGGGCGACTGTTTTTCTGCTGCAAAGGTAAGTACGGTTTTTTCTCTTTCTTTCTTGTTTTTTTTCTTTTTTTTAGATTGT
This sequence comes from Chara braunii, assembly GCA_003427395.1. Taxonomy (NCBI): domain Eukaryota; kingdom Viridiplantae; phylum Streptophyta; class Charophyceae; order Charales; family Characeae; genus Chara; species Chara braunii. The sequence continues at coordinate 21,956 of BFEA01000722.1, read as the reverse complement.
GATTTAGATCTATTTCTAGATTCTGTTGTTTTGTTTTGTTTTGTTTTCCTTAGATTTTGTTTAAATTTCTGTTTTTTCCTTTTTTGGTGCTTGACGTTGGGCACCCGTTCGTTCTAGACGAACGGGATACAGGAAGGAAAAAAAAAACTTGACTGTGATGGACTGTTTCGTCGGACTTCCACCGACTCATCAGGAGGCTGCGCCTCGACAGTCCATCCACAGGATGGACAAAATTGGATGAATCGGCCGCAGGAACGTGGCTAAGTGCGAGCTGAGCGAAGGGGGGGCTCTCAGAGAGAGAGAGAGAGAGAGAGAGAGAGAGAGAGAGAGAGAGAAGGGCACGAAGTGACCTACCTGGCACTGCCGTCTTGCCATTGCCATCTATAGGATGAGCAAAATCGAATGAATCTACCGCTAGAACATGGAAACATGCACTGCCACAGACGTCCCCCCCCCCCTCTTGTGTGCTTCGAGGCCTAAGCACCCGTTCGTTTCAGTGAACGGGCTGCAGGCCACTTGAGGTAAGTCCTTTTCCTTTCTTTTCGTTTCTTTTTATTGTTTTGTTTTTTTGTTGTTGTTAAATTCTTTTTAGATGTTTTACCTTCTTTTTCTGTGAAATACTTCCCCCTCCCCTACTTGGTCGGGCCGTAGTTGTTGCGCCCGTTCGTTTTAAGGAACGGGCTGCAACACTTACGGCGCGCCCGAACCTGGCGCAGTTTGCGTCTGGGTACGGGCGCGCGGGGCAAGGGGAGAAGTAGACCCTGCTGAGCTTGACTCTAGTTCGATTCTGTGAAATGACACAGAGGGGGAGGCTTCTCGTTTTGCAAACGAGCTGCCCCCTCACAAAAAAAAGGGGGGAGGAGAGAAAAAGAGTCGCGAATCTATCCGCGATGCAGGGCCAGATGCAGCAGTGGAAGCACCTGGACCCTTAGATGACAGCAGACTGTTGAATTCCAACAGTCTGCTCTACCTGGCTTTATACTGCCAGTTGAGGCTACGTCTGGCCGGGGGTAGCGGCCAGATGCATTACCAAGGCCTGGAATTTGGTTCCCCTAGGGGAACATCAAGTTTCTCAGCCCTTGATCTCGTATGAGATCAAGGGCCAGGCCTCACTCCGAGTTTGGCTGGGGGGCAAAGCTGCTGCCCACAGCCTCCAGCCAACTATAAAACAGCCAGCAGCCAGCCAGCCAGCATTCATTTGTGGCTGGTGCTGCTAGCATTTCGCTGGGGGAATGGTGGCTACTGGAGGAGGTGCTGCTGGTGGAGTGAGAGGGAGCTGAGTGGAGGTCTGCGAGTGAGGAGGGAGGACTGCTGGAGGTGGCCATAGTTGTGGAACACAGCCATAGCCGCCATCTCAGCGGGGTGGAGAGAGAGAGAAGCGCTGGAGGTCTGTAGGGAGCGTGAGAGTGAGGGCAGTCATAGTTGCCGCTGCACGTGGAGGAGTGTAGGGGAGATGCTGCGAGACTCTTTCAGCGGCGGCGTCCATTTTTGAGAAGTGTGTAGGGGAAGGTGCTGTCCGCTTTTCAGTGGTGACGCGGAAGCGCTGCCGAAATTTTGCGGCGGCATCTGGGGTTTTTCAGCGGTGACGCGAAAGCGCTGCCGAAATTTTGCGGCAGCAACTGATTTTTTTTGTGGTGACTCGGAAGCGCTGCCAAGATCTTGTGGCAGCAGCGGTGTTTCTTGTAGTGGTGGTGTGAATGTGCTGTCCGGTTTTTACGGCGCCAACGACAATTTTGAGAAGTGTCGTCAAGAGGGGGTGTGCTTTGCGGTGGTGTTGACGTTGTGCTATCCGCATATTGCGGCAGCGACGCCTCGACACAGTGGTGACATAGTAGTACTGGTCGCAAGTGGTGACAGTGCTGAGGCACTGAGGGGATTGCGTGTCAATGGACGATCCTTGAGGGAGTGGGGTGGATCACTTTTCTGAGAGTTTACTGCGACGATCTTCTCATTTTTGGAGTGTGGGTTATACGGCTTTCTTGAGTAAGCCGTTTGCTATCTTTGGTTCAACTTCACTCAAGGTCAGCTAACCTGACTCAGTTCCCTTCACACCTGTGTGAACCCACACTTGCTTAACCCTGTTTCTTTGAATGTTCACTGAAAAGGTAGAGGGAATGTGTGTTTGCACGTGTGAATGGAAATCTGACATGAGTTTGGGACCGCATTGTTTTCTTTTGAACTTGTTGTTTGATCTGATGTGCAAGTAGGTAGAAGGATGCTTGAAAAATGAAGATGTAATCATGTCAACGAAAGTGAATGGAAGGGTGGTTGTCCTCTATTTTTTGCTTGCATGCATGTTGAAAGGATGGGAAGACAGGCAAACGACGAGAAACGAAGCGATCACACAAAGGGGAAGAAGTGAATTGGACATAGATTTTTCCCGAATGACCCTCTTTGTCTATGCCCGTCCATCTGAATGTTTTTCTTCTATGCGATCTCCTTCTTCGTCTAGGTTCGCCCTTGACGTTAGGCGATAAAGGGTTGACCGTCTTCTGTGGTAAGTGCACTTCCTTTCCCTAGGAGGCATCCGAGGCGGGGGTTCGTTGCCTTAGKGGCCGACCCTGTTAGCGACTCGGAGTGGACCGCTTAGGCGGGGGGATACCATGCTATCGTGGTGGAGCCAGCCCGACTTCTGAGATCCGAGGTTCGCTCGGGCGAGGACGAGGGGTATCCCAGACCACCTCCTAAGGGGATGAACGTGTGTTATTCACGAAAGGCGTTAAGTTCTTGGCGGCTCACATTAAGAAGAACCGCTATAGTTTACCCTTCTAGTGGCCGTCTTAGGAGCCACAGACGAATGGGAAACTGGCGCCATAAGAAGCCCAGTTCGTGTGTTCACTAGCTATGGACGGAATGCAACTAGGCACTGCCTTAGCGGACAGGTTTGCGCCGTAAGAAATGCAAGCCTAGGGCAATCAGACTAATTGATAAAAAGGCGTGACTGGAGCATTGCCTTGAATACCTTTATATCGCAGGCTGGTATTTCATCACTCGCGGAACAGGAAGAGTAATTATTGCCCAGGAAGACGAAGCGACCAACAAAATTTAAAAATGGATCCTTGACCTTAATGGGGCATCGAGCGTCCGATTGTTCGGGTTGGTCGTTGACTTGTATAGGTGGTAGCCGAATTACTTGTTGATGACATTCGCACCAAAGTTAGAGAAGTAGTGGAGTCACCATTAAAACAATGGCACTCCAACTCTACTTGAGAGTTGGAGCGCTCACATTCCTTGCTAGCAGTCAGTATGGGGCGGAATGAAAGAACTTGGCAACGCATCTCATCAAGTCGAGAATGTCGTGACAGTCCAACCGTCTGGCAAGTAGAGTGTAGATACTTTAGTCGGACGTCACTTGTTCTTCGCGTCGTGTATAAGTCACGCTTTTGTCCTTTTGTTAATAAGTGATGTCCGCGATGAAAGTCAAATCAACCCTTGTTAAATTGATCGGGACGAATGGTACGCATGACTGTATTATATATAAGTTGATTTCAGAATATATGTCAATTTACGTTGACCTGAGTCTTCTTTTGATGTTTAACTTTCGATTGTCTTTGGAAGAAGGGACTAGGATCGCTCGCAGTTTTCCTTACGCTTGGAATATCACGTCCTAGTCGACCAACGTTGGTCCGATTCCTGGGAGATCAGTGCCCCAAGGACAGACGACGTTCGGGTCCACTTTGGCGTTTAACCATGCGTACCTATGCTACAGCGAACGAGCAAACGCCCTCGGCCGGCCTACCTCTGCAATTGCATTATAAAAGCTTTCGCACGTGGGTCGGTAGCTCGGCGGGGATACGCCCCTAAGGGTGGTGACAGCCCCTTAGGGAAGGTAAGTTGTGCCCCGCGAGAACCTATCCTGTCGTAGGGGACCGCGGGATGTACAGCTGGCGCACTCGGCCGGAGCGGCGAAGGATCGACACAGGTTACTGTGTCGTCCCCGACTTGTCTCTGAAAGGTTGAAAGCCTAAGTTTCTCCTGCATGACGCGGGCGGGAGGGCCCTCGCTTGTGCGGGGGCCGATGCGCTCGACAACGGTCACCATGCCAACCCACCAGGAGTAGAGCACGCATGCTTTGCTGCTTTGTCCTTTGTCCGCCTGCTGCGCTGTAGATAAATCATGAGGGGCAGGCCAGCCCTACAGGGGAGACGAGTACCGGACGTCTATAAATAAATACCGGTGTGGTGCCTTCCATTGGCTGTGATCGTCGTCATGTTCGCGACATTCAATAATTCCTGAGGACTTCGGGGGCCGTCCTTAAACTGCCTCTTGATCAGCCAATCGGTCGGTGTAAGGCTCACCGCAGGTAAACATGGTGTTGGGCTGGCCAACTCATCATTGACTCGGGGCACAACGGTGGGTCGTGTGCTCACCTTTAGACACGCACTCTATCTGGATTGCCCAGGAACGCTGACATCAAGCAACATTCAAGAAGAACTGAGGGAGGGGTAGATTTCAGGTGATAAGTTCGGGAAACAATTCCACTCTGCCAACAGCCATCCAAACGATTCTATTTTTATTTTTGAGTAGTTAGATGTACAACCATTAACATCTGACAGACAACATAAGTAGAACTTTCTGTTTCTGCTCATTTGCTTTCTGTTTGCGGACTAGTCAAGTAAGAGAATTTCGTTTGTAGGAATCTGGACTTACCTGTTGGACCCAATTGTATATACTCTGACATTGCCACCGATTAATTATTTTTATTTTAAATCAGTCTTAGCACTATGCTGCGGTAGCCAATTGAGTGTGTCCTAGTGCAGACAATGCACAGTTCTGTAGCTTATGAGCAACAGGGAGGACCTTGACCCGGACGATCGGATCCTGCATTCATCAAGACACCCATTGGTCCACTTAGCGTTAGGACCAGAGGGTGGCCGCCAGCTTAGGGAGAGGCAGCAGCAGCAGCGGAGGTCCACTTAGCTCATGAGTTCGTACTTCAAAATTGGTGAGGATCATAACTCATGACTACTTCATGCCATCATCCTACCTTGTACATTCCCTTGCGTATCACATGATGTTTTTTCCTGCATCCCCTAGCTTGTTCTCCCGAGTTGGGCTCTCCCTTTGTAGCGTGTAGGCATTGGGTCTGTAGCATTATCCTCGCTCCCCTTCTCCGCAATTTTAGCTCCCTCCCAGTCAGTGAGTTGTGTACATTATCCCCTCACCCCCTGCATCCTTCCCCGAAGTGTCGGCCATGCGTTTAGTTAGGCATATCATCCTATCCCAGGCTCCCCTTCCACGTAGACCCTGCATAATGTCACCCTTGTGTCGAGCATTACCCGCCTCAATGGTTTATCTGTTAGGGCCATTGGTTTTGTTTCGTCTCCCCCCCCTTCTCCCACCATGAGCCTGATGACCTATCCCACTTTTGTGTGCGACTGTCCTCCGGTGGCATTCACTCTGAGACCGTCCCACTCCCAGTGGTTCAGCGTCACAACTTCATCTTGTGATATATTGTTGTTTGCCTTTTTCAACACTGAGGCAGTTTACCTCCAAGACTTCAGCATTGTATTGTCTTTCATTTCATTTGCTAGCTGATAGTTGGGATTTGTATATCAAACATTTGCTCTTCACACGGACTCCGCATAGAGCTTGCTCCGCATCCTAGATTCCTTGGCCTTTGTTTGTAGAGTTCCGCTGTTTTTTTTGCAGATAGCGTGTTTATGGCTCTCGTGATCCACTACAGGTCTGAGGATTGTACATTGGAACTCTATTTCCTCCAGCTTATAGTCAGGCCTATTTGGTGTTTCAATTGGTTTGGCCTGTGGGACCAGACCGTCAGCCTGATCTCACAGGCCGTTTTTCATTCAGTCCTGTACTGCCGTCGGTACCAGTCTAGTCAGTCTAGTCAATCCGTCCCGAGTATACCCCAGCCTGTAGTCTGTTTTCCCATTCATTCTTCGTTGTGCAGTTTTGGAATACGTGTGGTTTAAGTTCTTGGTGGTGTTGTCTCTCCCCCTCTTCGGCTCTATCTCCATATCCACCTTCTTCCTCCTCATTCCTTCTCCACGGCTACAGGATCTGCCATCCAGGCAGTTCCCAGTTGGGTTAGGGCAGGTTGGGCGTTGAGGCCGGGATTACATAGTAGGTCGCCCATATATGGGGGCCTTAGCACTGTATTCGCCACAAGGCCTGCCATCTATATTTTTCTTGGCCCTATACTGCAACTTTTGGCCTCGGTAGTTCGACTCGACACTAGGTTGGCTGAAGCTCGCCAACCTAGTCCTGAACCAATGACACTGGGGCCCGTATTTGTTTTGTCAGTCAGATTGGTACCCCATAATTTCTCAGGCACCCTTTTTTTCCCCTCATATGTTTCTATGGCTTCCACTTGATTGCATGCTGTTGGGGTGTGGCAGACCTACAGTTTGCTCCCTTGTGCTAGTTAGGTGGAACAAGGGGCATGTTTGTTCCTTTTCACTTGAGAGAGACCGTTGCACTGTATGGCTCTTATGAAATTGAATGTAGCGCTTGTGGGGACATATGAGCTTTCAACATCTCGGCCACAATCTCAACTGTGTGGATGTAGGTAGGAGACTACCCCTCTGTGGTGGGGTGCTTCCTGAGTCGTTACGTACAGTGCACCTCTTTTTCTTTGTGCACCCCACACAACATGATGGACAATGCACAACACCTATCAACTTGTTGGACTCACAGCTGCATTCTGGCAAGTCCAAGTCCCACTGCACGGCACACCACACAGGTGCATGACAAGTACTGAACAAGTAATTATTGGCTAGTGCTGATAACAATGACCCCCTCCACCTGACTCCCTGATGGAAACCTGCTCCTCATTTCGAAAAATACAATTATTGAAATATTTAAATTATATTTTCAATTTAGTCCAGATCCATCTACATCTCTTGATTGAACCTCCGGGTGTCTGATGGTATCACGGGTTTGCCATGATGGATTCTCCCATAGTGCAGGCCTGCCCAACAAGCGCATACGAATACTAAGGCTTGCCTACAGCCACAAAGTACAAGACAGGGCGAGTTCAAGTAAGTTCTCGATATTTTCTGGGTCACTGTTACTTGGAAATTACCAAAGAAGAAAAAGAGCAAACACACATGTTCATGTACCCCAGCGTTGATTGTCACAGTTATAATGTCGTAACCTTGGACAGTGGGAGCAAAACAGAGTCCTATGTCAAGCATAGCAAAGGGACGATAGATGTAACAGATCAAAACCACGTTACCTGGCACCTTTAAAGAGAGCGTCAGCGCCAGGCTGAGGACGCCCCGCCTCAAGGTACAGTTCACATGCTCGCTTGTAGGACGCAGTGGCAACTTCCCATCGTCGTGCTTCTTTTGCCATCATTCCTGCACTTTCCATATGCTTGGCTGCAGTGAATGGGCTAACAACCAACAATATTTGGAGCGAATCCAGCCATCAATGCCTTACTCAAGCCAACACAGAACATCGAGGAGGGAGAATTGGAGGGTTGAGATGATCAGGAAACAAGTGAGATGATGACACCACGGGGAATGCATCAACAACCAAACAGCCCACCAATATCTTCTCACTTTGAAAACAAGGGTTCCAATATCATGCACCAGAAAGTTTGGGAGTATACAGAAAGCTTGGGAGTATACAGAGAAATGGAAGCACATCTAGATTATCAAGTGGAGAAACACCACAAACGAGAACATGCACGAGGAAGGTACAGTCATACCTGGAAAGTGTCAAGGAAATTTTCTTTTGGCAGGGGAAAGTGGAAATAAATTCAAATAATAATAATAATTCAAATAAGATCAAAACCTCCTTCTGCATTGTGGACGCCATTTCCCAAACCTGATAGCAGACCTCTATTACACAGATTCATTATCCATACCCAAGTGAAAACCTCCCCTCAATCACTGCATGCACCGAACCTGAAAGCAAGAAAGGTTATTGTCTACAATTGGTGTGAACAGCAAGGTTTGATAGCAGACCTCTATCACACAGATTCATCAATATCCCCTCAATCACTACATGCACGGAGAGCAAGAGAAGTTATTGTTGACAAGTCGGGTGGACCTCACATCCACTCAGTAGGGGGGGTGGCGGAGGAAAAAAGTTTAAAAAACATTAGCGATCATTAAGCAAGTTGTAAAACATGACCTGCATGCAGCATGCTTTAGCCTATGGGCAATGATATGGACCAGTCAAAATATGTTGCACATACACCATGCCTATGACATCACACTACCTCCAGCAACCAGAGCTTGCAGAGCGGCTAAAGTATACACTATAGAGTATAGACTATGAATGAAGTACTCAAAGACCACGCATACACTGCCTAGAGTAGGTGTAGGTTAAATGTAGACTATAGATTATGTAGAGTATAGAATTCATTTTATAGGAACTGTATAGACAAATGTTTGGAGTACAGAGAATGCATAAAATACAAGACGCTATTTTGAGTAACGACAGATTAAGTATGGACTTGGCATAGCTGGTAAGGCAGAAATACACAGTCTAAACTTTATCTGTTTATATATTGTATTATTGTGTAAACAATGTTACTATACATAGTATTATGGCAGTCCACGCAAAGTCTGTCAAATGAATTTTCCCCTTTCAGAGGCTTGCTTGAAGAAGGTGTGACGGGGAAAAATACATGTTGAAGCATAACAGACCCATCGCGACAGACATTTCAAGGATCACTCTCTTTGTCTCTCTCTCTCTCTGTGTGCGCACCAGTTGAAGCAAATATGAAGTACACACATTAAAACCACCAGTACTTCCAAGGCACTTTTCTCTGGGGCTGGAAACAGCCTGCACACAGAAAAAAAATGAACCAGTGTGGGCCTCCATTTGGCTGGTGCTGCCAGCCATTTGCTCCGGAGGCCAAGCCCCGAAAGTTGCAGTTGCATGCAAGCTGCATATTTTATTCTTTGGCTGGGAAACATACTGGTGATTTAACAAACAAAAAGAGCAGAAATACCAAGCACACAACAGGGTTTTGGAGAGGGGACCAGGGTAATTTTGCAGCCGACAGCCAACCGTTCTGCAGCAGTGCAGCCTACCGGTATGCCTATTAGGCTGGCTGCGGACTGGGTACAAGCAGGCCATCCACCGATTTAATTTTTTTTTCTAATCTGAGTGAGTGGCTGTACTGCACTTGCTGAGTACAGCCCAAATCCACTGGAGGGGGGAGGGGAGTAGAGGGGGATTATGGGTGGGATGTGGGGGGGCTATTGGGGCTGCTGTTGGCACTACGGGGTTGTTAGGGGGTGTCGAGGTGTCGGGGGTGGGGGTTGTGGTGGTGTTTGGCGGGGTATAGAGGGGTGGGGAGGGGCAGGGGGGACCTATTCCAGGGTGCCTTTACTTTTTCTTGTTGCAGGTTGCCTACCAACAGCCGACAAGTATGTGCCAAAGGGTGGATCGATTGGCTTGTAGTCCGCCTACCAATTGAGGGGCAACTACCATCGGCATGACTACTCTGAAGGCACCCTCTTCATAACTCCCAAGCCCAAAATGGCAAACCAATTTGAAACAATGCCCCGAACAGAAATGGATAATCGACAAGAGCCTGTTCATGACAACAGTGTTACTGCCAATAACCAAAGTAAAAAGCAAGCAACTGTTTTTCATATAGCTTCGCTCCTGCAACCCACACAAGAACATATAGCATCTAACTAAAGTGCCATGCCCACCCAAAATAGAATGTAAACCTACCCGCATCCTACTCTCCCGGCCCCTATGCCTCCTAGTGCAACAATGGAAAAATGCATAATGCAAACCCTACAGATGGCAGACGAGCCTCTGGGTCGACCTGGACCCCCCTTCCATGTATGCCTGCCGTCTTCACCCGAATACAACACACTGTCATTATTGCTGTATGTGGACTCAAAGTTGCCCTGTATACAGCTATTATAAAAGTATGTTGTTACGGATGAAGACGGTAGGCTCACATCACTCCGGCGCAAAGGCAGAGAGGAACTGCCATGGTCCTATCTATAATTCTCCCTCCACCAGCTCTGACCTCGGGATAGACAACAATATCCATTTCCACCCTACAGCATGCCCAGCCTGCCATCATCATACTATCCACGCCCTCCTCCTCTGCGGCATGCCTGTCTCCCGCTGGGGTCCTAGCAGCAATCCTCCACACATCCTTCCCCAATGTAAGTCCCACCATGGCTAGCGGAGGATCTGTACCCGTGTCCATGGCTGAACGTGCAAAAGTGGCAGCCGTCACCATCTCTGGGGTTGCCCTGCTCGGTCCACCACGTGCACCAGGCTGTCTATCCACGTTCTTTTGTAACACCTTGCGCGTGTCTGACCATGAAGCCACAAGTCAATGCGAGCATCGGCCTGTAGTCGCAGGAGACTCTGTCGCACACCCTCCTCCTCCTACAATGCCTGCCATCACTGCCGAATGTCGTCCACCATCAGATGCAGCCGTCTGGCCCACGGCTCGTATGGCAACAGCACAACTGGCTGTCCGCAGAACCTACACCGCAGCCTGTGGACTGAGAAGACTCTGGATACTCTGGTGCCCACTCCAGACTAGTGAACTGGGCTTAGGTACATGGAGAGATCTTGCCCCTCCAGTCGGCCCGCATGGGGTCAATGGCCTGTGCGCTGACCTCCAAGACCTCAATGATTCCAGGCATAGGATCAACCTCTGACGCTGCCGTCGTACCTGGCACTTGAGCTGTGCCGGTGCCTCCATCGCCAGCAAGATCTCCCTCACAAGCCTCCTCATGTGTAGACTCCTCCACCAACCGTGCTGCAGTCCATGGGTGGCTGAAGGGTCCACCCCAGTAAACAGCCGACCAGAACCAACGCCCCAAACTTTCTAATCTTCTTTCCATTCTTCTTTCAGCTTTTCCTTCGTAATGTGCCTCTCAGGTGCAAGGCGCACCACGCTTGTTCTGGTTTGGTTCAGTCCGAGGTGCCCACACACCCACCTCCCGTAACAGCGCAATGTCACAGAGAAAACCTTGTGAACAGTAGGTAGAAAATGAATAAAGGACAAGAAACACAGAGTCATGAAATTCTTCATCTGATTGCCTGAGAGAACTGCCCGATGAATCGTAGGCAGAAAATGGAGGACAAGAAGCAGGGGGTTGTGATACTTTTTCATCGGATTTTCACAATTTCGTCATAAGGCTGAACCCTCGACAGTATGCAAAGATCCCTAACCGATCATACCGTCTAAACCCCAGTTGGGGGTGGACACCAACCACTGCCCCAGCACTGGTACTCCGTGCCAGATTTCGATGAGTCCAAATTCTGAAGAGGACAAGCATACATTCTGCCACAACCTCAAGGTGAGAAACAAGTGGTAAGGAAGGCTCCCACAAACAAGGAGATGAGTTATGACTTACTGACTTTCCACCACACTACATGAATCTGTTCAGCCCTTAGGGCCAAGTTCGACCAAAGACTAAGCACCAGACTGAAACATAGGGTCCCCCCTCTTGCAATGAACACAGTCAGTAGAGAAGCTTGTCAAGGTCAAGATACAGTATGTCTCAGCGCAGTCTCAATGTCTCCGAAATAGTCGTACACATCATCAAGTAGCCCACTGTCTGGTCACCAGAGAAGAGGATGGTAGGAGGGAGATGAGACTTGGAAGGTGGACGAGAAAGTAATCATCAGCATAGCCGATAGATCTCCCTCAACAACCCTCTTCCTCTTTGGGCATCTCCCTTCACCACATCAGCAGACAGTCTCCTCTGACGCAATCTGACAAAGAGCAGGTACCATCATGGCACTTGTCAGCGCAGACACCTCCTGAAGATGAACAGCAGCGCGAAATGTCGACACGTACACAGACAGGTAAGCTTCCCCTTCGATCAACCAATCTCACAGCCCTGATCCTCCTCCTCCGCTCCAATATCTCATCAATGTAGTAGACAGTGTGGCAAGAGCCACGTCAGCATAATCAAGAATAGAGCTGGCGCTGAAGACAGAGAATGGCGCCAGCACATGCGGTAGCAGTCTCGCATCGGCGTCCAATATCAAGCCAGCGTCCAGCCAGCATCCAGCCAGCGTACAGTCAGCATCGAGCCAGCATCAAGCCAGCATCAAGCAGCAAGTGCAAGACTGAATATCGGTTGGCAGGGACTGGGTCAACATATAGTGTTGACTCCGGTTGACCAGCCTCTGGTCTATCGGATACGATGGCCCAGATTGACCTGCAGTCAATGGCCTGGACCTCGTACAGTTGCAGATTCCCACTTGGACTGGATTCTCGACAGATACCTGCGGACAGCCAAGTGTGTGTGTCTGATAAGTGGCCTGGGGTGGGTCCATGAGCCTGAATTTCCGAGCTGCTGTTGACCTTTGACTTTCCACAGTCAATTGTCGCACGTAGGGCCTCTGAAGCCCAGTTTTAGGCCGTGCTTCGGGTACCCACAGCAGCAGGCCTTGTTTCAGGCTATTTCCTTGACTCGGGTGTGGCTGTTGGCCCCCAATTCAGCCCTTAGTCTGGAATGACGACCTATGGCTCACTACTATTGCATGATTCGAGCTGAGTTACTGCACTCTCTTCTTTCTCATCTTTATTCAAGCTTCAGTCACTCACCACTAGCTTGTCGGGACTACTGGCCGAATAGCCCGCCCTTCTACCCCCATACACAGATATAACCCAATGACTATACAAAACATACATTCTTGCTGCTTCAACCAACTCACCCTGGCAGCCTGAGACTGTGTTTGAGGCATAGGAGCAGGCAGAAACTAGTAAGCTCAGGATTCACAGTACCCTGACCACAGCACAACAAAGTAACTTGGCGAATGGTAATTGAGGGTCTCCTCCCTGTGTTGCACATTGGATCGAGCATTCCTGTGTTGATACATGGGTTCTGTATGTGACAAACTGTCTGGTGGAAACTTCGTGGAAGGATAGTAGTAGTGAAGGTACGAGTACTTAAGGATGAGGCTTCATGATCTTGGTACACGCTTCTTCTTTGTCCCCTGATGATTCCGCAACTGGCAGGCGGATGAAACGATCGTATTGCCAGCATGGCACAACTCTGTACTTCATTGTAATATTCAAGTGCCTGTTTTTGCTCGTACTACGATTCCATGGCTTTGTGTGTCTACGTTGTCTCCCTCTCGATCTCCTTCTCTGGCTCTTCCTCTGGAATGAGACTGCATGTATCATTGTATCCTGTGTCTGTTTCCTTTTTCGTGTCCTTGAACCTGCCATTCAGCCATCGCATCTGTGCATGTGTCTACCATCAATTCCCCCATGGCACTGCACTACACAAGATGGCTGTCACTCGTTTGTGATGGGAGGGATTGGACACTTGCACGGTCAAACAACACTGGCTGCATAAAATAATACTGGTCTTATGTTGCTTGACCAAAAGTGTGCCTCAGAGGCCTGCACCAACTCACAGGATGGAGAGCCGCGCACCCACCAGCTCACAGAAGGGAGATCTGCAGAAATGCTAGCTCACAGGAGGGCAAGCTGCCCATCTGCTGCACAGAAGGGAGAGCCACAACAACGGGAGCCGAAGCACCGAGTTTTATATAAGCAGGGAGGCTGGATTGTGTAGGAGAGGGAGGCCAGATCTCCAAAAGAAGAAGCAGGGGAAACAATGGGGCCAGAAGAGGAGAAAACGATGTACTCCAGCACATTGCCCACTTGGCTTGCCTTCTACTTCAAAAGCCTGGTTCCGACTCTCACCCCTTACCTGGAGTGCCAACCTGTTTTATTGCTTTCCATCAGATAAGAGATAGAGGAGGAGATGGGGAGCCTATTTATAACACTACTAACTGCGAATTGCTGGTGCCATGTGCAAAGTGCTGTCAGCCTCCGCATGCAAGTGATCACTAAAAGTTCGATGTGACAAAGTAACTAGCGAACGTGATGGTTCTACCTGTATATCAACCTGCAAGACATGCGCATCCAGGCATTGGGTTCCCTGTACACATGCAATTTGTGCATTGCTCACAACTTCACACTCAATAGTAGTCAATACACACTACATTAATTCTGTCTAACTTCCTTGTTATGAACATGATTGTCTGTTGAAATTTTATCAACACTCACTCACAGGAACTCCCGTACACGCCCATACATGCACAGAAGGAAGAGGAGAGGTAGTGGAGGGTCACACCGCCCAGAAAGGAAAACGCAGTGGAAGACTCAGAGGAGCGAAGTGACAGAACACACAATTCAGTGAATTCTCTCCACAGAAATCCCAACAATCATTCATAGAAGACAACCGAGTGATCGCAGCCAGAAATCAATGAAGAGATGACAACTCAAACACAGTATTACCACTGTTTATTAAACTCAGAGCATCGTTCAACAGAAATGACCTCAGAACCCTGCTGCGCTACCCTCAGAGGGGTAGCGCCTCAACCCCACCACCCTGAACAGCTAAAAATAGCACCGAAACCCCAGGTAACACCCAGCGCCACCCTGACATCCAACTCAGTGGCCTGCGCCAAAGTGAAACAGGCTCCCAGAGCCAATCGCCACCCAGATGATGAAGAAGAAGCTCAGCGCYAACAGTCCCTGATGAAGATGAAGTCCAGACGATGATATCTCTGAGAAGATGCAGCTATGGCTGCATCTCCACTGGGACCCTACTCCTGAGGAGGGTCAGCAGTGCACCACGTGCTCCAACGCATCAGACCTCTCATAGCCCAGACCGCTTTGACTCCCAGAGAGTCAGAGCGGACAGCGTTGACCCCAGTCTGGTCAGTGCTCCGAAGGTCTGGCAATGTCCGCCGTCTCCACCACCGGAATCAGCAACCACGACCTGATACCGTGTGCGCAGCAACTTCCACCACGAAGTGTCAACTGCGAAAAGCCCAGGACCGATGTCCCCATCCTATCTATACTCTACTACTAGCCTAGACGGACCTAGACCGGACTGACTGACCGACCGGTACCGGTTCTGTTTCGGCCTCTAGGGCCTCTCCCTACCCGGAAAAGGACCGTCTATCAGCGTAGACCCGTAGGGCCTGTCTGTCCTAGGGGTAGCCCGGGTCTGCTATTCGCAGTTAGGGTAGCTGTAGGAAATTCGAGTTAGTACTGGGCCCATATTTCCTATATTACAAATGTGTCCCTCACGAATTTTCCTTACAGGTAGGTCTCTCGGTAAGCCCTCAGCCAAACAAAATTATGAATCTGTCCCTACCTATGGTACAGCCTCGTCTGAGAGAGGCTACAGGCAACCTGGAACCAGCAAGTCATTGCACCCCGCTGTAGAAAACTGGCCCACAAGCTGTGATTCTATGTGCCCTGGCACAGTTAGGATCAGGAACCGCTGGTGATATGTTGAGATGGCAAGAAATTACGAACCTGGAGTTAAGAATGGTAAGATAATAAACGTAGCACCAGTGGTGTCTGGCCTTGTAGTTGAAACATCCCCCGAAGGATCCCATCCTTCCACAGTTCTATCATCTGCAACAGCCTATGTAGCCTCTTACTAAAGAAAATGGAATCCGACAATGAACAAGCAAGCAAGCAAGCATGAGTTCTATGCCTTTTTCCTTCCACAGTTCTATCATCTGCAACAGCCTATGTAGCCTCGTACTAAAGAAAACGGCATCCGACAATGAACAAGCAAGCAAGCAAGCATGAGTTCTATGCCTTTTTCACTTCACAGTCTCCCGCTCGCCAGAATTGCAAAGAACACATCAATTTTCAACTTTCAAAGGTTATACAGGGTTGCAATAACCAGCTCTGTTGCAGTCTGAAAACGCTGCATTCTGATTCTGAGTCCGGTGTGCTGTGATTTGCTGTGTTGTTTAAGTACGTATGTGATCTGTCATTAACATGCGTTGTGTGCTTGCCAGAGTCCAAGTCTGGGTCTGGGCGCTAACTCTAATGGCCGTGTTGTGAGGCTCTGACTTTGACAGGGACAAAGTAGTAATAACAGTACGGCCAGGGACAGGATGGGAAGTTAACTGTAGGGACATATTGGGGGTAGTGTAGGGACATATTGGGGGTACTGTAGGGACATATTGGGGGTACTGGTGTGGCGACCAGGGGCTTGCTAGAGGCCGGTCGGCCCTGGGAGGGTCCGGTAGCTGCCGGTAGGTACTATTGGTCCAGGGCCTGAATGTAGGCCAACAGAAGTCTAGGTTCAGGGAGTGTAGCTAGGTATCAGACTACAATGATGTTCCTGCCAAAAGCAGGAACAGCCGGTAGGCCTAGTGCACCCAAGGGAGGTCAGGTGGTCCGGCCAAGGGGTACTGGGGGCTGGGCAGGCAAAGGTATATCATTTGGGGCAATGAATATGCCGCTTATTCATCCGGGGTGATGCTGCTGCACCAACCCGAGGGAGAGGGCGGCTGAGCTCCTGGAGTTGACGGTGGAGCTGGAGGGTGAAGGAGAATACCACTGCTCTCCAGGAGCAGTGGTGAGAGGTAGGAGACACCCTAGGCCATGGTGGCAGAGTGAGCACCCCTAGCTGGGCTGTGGTCGGAGGAGGAGGAAGGGGGCAGGAACCGGGAAGGAGACTCGCCTTTGGCTATGGTGGACTTACATCTTCATCTTCCCTGTTGGCACTCCATCAAGAACGCCCATCTTGGAAAGAAAGAAAAATAAAAAAAAATAAAAAAAAAAGAAGCCCCTCAAGGGGTACTTGTTCGAAATGAACTTCATTCACAGGATAGCGGTAGATGAGAGGGGAGGACATGAGAGTAGTTGCATTGCCCCTTGAACACACGAGGTAGCTTCAGTATCCCACCATAGCCAGTAGCCATACCAGACGGGAAGAGAGGGGAAGTGAGCTAAAGGTGAGCAATGAGGGGGATCAATCCGACAACGACTCTGGTTCATTGATTAATTGTTGTGGTCAATTAGTTTTTATTAATGTCCTGGAGATGATGACAAGGGAGAGATGATAGTGTCGAGATGAGGGAAAGACACTACTATCAACTTGTATTCTTCTTCTTCTTCTTCTTCTTCTTCTTCTTCTTCTTCTTCTTCTTTCCTCCATTCATGTCCTTTGCTGGACTCATTCTTTCTACCATCAGAGTTGCAATGAAGGCCATCGTCTCATCCTTGAGTTTTGTATTATGAAATGGGCACGACCATAGGGTTCAAGAAACAAGACACTTCAAAACGAAGACAAATAAGAAAGAAGGATACGCTCCCATCCGTTCTTGTCCTGTAGCCGCCTTTTCAAACGCCTCGATTGCCTTCTCATAATGCTTAGCCATCTTGAATGTTATTGCTAAATTCAAATAAAGGCATCACAATCACAGCATTGAGAGGAGAAACTTGCATTAGCCCACAATTCAACAGCATCTCACAGCAGACAAATTGCACACTTCATCACACGAAAGTGGGGAGCCAAACACAAGATATGAGAATTCCAAACATGGATCAAAAATGGAAGTCTTATACACGCATCTGGAACGTTCCCCGATTTGCTTGAGACTTGGACTGGACTGTACCAACTGTACAGACTGACCTCTATAGCCTACCGGATGTATGGGCCTAGAGTCGACCTATTAACGTCAGTCGGCAACCCTTCAGTACACAGCACTTGGAACCTTGGGACCAGGATCAGGACCAGACACTGATATACGTGAAATCCTTTCCCTCCAGCCTAAAATCGAGATTCTCCAAGAACGCAGACTTTTAATCCCCGTCTAAGATTCTGATACCCCTCCCTCTTGCTCATACTGTGAAACTCTGCTAGGGGCTGTCTCATCCGGTTTAGATTTCATGAACCACCAGTTATCTTCTGATTTCTGATACTGAAATCTAACCCTGTACTGCCTCGTCTTACTTGATCTGTACGTCTCTTGATCGACTACATGGTCAATGTCATACCTGCAATCCATATGAGTGGAATTATTGACCTGTGTAAGGTAAACATTCTATCTGCTGCGCATGGCATAACTTAGAGGCACATAGGTCTGTAGGTGAGGAGGTATGTCGATGACATAGGCCGTCAGCATCTCCCACTGCATGCAATACTTCCTACCGTCCTCTGTACACAGGTAGCACTTTTACAAAATATTTTCCTCCGGTACAAGCTCCTTGGACTTGACCCAAACAAAATCCCGACGGAAAACCGCGACGGCCTCCTGTGCTCGGTGGCCTGTTCTACCATCTTCTCCTGGGCGTGTCTAATATTCCCAACAACTTTCCTGAGGTCTTTCTCGTAGATGAGTGCAGACTCTCACATTCTGAGTGGTTTCTCTATATCTGATCTGGGTCTCGCACGGTTCGGAGAGCACTTGTTACGACCGTCTAGGCTCGACTCTTTCTTCGAGCCTAGCGGTGGAACTCTTGACTCTATTCGTGTTTTAATGAAATTATGTACCCGTAAAAAATGGCCGGGAAATCCTGGCCTTACAGGTACCACCCTTGAGTTAGTTTTGTTGTTTCTGAAGCAAGTTCCTGGGCTTATAGTTTGATTCATTCAAACGCACCGCTCATAACGGTGATATTGTACATTCAAATCCTGCTAAGCCTATCTGGATTCTGGGTGTATAGCTTAGTTGGTAGAGCATTGGGCTTTTAGACAGCCTATCGGTCTGAATGCCTTCCATTCCCTGCATAGCTTCTTTGGTGTCCTTCCTGTAGATAGATGAGTTATTGTAAGCATTTTTACCTTTGGTAAATTCTCATCCCGATCTATCTGATCGGGTCTAATATACATCAAGAAGGTTTACTCAACTGTACTATAACTGTAATGAACCCAGATCGTGAAGACAGTCGTCCACAATGCAAGCCCAGATAAATGTCCATCGGCTGATGATTACTAATAGTCAAAATCGTAACCAGACAGAATGAGATGAGGTAATCATACACAGACGAAGAGAGAGGAGGGAGATGAGACAAAGGAGAGGAAAGTACAATGACCACTCCTGCTTCGGGCTCCTTCCTCTACTACCACCTCGATAATCAATAGTCTGAACAAGTATCCAAAGTAGCCTCAATGTGCCACGTGGCACGTCTAATCAGTCCCACATCAGCTCTGGAGCAATGTCAACATGAAGACAGCCAGGTACTTATCCACGACTCTCCACAGTCCTGATCTCCTCCTGAAGTGATGATGCAACAGAACAGCAATGCCGATCACGTAGTCCCAGCAATAGAACACGTGGCAGCAGCCACGTCAGCCAATGATACACGTGGCAGCAGCCACATCAGCGACAGCGTATGGCAGCTGCCACGTCAGCATGCCAAAAAGACAGGAGCAAGCCAGCCACCATGCCGGACCAGCAGCGCTTCGCCGAATTACAATGCCAGCGTCGCAGCGTCGAGCCAGCGTCGCAGCGACGAGCCAGCGTTGAAGTCAATGCGTGAGGTCAGCATCAACGCAAGACAGAATGAATGTCAAAGCCAGGAAGTCAGCGCTTATGTAGCGTTGACGCCGGGTCTGGACCCCGCATGCTGCATCCCTCAACCGTCCAGATCTCAATGCAAACGAGGGCCCAGATTGGTCTGAAACTGAATTCCCTCCGGCCTGGATGCTGTCTGGGTACATGCGCACAACAAGTGAGTGTATCCAACCAAGGGCCTGGGTGTGGTACCTTTGACTCTACAGTTGACTTTGACCTTTGAATTTCCTGTGTGTAGCGTTCGGTCACACAGCCATTCGTGGCAGGCTCAGGCCTGGGCGTGTCTTGGTCACACAGCCCAGCGCAGACCAACTCAGGTCTGCTTTGCCTGGGGCTGAGTTCTGATCCCCAGGCTACTTCTGAACAGGGTTATTACATAACAGTTCCTTTACTTGCTCAATCTGAACATTTGTTTCTGGGTGCCTACCTGACGACATGGTCAACTGTGAACCGTAAGTTTTCATAAACTACTGCCACTGTTCAGCCGTAAGCCTAACATCTCCATCACTAACTAATAACTATTATTAAAGGGTACCCATTGTCCTTCACCCAATGCAAAAAAAACTCACAAATGACAAGGTCATACTTCGCTTCTCCAACTAACAGAACAAGTGGACCTGCCGCAGCGAAGGACAATGACAAAACATTTTGCAAACCACCCCAGCCATCAGTTGGATCGCAGCTTTGCAATGCACCCCTACCGGACGCTGCGCAACTTTGCAAAATGCCCCGGCAGTTGCTAAGTTTTCGCACACACGAACACAAAAAGAAAAAAGTGCATATTTCTATGTTCTAGCGGTAGATTTATTCGATTTTGCTCATCCTATCGATTGAAGTACCCTCTCTCTCTCTCTCTCTCTCTCTCTCTCTCTC
>BFEA01000721.1:626129-648297 GCA_003427395.1 Chara braunii | reverse complement strand
TGAAGGGGGGGTTGTCGGTGGGGAGGGGTTGGTAGATCAGCGGGAAGGATGAGCATTTGTGGTGGAGAGGGTATAGGCGGGTCAGGGTATCGGTTTCCTGCATTCGTAGGTTGTTGGACCATTTTGACAGCGGCACATGGTTGCATTACGTGGTGGCTCACAATTGGTTGAGGAGCGTGGGATCATCCCATTTGTTCGTGGCGTGGAGAAACCCGTTTTCTAGGATAGCTTGCAGGAAGGCATGAGTTTGGGGAAGTGACCACGGCGGGTCAGATTTGATCCTGGTTGTTGACGGATCAGCCAGCTGCTCCTCAGCAAACCATCGCAGAGAGGAGGTCCCTTTCTGGGAAACATTGTAGTCGAAAATAATTGTGGCCACAGTGATGCCTTTGAGGAGTGGGCAGTTCTGGGTCAAGGCCACCCCCTGGGCCCCCTTGTCTTTATTCTCCATGAGGAGGGCAGTGATCATTTGCACAGCCTCCGGCGTCCTGTACTCTCCTTTCCATCCGTTGACGGTGAGCCCCACAAAATCCATTTTGGAGCTCGCATGCTTTCCCGTAAAGGCTGCAAAGTGTCCCTTTGTGCCCAGGCCAAGCTGCCAGGCCCGGGAGTGTGGTTCCCTTCTGACCGGAAGAATTAGCAAGCCCTGCGGGGAATCGACGTCGCTCAGCAGTCGGGTGGGGGGGGAGGGTCCAGTAAGATCTCTGAGTTTTCCTCTGGTGGTGGGCTTTATGAGGGGCTGTCCGAGGGTTTTTGACGGACCACAGGTTTGGTGGTCAGTTTCTGTTTGAGTGAGGTTGGCTTGCTGTTGGTCGATCTGATCCGGGGTTTCTGGACCCGTCTCGAACTCTGAGTCAGTATCCGTTTGAGTATCTTCTCCTTCAGGGTCGTCTGAGTAACTGCCTTCTGACAAGGAAGCGCAGGAGGAATCTGATTCGCTGTCAGAAATGAGGCTGATCGCTAGGTCTGTGGTCAGTATGCCGCCACCTTCCTGGAGCGGAGTTATGTGCAGTACCGTTGTGAGGAAATGGGGCGGGATGTTTTCCTCCCATGATCGGGCGCTTATAGCTAGCATGCGTTGACTCTGGTCCGACTGCAGCACCCCGACCATCTCTTGAATGAGGACTTGTGGCCATGTCTGGCCATCCACTGAGAAGGTGTCATCTGGTGACCGGGCCACAAGAGTAGTCATTTCTTGTGAATCCGATTCCGGCGTCCGTACTGACCACAGTTTGTCAATAATTTTGTGACTGACTTGAATGACCGATTTGGCGACGCTCTTCCAGTCGATCAGGTCCGGGTGTCTGAAAGAGTTGATCGTGTGCTGGAGGGTCACGTTTGTGATGATAAACTTCCGAATCTTTTCCCAGTATGTGGGGGGGATGCGGTCATGCAGGGAGAGCGACTCCGGGGAGAGCATTTTCAGGAGGACCCAATCTACAAGTTCTTTGAGGCGGGCCCTCACCCTTGTGTGGGAGGTCATGGGTCGCGACTTATTATGGCCTCTTCGCTGGGCACCACCAGCTTGCTCCGTTGCGTTCCCTGGAGTTGGGCCTTGGCCTGTAAGTTAGCGTGTTCCTTGGCCAACCACTGGGTGTGGGCGTGGGCCTGCGCTTGTGCCTGGGCTTTTTCTTGTGCCAGTTGCAGGGCCAGGGTCTGTGCCCATGCGTAGACTGATGTTTCCAGGCCTCGTATATGGGCCGTGGCCTCAGATAACTCCCACTCCTTGAGCTGTATGTGTTGCTGTAGCTGGAGGGTGGTGTGCTGGCTGTGTGGCTGTGAGTGGGGGTGTGATTGTGTCTCCATTTCTGTGGGTGAGGGTCTTTGAGGGCCCTGATACGGGTCTTTATTGTTGTCGAAGATCACATTCCCCTGGTAGTCCACCTGAACCAGTCCCGGCTGATCAGCCATCCCCCTATGTTCCTGTATGGGCGTTCTTAAGTTCTCCCGTGTCTGCATCTGCTGTTGCCCCTCAATTTCTCCCGTTACTTCTCCTGCCAGGGTCTGCTTTTCAGGTTGCTCGATCTGTTCCGGTGTTTGTTTTTGACTCTGGTGTTGTTTGATCTTAGGCTTCCTTGCCTGTTTTTTCAGGTTAGCAGAGGCTAAGTTGGCAGACGTCAGAGCAGCCTCCTGGTGGCCCGATGGCTTGTCTGTGGCGTGAGGGGGAGCTTCGACCTGAGGGAGTGACGCCGGGGGCAACTGGGAGTGAGGAGATGCCCGGGGCCCCATGTCTGTGTGGAGAGGCTAACGCTGCTGCTGGCCTGTCTGCTCCCAGTCCAGATCCAATAACAACGGTTGTTCCTGTAATAATGCTTGAAGTTCTGAGGGCATCGGTTCGTTGTTCTGCACCAGGATCTCTTTTAATCTGGCGACCCAGTGCTGTACATAGCCGGCTATGACTTCAACTGGCGTCCCTGTGTAAGATGGGGATTGCTGTGTTTCAGTTTGATGAGGCGGGCCATTCCTCAGGCCTTGGAGCTGCGGGAGGTGTTGCTGGACCGGGGCCACAGGGGAGTCGCGACGATCATAGAGGAGTTTGCTGCAAGGTCCGTGACCCTCAAGGCCACGACGTGCAGACGACGCTGAGGGTTTTCCTGTCCCTCCCTAGTTTTTGGTACAGCAGATAGATAGCCCTCTGCTCTCGGTTCGTTATCGTTCGGAATGTCTGGGCCTGGTGAGAACACCACGTGGTCAGTATTTCATGCGTCCTTTGCGGACCGAAGAACTTTGTCTTTCGTGCACAACTGTTTTTCGGGTTTCTGACAATCCCCGAGTTTGTGCTTCTGTCTCTGCAGGTCCCTTTCGTCGTCCTGTGAATGACTCGGGCCTGGGTCAACCAGGGCAGCAGCTGTCGCTGTCCGTTGTACCACAAAGTTTGCTGTCGTT
Source organism: Chara braunii (assembly GCA_003427395.1). Lineage (NCBI taxonomy): Eukaryota > Viridiplantae > Streptophyta > Charophyceae > Charales > Characeae > Chara > Chara braunii. The sequence continues at coordinate 645,411 of BFEA01000721.1, read as the reverse complement.
TGTGGCGGGGGCGGTGGGTTCCCCTGTGGCCTCGCCCCGTTTGGGGTGGGCGGGTGCATTCGGAGTGAGCAATCTGTTCCTGTATTGCTTGCCTTGTCGGGTTTGTACTGTTGCGGTGGGGAGGGGGGCGGGGTGGCACTGCCCTCAGTCTGGCCCGTTGTGTGCTGTATTGCGTGTGGGCCGGCTGTCAGGTGTTTTTTGTTGTTGTTGTCTTTCCCCACTGTCTCCCTCGGTTTCATCCTGGGTTTCGGAGTATAAATGGCCATGCTCTGAGGAGTGGCTTTGGGGTCCCCATCTCCTTTCCAGAATCAGAACCCTGGCTGCTTCAACTGAAAAGCTAGCCTTTGAGGCAGGGATCTTCCGGAAGCCATATGCCCTCTAATGTACGGTAGGGGGCGATGAGTCCTGTCAGAGTTTTTCGGGTCAAATTTGGACAGGCAACATCAGTGCACAGGTGTCCACGCAGCTTGCATGCATAGCACCATGGATCTTGCGAATGGCTTAACGACACCGAGTATGTCCTCCCCAGGTATGCATAGGTCCATTCTCCATTGAGCGGAAAGGGTTTCTTCAGATCCCACTCCATGGCCACGAGCAATGAGTCGTCCCTTTTCGATACAAATTGGGGGAGGTCATGGATGAACCCTTTCACCGGCGCTATCCTCTGCAGGTCTGCGAGGATCGCTCCCTGGACATTGATGGGAGCATACCTAAATTCTATCCTGAAGTTGTTTTTCATTAGCACGTCTCCCCTGTCATCAGATGATAGGGGAGCAGGGGGGGACCATTGACGGACCCGGACAGGTGTCGATTTGAGAGATAGTTGCTTAAGATTGAGCAGTCTGACCCTGTCCGCCGGATAGAGCGACAACACTGTTACTGTAGAAGGACCTGCCGTTTCCACTAAGAAGTGGTCGTGCACGTCTTTTTTCGATGTTTTGATGGTTCGCAGTATCGTGTGTAGCCATTTCAACTTCTCATTCATGTGGACCGAGAGCACCTCTTTCGCAAAGACAAATTGCATTGCACTATGTGAGTAAACCTTTGTTTCCGCCGCCATGGCTGGAGCCGAGAACAGTGAGAGAGGATACACGAACCCATTGTGTTCTTGAAATTTCTTTTCTGGGGGGACATGCAATTTGTAAATGAAGTGCGCTCGCAATGGGTGAATGGGTTCTAGTGAGAGGATGTGATTAGCATGCGGCTGTCCCGGGGCTGTGAGGGCCGCCATCAATGCCGGTGACTGGGCAGGGCAGCCAGCAGGCGGTTGTGTCACAGCAGCCGGGGAGCACGGTTTTGCTATCCATTGTTGCGATTGGTGGGGTTCAGATCGACATGCTCCAATAGTTTGCGCGTTGGAAAGGGCATCTTTATAGGTGGGCTGACCACTCATCTAGGCAGTTGATGTGCGGGTTCTCATATCCATCAAAATTCCCAGGGGAAGGTTTCCCCCTCCGTCTCGGGGTTGGTTGTGAGGGGGGCGGTTTGTACAGGTGTCTCTCGACCGTAGACTCCCCTTGAGATTGCTCCTTCTGTGTTGATGGGGCAGGGGAAGGGGAGTGAAGAGGGGGAAGGGGATGAGGCGGGCTGAGGCTGGGGGGAGGGGGGAGGACGTGTTCGACCCGGCGAAGTAGGCGACCACAGTGGTTTACCCTGACATCCGTTGAGTTGTAGTCCCGCTTCCTTTGTGGTCGTCTCCGGCGACCCTTTCCCGTTACTTCGGTCCCGCCGTCCAGTCGCTGCCCCTCCCGTTGTTTCGCCTTGACTCAACCACTAGCACGCCACCTCGTGGTCACCACCTCCTCCCCTCATTTGGTAGGAGAGCAGTCTAGTTGCCTGGCCAGGCTAGTGTGCTTTCCCCACCCCTGCTGGCGGTGGCCACGCTGGCCGCTCGTTCCTTCTGACGTGGACGTCGCCGGGATGCCCCCCCCTTCCGCTCTATCCTCGAGATCAGCTTGCGACTCCTGTTTCCTTTGCGCTTACACCTCCCCTGCTTGTGATGGCCTTCTTCCTACCTCCCCACCTTTTCCACTTCACACCGATTTCGCCCCTTCCCCCGGGTTCGACGGGTTGTACTCTCCTATCAGCAAGCTTTCACCCTTCCCCGCTATCCCGATTCTACCTTCTCCCCGTTGCTCCTCTCTCGACAACAACGTTTTGTCGGTGATTCACCCCTGATCCCGTCTTCTCGGAGAGTCGTTGTTGCTACCCTCCCTCTCGTCCCCTCTTGCTCTCCCATCAGCCGTCGTTGTCTCATACCACTGTCCACCGATTTCAAACCCTCCCTTCGTTTGTTCCCTCCTATCCTCTCTCCCTTCTCCGTTGTCCCGATTATACGTATTCCCCGTTGCTCCTCTCTTGACGTTGACGTTTTGTCGTTCACTCACCCCTGATCGCGTCCATTCGGACACCCGCTGTTGCCACCCTCCCTTTCCTTACGTCTTGCTCTCCCGTCGGCCGTCGTTGTCTCACACTCTCTTACTCGTCTCAACCCGCGCAATCGTGTCGCTCCACTTTGTCTCACCTGTCTTTCGTGCCAAGGTCGCAAGGACACCTTTAGAGTGCTGACCACAGGACACTCACCATCCTGCCCTGCTCGCCGTCATTCCGCTCTGCACATTCCACCGATGGTTTCCTTTCGTGGCTTGGCGATGGCGTCAGCACCGTCCGTCGTCCTCGGTAACTCCAAGGCCTTAGGGTGACAAGACCGCCGGACCCGCCGGACGGTTCGCTCCCGTGCGCTCGCGACGCTGGGTAACGTGGTGGCGTTCTCTTTGGCGCATAGGGCATTTTCAGGCTCGGCTTCAATAGCTGGGTGAGGTACTGCTTTGCCCACCATCAATCCATGTTATTGAATGAGGTCCACTTGCCAGCCAGCTGTTAGTGAGCGAATGAATGTCTGAGCCTCTGAGGGGCACGGAGAGAGGACAGGGGAAGGAGAACTCGTGAACAAGGTTAAGAAAACGGTCACCCTGTAATTGATCTCAGGAATGACATTGGCAGCAATTTTATTATTACTAGTATTTATTTATTTATTTATTTTAATTTCGACCATTTCTCTATTTATCCGTGTCATCCTTGCACAGGGGCCATGCTAATCTTCTTTCTCTGTATCGTTTCCAATTTTGACTGATGTCCCAAAGAACTGACATTAGCAGCAATTAGCTACTAGCAAGAATGTGCACATTAAAGATATCTGGGATAGGAACAATGACCAATGGATCTCAGAGGAGGATCTGAGAAGAAAAAAGTTACCAAGACTCCACAGAGTAAATCTTCACCGCGAGGAGTTAATCCCTGCAAGAGAGTTACCACGACTCCTCGGAGTAAATCTTCACCGCTAGGAGTTAATCCCTGCAAGAGAGTTACCAAGACTCCGCAGAGTAAATCTTCACCGCTAGGAGTTAATCGCTGCAAGAGAGTCACCAAGACTCCTCAACTGCCATTTCGTCAAAATGGACATCTTTTATTTTTTGAACGAAATTGAAACCGAGTTTTTTGGCCAGAAACTCGTCAAAATTTGCTGTTCCTGAGGGTCCGGCGTTTGTAAAACGCTGCACCCCGTGGCTGTACATGGACCTAGCTTGAGACCAGGTACCTCCAGGCAGTCCTGCCTGGAGGTGCCTGGTCTCGAGCTAGGTCCAAGTACAGCCAGGGGGTCGGGAACAGCAAATTTTGACAAGTTTTCGGCCAAAAAACTCAGTTTCAATTTTGTTCAAAAAATAAAAAATGTCCATTTTGACGAAATGGTTGTTCCTCAAGAGTAAATCTTCACCGCTCGGCGCTCGGAGTTGATTGCTGCAAGAGAGTTACCAAGACTGGGCAGAGTAAATCTTCACCGCTAGGAGTTAATCGCTGCAAGAGAGTTACCAAGACTGGGCATAGTAAATCTTCACCGCTAGGAGTTCATCGCTGCAATTCCGGTCACGTGGATGAGCCTTTTGAGAACAGAAACCGAACACAGTGAAGGCACATGGGTATTTGCAGATAATGATCCAGGGAAGATATAGAAAGTCTTGGGCCCTGACTGGGGGCCTGGGACGAGAGATGAAGAATGGAGTTCATCCGCGACAATATCAGACACAAAGTGTTACGTAGGGGACCGAGGTACGTTGTCTTGCAAATGTCAAATGGTAAAGGGTGCCTTCCAATGATTTTTATTTTTTGTCAATGACGCACATCCTGATGCAGTCAGGTGCAGTCCCATTCTGAGAGAGGCTGTGATTTGAGAAGCTTCCTGAAATCATCCTCACCCGTTGGCCCTGGAGGAATATTTGGGGACCAACTAAATCACCCAAATACACGGCGTAGAGAGTCCCTCCAAAAATGAGAAAACAATTGTTGTATACGAGACCCTGTACGCCAGGAGGATAGTAGGGGAGGGCAGGAGCCAGGGGAAGGAGGGAGATGGAGCTCCCTCCAGTACCTGGCGGTGCTGCAGGAGAGGGAAAAAAAAAAAAGATTAGATATGGGACGCTGGACCCGGTTTCCAGCGCAATGGCGTCACTTTCATTCAGTCAATGTCAAATCTCAGCAGATCGCAGTGCAGCTCCTTTCAGCCTTTTTCAGCCCTTTTTTGTTGTCTCAGTATTTTTCAAATACATGCTAGTGCAGACAATAGGCGCCAGGAGGAAAGTAGGAGATGGCAGAGGCTAGGGGATGGAGGGAGTCTACACTGGTGCCCCCCGGTGTTTCTCCGTCCAATACCCGACCCTGCTGCAGGATAGGTATGGAAGAGTTGTTTGGATAAGGGACGCTGGACCCGGTCTCCAGCACAATGGCGCCATCTTCAAAAGGAACTGTTTTATAAAGATGTATTTAAGGGAAGCTGGACCCGGTTTCCAGCAGGTTTTGCTCCCCACCAATAGATGGAGCGGCAATCCCGGTGGTTCTCTTACCACCACCAGGATAGAGGCCTTGAATAAGGGCCTTGCCCAACAAAAAAAAAAAAAAAAAAAAAAAAGAGAAGCTTCCTGAAATCAAGGGTATATTTGCAAAAGCTCCCTAAGTTGAGACACCAGGGAGCAATCTCAGGTTGTTGTCCGTCGGCAGCGCAGTGACACCGTCAACAGTCACGAGACTCTCCCGGGCTGGTGTGTATACTCAGTAGATATAGTGCACTCAATTTATTGTAGAGGGGCATCACATTTGGCCTTCATTCTGAAAGTCGCGTTTCCATTTCAATTGCACACTTTGAAAGTGAAAACAATTGATGGAGGTCGAGGGGGGAGAAATTGGAGAATAAAGTCCAGTGGGTGCAGCCTGAATAATAACTCAGGTAGGAGGGCGGGGGGGGGGGGCGGGGCAAGTTCCATCACACTGGCGAGGAGAGCGGGGGATGGGGAAAGGAGCCTGCCACAACAGCCAAAAAAAAACGAAGAGGGTGGCTTAGTCGCTTTATGGGACTCCACCAGAGTCCAGGCACACTCTACCCAGTACTTTCCTGAATGTATCCGACTGCTCTTACAGCCAGCCCAGGATGCATCGGACCGGAAATCACGTCCCGAGCTTAGTAGAAAAAGTCCTAGTGTGAATGTGCCCTCAGATTCAAAACATCTTGCCATTCGTATCCGTTGAGAGTTATTAAATATGTTACGCACAAAACAGAACAGTTGAGCGAGGGGGACGTGATGTGGTGCTCCGGTGCTCGGCAAAGCGCCGTAGCGCTAACCCCTGAAGCTGCAGCTGCTGGCGCCAACCTCAGGGTGAGGGCGTTTGCCCAAGGCTATGGCCGCCATACCTAGGGCCTGTCACAAGCGGCCAACAGTGACCACATTCATTCGTTCGAGTGTGGGAGCGGCACTTGGACGGCGTGGCGGTTCTGCTGCAGTGTCTGCTCTGCTGGCGGTTCTACAGTGTCTGCTCTGCTGCGCTATGTGTGGGTGCTGAGGGTCGTGGTTGTTCTCTTTCCATTTGAGCCACCAGTACTTGTGCGCCATCTGACTGGAAACGTTTCTACTCTGTTTTTTCTAGGCCGCCCAAAAAAATAGAGTGGAAACGTTTGCAGTCAGATAAATTTGTGCGCTCCTAAAGTTGTAGTCGCCCGGGCCAAGGTCCCACTTGCACGGACTAGGGTCTGCCTGCAGGATCGAGATTTGTCTGGCCGTGATCTTCTGTGTATATTTGATACCGTGATCTGAGTATAGGCAATTCGCCGAGAGACTCTGACTGGTATAACTTCTTGGAGATTTGATCCCTCGATCTGCGTATAGGCAATTAGCCCTCTGACTATAGATTTGCTATTATTTTCTGAGTATATGACGTCTTGTTTTTCAGGGTTCGACCACACTTTTTTGTATCTGACCTATTAGCTTGGTATCATTGGAGGTTTTCTCGCAGCTTACCTACCATGGGAGGTTTTCTGGACTCTTTTGAAACTCTTCTGTTTCTGCGGATTACTTAACATATATATACATATGTATATATGTATATATATATACATATTTTGTATACATAATGTATATATATATATCGTCACGAACAAAACTGCCCGGTAAACCGTAGGCAGAGAGAGAGAAGAGGACAACAAACGAGGGGCTGTGACAAACTGTTTCGTCGGAGTTTCACCGACTCATAGGAGGCTGAACCCTCATCAATCTGCAGAATCCCCTCACTGATTACACTGTGAATAATCTACCTTAACCAAAATCAAAGTAGACTATCACTCACCCACACCAGATGGGAAACTCTACAGACTGTCGGTTCACACCCCATCACAAGCCGGCAAAACATCCACGAAACAAAGAAAGGTCTGTCACAGCCAAAAAATACACTCCAGACATACGCTATTACGCTGTCGTGAATCATTGCTGTATTGCGACGGCGACGACCATGACCTTCGAAGATGGCAAGACCCGCGGAGTTGGCTGATTGGCGGGCCAGCCGCAAGGGTCTTCAACCGGAGTACTTCATGTTATATTTTTTCGAAAGTCGCGTTCGGGAGTTACTTTCCATTTGGGTATTATCCGACATGTGTTTCTTTCTCGCTCCCCCAGGCCTGATCGTTTTCGGCCAAGTCCACTAACACTCAACTGTCTTGAGAAGTTCATTGAACCTGATCATTCAGAGGAAACGACACGTCCGTGGCTGGTCCTGCGGAACGATAATAACGAAAATAATTGTTATAAGAAAAACCGACAAACACACATTGACGGGGAAAAGAAAAATAATAAAAAAGGAAAAAAAAGAGAAATTATAAATCCTCCCCGGGAAGAAACCCTTCTATAAGTTCCATTCATGTCCCCCCAACGGGGCAAAAAGTGTCGCAGGCACCAGAAGTGGCAATAGCAGCTTGTCCTTCGGGACATTCGTTGCACATTCGAGCGATACGGAGAATATTAGCATGGCACCTACACACGTATGACACGCATAAAAACAAACAGAGAAGGCCACACGCATAAGAAAAAAAAGAAAATAGCACATACAGGGGATATTTACGACACTGTGCAGCACTCGACAAATTTGATACAACTTTAGGTTACTACACAAAAAAGAATGAATGATATGATTTTCCCGGATCGGTTTCTTTCGGTCACTTACACAAAACAGAATGAACAATATGATTTTCGCGAATCGGCTTCTAATTACGTCCTGTGGCACAGGCCGCACAGCCCCTGCCCTCTAATCAGCGCACGATTGAAGGAGAGCAGCGACGCCCAATTTTCGACTACCTCCCTCGGATCTTGCCACATGAGCGACTTATTCCCGGGCCTAGGCCCATTTGCCCCTCATTCCTCATCCCTTCTCTTTTGCTCACCCTAAACAATGATCACAAGAGAAGTTCCCCTTTCCAATTTGATCCAATATCCCCCGGCGCACTGGACGCCTTACTTCTCTCTCTCTCTCTCTCTCTCTCTCTCTCTCTCTCTCTCTCTCTCTCTCTCTCTCTGTGTGTGTGTGTGTGTGTGTGTGTGTGTGTCTGCGTATGTGTGTGTGTGTGTGTCTCTCTCGAAATCGCAGGGAGCAATGGCAGATGGTCGGTGGACTCATGAAATCGGTAATAAAGTACTGTCGATTATTCCCTGGAGCTCGGTTCCTTCCGACGACAACGGTGGACATCCCCACCCCATCAACATTTTCACACCTTCGTATTAGTGTTATCCGCCACTGTGACAGCAGACATCCATCGTCTAGCTGATCTGGACGTCGACGACTTTGGGCTGCTCTGGTTCCTTCGGCGGCATCTTGGGCACCGTCACGGTGAGTACGCCATCTTTGCACTGCGCGCCAATTTTGTCGAGTTCCGCGTTGTCAGGCAGTGTGAACCGGCGCATGAACTTGCCCGTGCTGCGTTCGATGCGGTGGTACTTGTCGCCAGAAGCCTCTCCCGTCTTCGTCTCACGATGGCGCTCGCCGCTGATGACCAGCGTGTTGCCGTTCTCCAGCTGCACCTTCACCTCCTCGCGACTGAGTCCCGGCAAGTCCGCCACGAACTGGTACGCCGTCGGCGTCTCCTTCACGTCCACCGCGGTGTTGGCCATGGCACGCGATTCCCTCACGAACGTGCGGCCGGGCTCGTCCAGCATGCGGAACATCTCGTCGCCCAGCGACATCATCTGCCGCATGGAGTCCGGCATCGCCCACAGACTCGAATCTCGGGAGAAGAACGGAGACATCGCCATGGTGGGCGTGAGGAGAATGGACAGAAAGGGAGATACTATGCCGCTATAGTGCGAAGGAGTTGCAAGCCTTCGAGACCGTGCCGGCAAACGATCGGTGAATGAGTGCACTGAGTGCGGAGAGTGAGGACAGGACGTCAACAAGAGAGGGCGGGGAATGGCGATCGACGAGCTTCGTCGAAAATCTTGATCGCATTAAAGGCACGAGGTTGAACGTCGAAGAACGTGATTCAACTGGAATGGTACAGGCGCGGCCAATGAGAAGGAATGAGAAATGGCGCGTAGATGTCGAGGAGTTCTACGGGCTATGTCGCTCGATGCATGACCTCACGGGAAAAGCAATTCTCTATTTATAGGTGCCAAGAAACCGGGCCTGCCCGTCCTTCCCACAGCAAAGGAACTTTCAAGCGCAAAAAAAAAGAGAAAGAAGGAAATACAAGGGCGCGATGCGGAGCACTGCGCGCCAATTTGGCAAGCACAGACGCTGGGAAGGTTCGAGMCGASGGAGGCGACCGAAGCATCTGGACGAGTGGTTGGTGGCGGGGAGAGCCTCATTCATTGATTGACAATTCCATTCCAAGGCGACCCTGCCGCGCGCGACTGCAACCACCTAGGCTACCTGTAGGAAGGACTTTCTAGAAGAACGCGACCGCCGCGGTCTGCGACTTGTGGAAAACTCCCGAGACGACGTCACGACGTCCATCGTCGGGCCATACTCACAGTAGCACTTTCCGAAACGAATCTGACCGCAATTACAACCAGATTTATATGAAACTGACCGCAATTACCTCCAGGGTCCTGGTCCTCCACAAATGAGGTAAAATAGTCCTGTCCTGGGGTGAGTTGACCTGTGGGCATACTCACACTAGGCCCTCAGAACCGGAAAATCGCAGAATCAGCGGCCAGATCGACGACTCCTTTTACAAGGACTTTATCTGGCCACTGATTCTGCAGTTCTGCCATTTTGAGGGCCTTTTTTTTTTTTTTTTTTTTTGGAAAAGTGAGCTACATTCGTCTCTGAATTTCACCTCACACTGGCCGTCGCCGCACGGCACACGAAACGAAAAACGAAACGAGTGCCTCTTCCCGAAGAAAACCGCCAGGTTCATCGGTTTGCTATGAGTAGTAACGCGTGTATCTCGCCACCTTTCCTGGGCAGATGCACTCGTGTCTTTTTCGTTTCGTGTTTCGTGTGGCGAGGCCCACTTCCTACCTACCACTACTCCTGATTAGGGTCAGATCCCACTGGCAAATAGGATTGGACTAAGTGCCTGAATCAAGATGTGTTCCACGCAGAGATGCAGAAACGCAGATCAATTACAGTTTTTTGCACCTCTCCACAAACACGTCCAGATTCCGACGCTTATTCCAATCGCTTTTGCCAGTGGGATCTCACCCTTACAGTCGTACGGGGAACCCCGTAGCAGCCACAACCGTGTCCACGAGAACACAGAAGCTGCACCCAGCCCGCAAGTGGGCTATACTGGCCAGGGACCATGCCAACAGGACCATTCCCTGTGCCTCCCGTCAGGTGGTGGTTCCCCCCCCCTCCCCCCCTTCCCTCCCTACCAACATCAGCAGACTCTGCTCAATGCCGATCGGGGGGTCTGGTGGCCTATTTCTTGGTGGACTGGGGGCATACTCACAATAGGTCACTAGGGCAAGCTTGGTGCCCTGGTGTGAGTATGCCCTCAGTTGGAATGGCTTAGTTCTGGTTTCGACTCTTGAGTTGTATTTTTCAGAGTGGACACACGTGGCGGGGAGAGATCGCATGGTGGGGATACGTGGAAACTCGTGGAAACTCAACACAGGAACTAGGCCTCCTCTTTTTTTTTCTTTTTTTCTTTGATTCCTCTCAAGTGGGTGCCAGCCTGGGAACTGTTTTTTTCTCCCTCTCTCAATTTCACCTTTCACTACCTACCTACCTACCATTACTCCTAAGGCTATACAGGGGACCCCTGCAAGCATATCTATCACTGCCTTCTTCCCCTGAACACAACGCACCCTCATTGGCTGTGCGTCCCCTGAAATAAAGCTTGTATACAATCATTATCAGGGCGGGTTATGTTCGGGGAAAGAGACCATAAAGAGGAGCTAAGCATAGAACGCCCGATCATAACACACGCACCCTCATAGGCTGTGCGTGACCTGAAATAAAGCTTGTATACAATCTTTATCAGGGACCCGGGGTGCGTTATGTTCGGTGAAAGAGACCATGAAGAGAAGCTAAGCATAGAACGCCCGATCATGACCCTGCATCTGGACTGAAAGTTGGCCCCCAAAATACAGCTATAATGACCAGGCGCTCTATTCGGGTGAGGCCTGTAGCCACATTCACTCAGGCTCCTGTTGCAGGATAGAGTCTGCGAACTGTGGGTCTGTACAGGGACACATTTGTGCCTGTTCCAGGGGCAGACCCGGCCAGGTGGCTGACTCAAGACCGAGTTTGAACTGCATTTGAAACTCGGGCCCTGACTCGACCGCAAAAACCGTGCCTCCAATGCAATTTTATACTGTTTTTGTCACCGCGGTGTATTTTTTTAAAAACTTTTTCTTACCTTGCTTACCAAAAGTGATAATATGACTTTTTGGCTTGGAAGTCTTTCTGTATTTTTTACTTCTGATTATTCTTTTCGTTTTACTTTTTCTCACTTTTCTCGCTCCGACCGATGCTTGTAAGAGAGACATCGAAAGATGACATGATGCTCCTACTCCAATTATAGCGGCAAACTTGCAGAAATACCCTTTTCACAAAGTTCCGAAGCAGATTTATCGGTCAGTGCCTTCTTTGGTGACAAAGACCCCATGGGCCTGGTCTGCGGCAAGCACAGGAAGGCAGGCGGGTCCGGCGCGAAAGAAAGACCTGCCTGGTAAATCTGCGTAAGAACCTTTTTTTTTTTTTTTTTTTTTTTTTTGCGTAAAAACTTTTGAAATACAGTATTTCTGCGACTTTGCCGGCATATTTGTCACAATACACTGGCAGACGGGTATTTTTGCAAGGATGCTTGTCTGAACAATGGGTACATCAACAATTTAGCCATTCCTGCAGGTGCGGTGCCCCACCAATAGACTTGAGCATCCAGGAAACCAACTAGGGGGGTACTCTTATCACCTCTCTGAGCACTGGGACTGGTTCTTTGAAAAAATACAAAATAAAAAAAAAATCGGCGGGAAGCAGCTAGGGAAGCAATTGCAAGGGGTTAACTGTGGATATAACGAGCATGTATCAAGTGCCCGTGCCCACTGATTGCTCCATTTGAGTCCGTTATAGTCCATGAGCACCACACCTGGAAGGCTGCAACCAATCTTTCATCTTCAACTTCTCTTCTCAAGTTCTCATCTCTCGCATAACATCTCCTATACCATTCTTCCCTCGCCAAGTTGCGGTGGCCCCTAGCATCAGCTCAGGTTGTTCGCCAGAAGGGGAAAAAAAAAAGGTAACTAGGGCGCAGTCACGATTTTAGTTTGACATCCACTTCAGGCATCCCTCGAATACAAAACATCCCCACCAGGCATCCCTCGAATACAACACACCCCCACAGGATCCTAAAGGTCGGTTGTATACATTAACGATTTTCCTTTCTTTGGCACAACATTCGCGAAATGGTGACTGAAGCGCATTTTCAAACTGAAACCCTGACAACCCCCTAGACTAGTTTTCCCCAAAACAAAGGAAACCGTGGTCCTCTCCCCATGCCCATGCCTGTGCTTTGCAAGGAGCCGCGATATTTCGCCCACGTACGTTTCCCTCCCTCCCCTGCCCAGATTGATAAGCATGAGGGAGTAGTCTTATAACTTAACAAGTCATTTGAGTTCTATGGGTGCCGCGGATTGCTTGCTTATTTCTCAGTGTTATCATCACAACTGATCCACATTTCCCCTCTGTTTGTTAAATTCTTGTTCCTCCTCCTCATTTCTGTGACTCTTGTTTAAATCTCCATCATGCCTCCTACCTGCTGATAGTAGCCATGGAGCAAGTGAACTGAAGGGATTGGCTGCGTGGTGCCCCGCAGTCGTTACCCTTCCGCTCTGTCCGATAATCAATGCTTCCTGAAAAGCCTTTTTTTTTTTTTTTTTCCGTTCGTGAAACAGTGTTTAGTGAAAAAGAGGATTAATTTCGAGTTCGCAATGCTGACTGAAATGAAAAGCCTCGTACGTGAAACAGTGAAACAAAAAGGTAATTAAGCTCGCAATGCCGACTGAAAAGCCTTTTCTTTTTTATTTTTCTTTTTTTTTTTGTTCGTGAAAGAGGCTTAATTTCGAGTTCGCAATGCTGACTGAAAAGCCTTGTACGTGAAACAGTGAAACATGAAAGGTAATCAAGTTGGCAACGCTGACTGAAAAGCCTTGTTCTCAAAACGATGATCAGAAAGGCTCTCTTTCTGAAGTGGAGAAAACGAAAAAGTCAAAGTCAATTCCGAGTAAGTCAAAGCTTGAGCTTTCGATCCAGTGTTTGACCAGAACAAAGGTCCGCAAAGAGTACCCTTAAAGATATGCCCCACTTCTTCATTACTTTACAGGGGTACAATGCAGCCTTTCCACTCTGAGAAAGGGCTTTCCTTTCTTTGTTTTTTTTCTCAAAAGGGCGACGGGCTTGAGATACCATCGTCCTTGAACTGACCGAGCCCAGGTATTTTCCCCTTCAGAAGGGGTAACTTCAGTAGAGTCACAAAAAGGAGTTATAATTGCACTATCATGGGGCGAGATACAGTTCGCATTTGCACTCGTAGAGTCACAAAACGGAGTATAAGGAAGATACAGCTTGCAATTGCACTTCAGGCACTCTACACCTGGTATAAATTGCCAGAAGTGCAATAATTGCAAACTGTATCTTGGCCCAGAGTGCAAATTATCACTCTTTTTTGCGACTCCCGCCTAGTTTCCCCTTCAGAAATTCATTCCACTAGTTCCCTCTGGTCGGAATTTGATCTCACGACCTTATGTTAGTAGTTAATGGGCTTACCAACTGAGATAGGCCCGTTGGTCACTCTGAGAAGACCCAGAATTTCAGCCGCGGTCTATTGGTGGGAAGCCGCACCTGCTCGAAACAGGGTCCAGCGTCCCATTATACATCAACAAAATGCAGTGACTGCATTCTTTTTTTTTCCCCCAAAATTCAAATTCGGATTACATCATCAAACGCGAGGCCGCGGAGCTCGACAATACACCCGGCGCCAAGTCCGACTAGCAGCGTTGAGTTTCCTCAACACCCGAATTTGGAAGTGTTTGTGGAGAGTAGCAGAAAGTAGCGTCGAGTCTATCCTCAACCACACATCTCCACAAATACGTCCAGATTCCGGCGTCGAGTAAACTCCACGCTGCTGCAGTCTTCCCCCGAATACAACGTACGGTCATTATCGCTGAATTAAGACGGAAAGATAGACCAAATTCAGCTATAATGACCGTACGTTGTATTCGGGGGAAGACTGTCGTGGGACTCGGGCCCGGTAACTGCGAATTCCAGTAAGGGCACGCGCGTCTGCCTGTACGTTCCTGGACATATGTTCCGGCTCCGATTCATATACCGTGTATCTGGTCAAGAATGCTCCAGTTCCAGTAGGACAAACGTTTAGGCAAGTTTCGCACTCAATGCTTCCCCCACAAACACAGAGTGTCGTATCGGTTCTGATCAGGATGAGTCTAATATCTGAGAGAACAAAACAAACAAAGAATGAAAAGGCAGAGGAATAACGGCCAGGAAGTAACATGCTGCCTCTCACAAGTATGCGAAGTAAAGAACAGACGTCATGAACATGATGCTACAATTTGTTTACAAAGAAAAGAAAAAGAAACATCTGAAACAAAACGACCGTCATTGGGATGTTGATCATCACGGTGATTTTCGTCGTTTGTTGCTGGGGGTAAGGGGAAAAAAAAAAAAAAAGAAAAAAAAAAACAGAGGGAAAAGCTGAAGAATGTCCTGCGAAGAAACCTTTATATTCATGTCCCCCCTTACGGGGCTAAAAGTGTCGCAGGCCCCAAAATGACTTTTCGTGTCATCTTTTCACCCTGGCTTTTAGAACTTATGGCACAAAAATGACGCCGAAAGTCATTGGGGCCTGCGGCACTTTTTTCAATGAACACAAAGTCTCGTCGGGGGAAGGTTTCATATTTTCCCAAATAAGATACAATAGTTCATTAAAAAAAAAAAAAGGACTGGCCACAAACCCCCCGACAAAACGCAAAGAAGCTTGTCCTTCGGGAGATTCGTTACACATTGGAACGATACAGAGAATATTAACATGGCCCCACACACGTAAGACACGCATAAAAACAACAGAGTAGCCCACACACATAAGAAAAAGAAAAGAAAAACAAGCGAACAGAAAAAGGATAGTCATATTACAAAAAAAAAAAAAAAAAAGGATAGTCACAGCAGTTTGCCACACTGTGCATGAATGTACTTCCGGACAAAAGGGATTGAACTTTAGCTTCTTTCTGTTATTGCAAAATAGTAAATAGTACTTCAGGTCACTACACAAAAAAAAAATGAATGAATGATATGATTTTCCGGGATCGGCTTCTACTAATGACCGAGAAATTACATCCTGTGACACAGCCCCTGCCCTCAATCAGCGCACAACTGGAGGAGAGCAGCGACGCCAAATTTTAAAACGACGATAGCCTCCCTCCGATCTTGCCACATGCGTGACTCATTCCCGGGCCTAGGGCTTTCTCTTCCCTTCTCTTTTGCTCACCCTAATCAATGATCACAAGAGAACTTGGCCCCTGCAAATTTGAACCAGTATCCCCCGGCGCACTGGACGCGTTACTGTTCTCTCTCTCTCTCTCTCTCTCTCTCTCCACACTGGACGTCTTGCTGTTCTCTCTCTCTCTCTCTCTCTCTCTCTCTCTCTCTCTCTCTCTCTCTCTCCGCCACAGCAGACATCCATCGTCTAGCTGATCTGGACGTCGACGACTTTGGGCTTCTCTGGTTCCTTCGGCGGCATCTTGGGCACCGTCACGGTGAGTACGCCATCTTTGCACTGCGCGCCAATTTTGTCGAGTTCCGCGTTGTCAGGCAGTGTGAACCGGCGCATGAACTTGCCCGTGCTGCGTTCGATGCGGTGGTACTTGTCGCCAGAAGCCTCTCCCGTCTTCGTCTCACGATGGCGCTCGCCGCTGATGACCAGCGTGTTGCCGTTCTCCAGCTGCACCTTCACCTCCTCGCGACTGAGTCCCGGCAAGTCCGCCACGAACTGGTATGCCGTCGGCGTCTCCTTCACGTCCACCGCGGTGTTGGCCATGGCATGCGATTCTCTCACGAACGTGCGGCGGGGCTCATCTAGCGTTCGCAACATCTCATCTCCGGGCAA
This sequence comes from Chara braunii, assembly GCA_003427395.1. Taxonomy (NCBI): domain Eukaryota; kingdom Viridiplantae; phylum Streptophyta; class Charophyceae; order Charales; family Characeae; genus Chara; species Chara braunii. The sequence goes on along the minus strand of BFEA01000721.1, from coordinate 629,477 downwards.
GATGATCTTGAAGGTGAAGTTGGGCGTCGCCCACAAGCTCGAGTCTCGGGAGAAAGAGGGAGAGAGCGCCATGGTAGGTAGAGGAAGATGGGTAGAACGGAGAGGCGACAAGTCCAAAACGTCGCAGCTTTTGGAGACTATGGCGGCAGACGATCGGTGAGTGACTGCCAAGCGTGACGACAGGCCCTCAAGAGAGAGTGGGGAATGGCGATCGAGAAGATGCCAGACAAACTGTCGAAGATCTATAGCACCAAAGCAAGGAGACTGGTTTATAAAAGACCTGGTGGCGTGAGTGATAGAGAGAGAGAGAGAGATTGGCCTCGGACAAGTGACAAGGTTCGCGAGCATGTCGAGCTCCAATCGCTGACCTATACGAACTGCCCACAGAGCAATTGTGTATTTATAGGGCGCCAGTGGAAGAAGGCATCTGCAAAATCAAAGTGGAAGAAGGCATCTGCAAAATCAAATTGAACCTTCCCGTAGAACGTGGAAATGTACACCGCCATATTTATTGTCTTTTGTGCATGTACTGAGTAGTGAGCGAGACCCAGAACGTGGAAAGGCACACCGCCATATTTATCGTCTTTTGTGCATGTAGTGAGTAGACTGAGTAGGGAGCGAGACCCAGGACTGAATCTTCTCCTAGAACATGGAAAGATACACCGCCATATTTATTGTCTTTTCTGCATGCGGTGAGTACACAGTAGTGCAGTGAAGGTTCGAGAGGATCTTTATCGGCAGCATCTTTTTTTCTTTTTGGGCGGCAGCATTTGCACGATTTGTCCATGGCGACAGTTTGGTGGGCCACGGCCAGCCTGCGCCTCGCCGGCGGCGGCTCGAGAGTTCTAGACGAATCCGATGCCGTCTCCCACGCTTGTAGCCGAGCTCGACCGCGGCGGCTGGCGACTTCTAGACGGTGAGTTCTAGGGCCTCGCTGCACCACTCTCGAAATGTGCAAAACAAGAGCGAATCTTCCTGTAGAATATGGAAAGATACACCGCCATGATTTTTTGTCTTTTCTGCATGTCCAGAGTACTGCAGCGAGGCTCACACTCTCGAAATGTGCAAAACGAGAGTGAATCCTCCGCTAGATTATGGAAAGATACAACCCCATGATTTTTTTTTATTTTATTTTATTTTTCCCCATGAGTTTTGTCTTTTGTGCATGTCGAGAGTAATGCAGCGAGGCCCCTAGACGAGCTCGACCGCGGCGGTTTGGGACTTCTAGAGGGTTCTGGACACGACGTCTGTCGTTGACGGTGGGAACTGGGAACTGGAGAATAAACACTGTCGGATTTTAGGTAAGGGCATCGCCACACGGCTAGAGAAATGTGCAAAATGTAGAATGAACTTCCCGAGAGAACATGGCCAGATGCGCCTGCCACAGTTGTGTCTTTTTCTCATTTCTCGAGTGGGGTGGGGATGCCCTAACGCGAGCTCGACCGCTGCTGCGCTACTCACCAAGCCAAATGTGGAAACTGGCAGAGAGGTCCCCGGAAACCGAGCAAAAGGTGGCCCCAAAATAGCCGTCGGCGTCACTTTTGCACCCTGTACAACACTTTCGTCGGCCCAGCCAGGTGCAAAAATGACAGGAAAAGTCATTTTGGGGTCTGCGACAGCTCTTGCCCCGTTTCCGGTGAATGAATACAGAAGTTTCGCGTGCAAAAATGACAGGAAAACTCACTTTTGGCCCCATTGGGGATGAAATGAATACAGAAGTTCTGGCGTGGGGAGGTTTTACAACTTTTCCCCAAAAAGTGCGGCAGGCCCCAAAGTGACTTTTGGTGTTACTTTTCCACCCTCTAAAACACTTTCCTGCCATTTTTGCATAGCAGGCGTTATTGGCCCAGCCAGGGTGCAAAATGGACCCGAAAAGTCATATTTGGGCCTGCCGCGCTTTTCTGCCCATTGGAGGGGAAATGAATACAAAGGTTCCCGGGCCGGGAGGTTCTATGGGGCTCGTAGATTCCCCGGGGAAATCATCGTTCCACCAATCCTCGGGGGACAAAATGGGAAAAAAAAAGTGAAAACATTTCCTTGGGTAATCCTCGGGCCATCCTCGGGCTACAGCCATTTTGCGGCCACCCCCAAGGTAGCTCCCAAGGTCCCCCACAGGTGAAGGACACTCGATGAGAGGCCACAAGTCGCCGGAAGGAAATTTTTGACAGCTTGTCCATTGGAGTTCCTACCGGGCGCCACACGGACATCATCGGTCTTCAACGTTCAGCTTCCAGGAACCGTAACCGTTGGTGGCCTGCCGACCCCCGTTGATGTCATCCACCGCCGTTCTCCCTTGCAGTGTGTGCCGCCAAACGGAAAGGGGCCCAACGGACGAAAAATTCAAATATTTAAGCCAACCGAAGTTTTTATTCCCAGCTGTGCTACACGACGCGAGACATGAGGACAGTGTTTGTTGGATTGTCCAGTCTGCCGTTTGCTGCCCTCGTTTCGTCGCCGTTTGTTGGAGCCGTACCGGCGTGGTGCAGTTAGTGCCCTTCCCCACGTGTCGTTCATGGCCAACATCTTCCGAAGATTACCGCTGTTGTTCTTGGTCGTGATCAAGCTTCTCCTTGTCACTGTCTTCCACGTGTGCATCCTCGGTATGCTGCCTGGACGCACATGCAAGAGGCCTTCAGTGACGAAGGGCTTCATCATGGAAGGGCGGCAGGCGAAGAACAAGACTCCAGTGCAGTGAAACCGTACGCTCAATCAGCGCGGGCCCTTTTCAGCGGTTTTTGAGCGCCGCTCAAAACCGCGCTCAAGCGCGATGAGCGCGATCGCAGACGGGCCCCAAATGTTGGGAGGGGAAGGGTGGAGGGGGGGTTTCGGGGTCCCAGGCAGGGGACGGGGGGGTGGGGAGGGGGTCTGTGGGTTCGGGGGACCTGAGAAACGACCGTTGGTTTTTTTTTTTTTAGCTCTTTGACATTTTTCACCGAAACCTTCGCGGGTAATCTGAGAGGCCCCTGCAAATAATATGCAAGGGCCTACTTGCCGCGAGATTGGCAGCACTCGAGCACGAGCACATTGCAGAGCAGCAGCACGCCAACTATATATGGTGTAGATTCACATTAAGGTCCATGTTTAAGCAGTTATGGGACCACTGAGCACGTGATTATCTTGGCAGGAGGAGGCCAACTCACCACGTGATTTTCAGGGCTTCCCTCCACTACTCACCAAATGTGCAAAACTCGAATGAATCTTCTGCTAGAACATGGGATCATACGCCGCCATATGTTGTCTTTTGTGCAAGTGGAGCCAGGCCCTTAGGGCCACTGCTCGTAGGAAAAGGAAAACAAAACAAAGAGAGAACTAAGTGCAAAACTAAAATGAATCTTCTGCTAGAACATG
>BFEA01000721.1:557256-571114 GCA_003427395.1 Chara braunii | reverse complement strand
ACACACACACACACACACACACACACTGAAACACTCTGAAACACTCTCTCTCTCTCTCTCACACACACACACACACACACACGCACACACACACACACACACACACACACACACACACACACACACACACACGCACACGTGCATACGTATTTGCTCGACACGAGCATTTCCCTCCACGTCCGTAATTCTTAGGTAGCCATGCACGTTGACAACTCTCGGATTGAGCGAGGCATTTCAACTGGAGGGATCCCTAGTCTAGCTGATCTGGACGTCGAAGACTTTGGGCTTCTCCGGTTCCTTCGGCGGCATCTTGGGCACCGTCACGGTGAGTACGCCATCTTTGCACTGCGCGCCAAGTTTGTCGAGTTCCGCGTTGTCAGGCAGGGTGAATCGGCGCATGAACTTGCCCGTGCTGCGTTCGATGCGGTGGTACTTGTCGCCAGCAGCCTCTCCCGTCTTCGTCTCGCGATGGCGCTCGCCGCTGATGACCAGCGTGTTGCCGTTCTCCAGCTGCACCTTCACCTCCTCGCGACTGAGTCCCGGCAAGTCGGCCACGAACTGATACGCCGTCGGCGTCTCCTTCACGTCCACCGCGGTGTTGGCCATGGCACGCGATTCCCTGACGAACGTGCGGCCGGGCTCGTCCAGCATGCGGAACATCTCGTCGCCCAGCGACATCATCTGCCTCATGGAATCCGGCATCGCCCACAAACTCGAATCTCCAGAGAAGAACGGAGACAACGCCATGGTGCACGGAGATAGGCGCCGAGGAGCGGAGGTGGAAGGGAGGTGCGGAGGAACGGAGAAGGAGAGTGGGTGCAGAGCTACAGAGGAGTAGGAGTGAGGAGAGCGAGGTAACGATAGGCGGACAGCCTTTTCACCTCCGAGCGGAAGTCGAAAGCAAAGAGAAAGAGCGGGTCCGTACGCGAGGTGTACGGAAACTTGGGAAGCGGAAATCAACTCGTCACCTTTGACTTGTGAATTTGGAATGTTTCAATCTCTATAGGAACCACCCTTTCAGTCCGGTTTGTCGGTAAAATGTCTGGTTTAGGCTTTTAGGCAGTTTTCTTGATTATATCAAAGGCTGTAGTGCTGAAGCTAAACCGGCTGATGCTGCCGGGATAACTCCGGGTTGAATTGTGAGTAACCCGGCCTCTACTCATTTGTTCGAATATAAATTGTTTTTGGTTAAAAAATATATATATGACGATATATATATAAAAATGAGTCAAATGTTGACTCGACGGACTCGCTGAGGAACAGAAGAGAATAGACATCAGGCCTCTATTTATATGTTCCGTTGATGCGGTTAGGAACTAAGCGTCTTTTGGTATGTGAGGTGAGCACTGCGTCGCAAAAAACAGCTCGAAAGTTTGGTTCGGAACCGACGTAATCAATTGTGTGCTTCGCTAGGCGCTCGTCGATCCGGGGCTTGGTCCCACTTGCACGAATTAACAGATGGTGAGCGTAGATAAGCTAGGATCAATGGCCTGGATCTCTTGATGGGTGCAAGGGGGACCTTGCCCGCGGAACAGGGTGTACTCAACACTATAGCACTGTATTACTTACACCTGGACGGAAAAGCGGCCAGATGCATATAGCTTTATGCCTTAAATGCGGTCAGATACGTGCAAGGTGGTGCTGCTGGGAGTATGACCTTACTTCAGCAACGACCGTCTTCGATTGGTGGTCCGCGACTTCTGGACTCAGTTGGCGACTTCTGGACTCCGTCAACAACTTTTGGATTACCCTCTTTCCCGGAGCGCAACGCATAATGTTGCCGACTGTATAAAGGCGATCTTTCCTGTCCGGTACACAGCCAAAATGAGGGTGCGTCGAGTTAGGGGAAAGACGGCAGTCCTTCAGGTGTGGAGATCGGTGCAGAGCAATGAAGACTGTCGAATTTCAGCTAGAAAACTGTTGTATATAGAGGACAAGTTAGTGACCTTGGCAAGAGAATCAGAGAAGGTAAGAGTATGGGTCTCAAAAGACAGGCAAGGAAAAGAACATTGCCAAGGTAGAATGTCCTTCTTTCCAAAGAAAGTTGAACCATATACATATGGTTGGAAGGAGACTACTCAGGAGGCCACTCAGGAGAAAAATCTAGTCCCAATTGCCTTTTACGTGACAAAGGTGGGCAGGGACCAATTAAGAGGAAGACTGACTAAATCCCCCCTGATATTGGCAACCAGGAGATGGGATAACTACTGTCCTAAGGTAATGCTCCCAACTGATCTGCGGGTGCTATGGAATCAAATAAAGAAAATGACGAACCAGAAGGTAGCAGCCTTACTGTGGTTACAATCTTTACAGGTTACGACGTCAGCCAATTGGTTGGCCTCAAGACGGATGGAGGTCTCGCAGACTTGCCCAAGATGCAGATGGGCCTGGGAGACTACTCCACACCTATGGTTACATTGTCCGTTTTCTAGAAGACTATGGCAGTGGTGGCGCCGTCACTGGAAGAACTTGTCAAGTCTGAGGAAATAGTTATCATCAGAGTGGTTGGAGCTGTGGATCTTCACAGGGAAGTCGGAAGTTTGGAAGGTCTTCGGGAGTGGATGGGGATACGTAGCCCAAACCTGCAGAGGAATTATCATGGAAGTGATCTGGAGAGAGAGGAATGATGCTCTGTTTAGGACTGAATACTGGCAGGCAGAGAAGGCTCAGAAGCTGGTCTTGACCAACCTGAGAAGGATGATTCAGGCAGATTGGCAGTCAAACGGCAAATGGTGGTTCCGGAACACTTGGGCAATTGATAACCGACTGACGATGGTTACAGATGATGAGAAGTTACAGATAGGCCCGTGGTTAGGGAAGGATTGGTAATTGAAGTTAGAGAGCCGACTATAGGCTTGAGTAGTAGTGGGGATTAGAAGGGGATAGAAGGTAGGACGGGAGTAGCTGTGTTGTTGTGCTAGATCAGCTACTCGCAGGTCTGGCTTAACAGGGCCGACCTGTAAGCGAACACTTGGTAAGGCTCCCAGATTAAGATGTGATGCAACCTGGTAGGGGATAGGAATTTTATATCCTTTTATTTCTGATTGTTGTATTGACGGTCCAGTTGGGGGGGGGGGGGGGGGGGGGGGGGAGAAAAAAAACGGCAGTCCTGAGGTTTCGATGGCAGTTCATGATGTTTCGATGTCGGTTTCAAATGGCTCGCCGTACCACTCGCCAAACCAAACCATGCAATTCTGAATGATCCGTGACAATATGAAGGTCTGATACATTCGTCTAAAATGTTGGGCCTCGCCGTACCACTCGTCAACCACGACATTCTCAGTGAACCGGGACGGTATACGCGTCTTATACATTCATTTAAAATCTTGGAGTTTGGCGAACCACGTGGTGAGGGCCTATGCCTTCGAGCAAAACGTTGGAACGTTCGACCGACAAATGCTGGGAACTTTCTAAAAAACCACTTGGGCCAGATGGATACGTGAAACTGGAGGCTGTTTTTATACGAAATCTGACAATGAGGATTTCTATTAGGTGGATAGCCAAAGCCTCAACGTTACCCCTGCTACCAAAGAGGGGTCAATCCAGGAGGAAGGGTCTCCCCCACCTCCCTGTAAGGCTTCCCTCCATACGAAACCACGGGCGTCCAGGAAGAAACCCCTTCCTAAGGGCAACGCCTCAGGATAAGGAATATCCTCCCTACAACCCCGACGGCGTAGCCCAAGAGAAGAGGTGATCCCCCAAGGAAAGAACTAATACGGCCAAACACCTGCTGAAGATCTCTTGCCCTGTGCAAACCTTGCAGAAGGAGGATAAAGAGAAGGGTCATCCAAAGGAATTTATTATTCCTTTCATAATCACCTTCTCTGCTTACAGACCGATGGTGCTAACCCATATTGATAAGGATGAAACGCTATCCCTACCAGCAATCCCAGTTGTAGGACCTCCCCCTGACACCCTCTGGCTCTCAGAGGCGAAGAAGCAAATCTTACGTGTCAGAGGTTCTTGTGTTTTTTTGCCTGAACCCAAAAGAGGTCGACACATTGCTCTTAACACACAGAGAAGCAAGATAATCCTACATATTGCCAGCTTGGCTTTTCGGCCCAATATGGAGGATACAGAAGCAGCACGAAGTTTACTGGCTCCGATTGTCTAGACACGAATGCAGACACACTGAAGGAGATTAAGTTACCGGAGGGTTTGTCTGCACAAGCCGTGTCTGAGTGGTTGCACCACACAGATGCAGTGGAGGGCTTCTCATCAGAACAATTTATTGCGTGTCTTAACCCTGGGGGTTCTGAGGGCTCTCTTCCCCCAACACAAGATGAGAATGTCCCTCGTCAGCGAGGCAGAGGGTTACCTCTTAAGAAACCGGTAACAGGCCAAATCCAAATCCCACGCAGCAAGGGCTCTGGTCATGGTTCTACCAAGTAGTAGAATCGAACTGTTGTGCTGGAATGTCCGCGGATTTGGGGATACTGAAAAAAAAAAAAAAAAACCGAGATTTAAAACTTGGATCCATACACAAAATGTGCAAATCGCCTGTTTACAGGAAACGAGCTGAACCAGGATAAAATTGCGGCCATCCAACATTAGTGGGATGGGCCGGAACTTTGGTCACCGGCGATTGGCTCGAAGGGAGGCGTTGTCATTCTTATTAATAAGGACTTAGATATTCAAATCACAGATCAACTTCATGATGCAGACGGTCGCTGGGCTTGGATGATATTCTCAGTGGACTCAGAATACTGGGCGGTGATGATAGTCTACGCCCCGGTGGAATAGCCGATACGCTTGGAATTTTTTGCAAATCTTTCAAGTTATTTACCCGACGTAGACAACCTCATCCTTTGTGCAGACGGAAACACAGTGTTTAATCCAGGTCTCAATTCCCTAGTAAATAAACCCCTTAGGACAGATTCGTTGATGCTCACCTCCTTTTGTGAATCCTTGAATCTGGTAGATGTCTTCATGATCTTCAATCCGGATGCAAATGGGTATAGATGGTATGCCCCCCCCCCAACCCCTACCTCTAAGGCACCCAGAAAGCGGTTAGATTTTTTCTTGGTAAGGGGAACGCCTTGGGATCGGAGTATGTGGTGTGATGTGAGCCCTGACACTATATCCGACCGCCATCCAGTCCTATTTGATATTCTCCCCAAGGACCCCAAGGATACCATTGATAGACACCGCCCACCCTTCCTTTTAAATATTAACCACCTGAAAGATCCCGACATCTTGGAATGGGTTAACACGCATATGTCAAAATGGATGCTAGCCAAGGATCTATTCCCAGATCTGACACTCGGGGCCGACACAGGTATCGCCATTGTAAGACAGACGTTGATGACCTTCCAAGAATGAAGGCAGCAAAGCGGAAATGGAAGGAAAACTTTTTAACCAAACTTATAGCCCAAGCAGAGTCAGAAATGGATAAGGACCCATTCTCAAGCTTCCACTGGTCTGGTATCCGGAAAGATGCTCTAATTCAGTTAGAGACATTAGAAATACATAAACAATCCGAATGGATCGAACTTTTGAAACTTAGGGGAATAATTGGATACGATAGGATGACTAAGCTGACCTTTCGCTCCCTTCTCCAACGACAATCCAAATCCTTGATTAGAGAACTTGCCCACCCCTTTAATGTCTCTGCTCCTCTAGTTTCAGACACTATTCAGATGTGTAGCTATGCCCTAGACTATTATAGAGATATTGTTACCACACGTCGCCCCTTCGACCCCCTCTCCTTCGACATGACAGAGATATCCACCTTCTGGAACGACACGACAAAGTGCATATATGTGGCTGCTAGTAGAGAACTAGACAAGCCTATGGAGGAACCAGAAATCTTACGAGCCGCCAAGGCAATGGCCAAGGGCAAATGCCTCGGGTTGGACGGCCTCCTGAATTCTTCTTGGCCACTTGGGGTGTTTCTGCTCCCTTCCTCTGTGAGATTTATCACGAGGCCCTCCGTTCGGGCATATTCCCAAAGGGCTTTACATAGGGGTATGATTTCTCTCATGTACAAAAAAGGGGATAAAAGGGACGTGCGTAATTGGAGGTCAATTTCTGTATTGAATGTCACTTATAAACTCTTTGCCAAGACGCTGGCCCTGCGCCTAGCAAAGCTCCTCCCAGACTTGATAGGATGGGAACAAGGGGCATTTGTATAAGGGCACTCTATTTTTGAAAACATCATATCTTCAATTCAGGCCCTTGAGCTGATCGGTAAGGAGAAGAGGGATGTTGCAATCCTCCTCCTAGACATGGAGAAGGCTTACGACAAGGTGGGGTGGAGTTTTGTCCACACCACCCTTAAAAAGATGGGCTTTGGCCCGGGCTTTAGGACCTGGGTCAAAGCTAGTTATGAACATGTCTCTTCAGTGGTAATAGTTAACGGTAGACTCTCTGAGGAATTCCAGCTAACCCGTTCCCTAAGGCAGGGATGTCCATTGGCACCCCTCCTGTTTGTTCTTCAATTAGAAATCTTGCTTGAAAACATTAGGAACAACCCTGCCATCATGGGCTTAAAACTGACCCCGACCCTGGAATGGAAAGGGGGTGGAATTGCAGATGATTTAACAATTGTCTGTGATAATGACCATGCGGCTCTACAGGAACTTAGAAATACTATCGACACCTACTGTACCCTATCCGAAGCTTCCATAAATTGGGATAAATCAAGAGTTTTCGTCCCCCCTACTAGGAAATTGAGTGTGCAGTGGGGCCTAAAACAAGTCTCTGGTAACGCATCAGAACGTTTTCTGGGAGTTCAGGTTGCATTGTCAGATTGTTCGGCGGCCCAAGACTCCATCCTTGCAGACAAAGTAGCGGCCAAAATTACGGGTTGGGCCCGGAACTTCAAACTCCCACTCTTTGGACGTGCATTGGTGCTTACTTCGACGACTTTCTCTATACTGTGGTTCCGCCTCTCAGTCCATCTATTGGGAGAAGGGGCTTATGCCTGCATTAAGAAGGATGTCGCCCGATACCTCTGGAAGCCGACAACAACCCAACAACAGGGCTTCATCTGGAAGGTTGCATGGGAGACCGTGGCCTTGGCGAGGAGACAGGGGGGCCTGGGGATCCTAGACCCCATCCACCAAAATGTGGCACTCCTGTGTAAATGGGTTATCTCAGCAACATTTGGGTTAAGCTCAAAACTTTTGGTAAGACTGGCGGAATATATTTTAGCTAAGGAATGGGACTTGGCCAGAGTTTCGGATGTCTGGGCGTGCTTTTTTATGCCCTCCTTTTCAGCCTGACGACCAAAGTCTAGACTATGGCGTAACATTTTGACTACATGGCATAAGCTCTTCCCCGAGATACTTCGCCCCCCCTAGACAAGAGGAGAGATTCTCAATCAGATTATTTTCGAAAATCCATTGATAGTTACAACAGATGGGTCGTGGCTAAAGGTCGATGGGAGTGTCGACACTTTCGGAAAGGTCTGGGTAGAGAAGGGAATTGTCCAGGTTAAGGATATATGGGATGTAGAGACAGATACATGGATCCCGGTGGGAGAGTTAAAAAAGAGGTTGTTACGTTTGAGGAATATTGAAAATAACTATGAGTTGATTAAGAATAACATCCCTGCGTATTGGACCTCTATGCTCCCTCGTATGGCTGAGCATACCCAGAGGGCCTGGATTCCGGACCCAGCTGAAAGTGGCTTGGTTTTGAGAGTCATAGGCCCAGATCTATCTCAGGGCGTTAAAGTTCAGGTTTGGGAAAAAAAGCAGTGTGCAAAGTTAAGAGTTGTGTTACCCCTCTCGCTGAGTTTGGCAGGAGAAAAAAACATCCCTACAATGGTTGGTGCTTCAGAATACAGAGTTTGGCTCAAAAAAGGACGGTGTTAAGGAGGAGGACACTCCCGTCTCAGATGATATAGCTAAGATTCAAGTGGAACCGCTATTGTATGGCTGGAAAAATGGGACAGATCCAGCTTCTCATATACCAGTCTACCAATACAAGACGAAGGTTGGTGCCCGACTTCTGCAAGCATCGGTAAAGAAACAGCCAGTGGTTACAGCAACAGCAAGACTTAGTAAAGAACCTGGTTTCACCTTGGGTAACTTGGACCTCTTTGGTTTATGGAGTGCTCTGAAATGCATGGTTTCGCAGAAGCAAGCCAGCCTAGTCTGGCTCCAGTCCCTACTGGTTATACCATCGGCTTCTCAAATCTGGTTGTTCTGCCCTTTTTCCCAACAGTTATGGGAATGGTGGAAAGATAGGTGGAAGCAAATAGTAAGAGATGCTTTCCCCTGGTCTCAGGAGTGGTCTTTGTACGGTTTGGCTTCCCCAGACCTGGATTTCTCCACGGGCAGGGCATATGTAGCTTTGGCCTGTCGAGGGGTTGTTATGGAGGTCCTGTGGAAGGTGCGGAACAAAGCAACCTTCAAGCAAGAGAAGACAACCTTCCAGGACCAGGTATCTGTGGTAAAGACCCTGATGAGGCAAACAATCAGAGCGGACTGGTTTTCTCGCTCTCAATCCCAAAAAAAGTCGATACTGGTTCTCCCGGACTTGGGGAAAATCCAAGGATTTTGTTTCAATTTCTGGGGAAGGGGACTTGCAATTTGCAGATTGGCTACTCCAGGAAAACAGTTGACAAAAAGGATGCAGCTGTCAATTCAATTAGGCCGTCGATAGGCCACCAAATTCCGTTTGCTCTTAAATAATGCGCTGACGCAGGGACTTGGCGTACGTAGCCATTTAGCTGCAATAGAAAGTGAGTCCTTTTTCTTAATTTAGCTAAAGTAGGAACACAGGGTTGGGTTTCTGTTTCTTGAGATGGTAATACCTTAGAGTAGGAAGTTTCTTCGGCTCTTCTCATTGACAATGGAGATAGGATGTTGTGTTAGACCTAGGCTCTTATAAAGGATTGGGATAGGGCTACCTCCCTACTTTTCGTTAATGTTGCTTGTTCTTAGGATGGTAGGTTAGATATCTAGTTAGTTGGATTGTCTTTCTTTTGGTAGACCGGGTCCTCCTTGGGTCCTGTAAAAAAACAAAATCTCATGTTGCATGATGAGATAGGTGAGACTGGACATAGAGGAATCCCAGGCAGTTTGCCTGTAAGCTAAGTTGGCTGATGCTGTCAGATACTCCGGGTTGAATTGTGAGGACCCCGGCCTCAAATTTGGAATCTGTAATAAGAATTAAGAGATTAGAAATAAATATTAAAAAAAAAAAAAACACTTGGGTGAGTCATTGTGGCCATAGATGAAAGCCACTTGGGGCAATAGCACAGAGCCAATGGTCGTAGCGTCTACATTGGGACGCTCGACCCGTTTTCCAGCACAGAGAATTTTTCAGAAGCGAAGCCGGGAAACGCTCCCGATACTTGATACTTAGTGTTTCGTGTTTTCCAGGCAGACTGTGGGGACCCCGGCCCCAAACCTTAATTTGGTGTAGAAGGGACGCTGGGCCCGGTTCCCAGCATGTGCTGCTCCCCACACACACACAAAAAAAAAAAAAAAAAAAAAAGCTGGAAAGTTCCGACCGCGCGCCTTGGCGCACTACCGGCTTCCCTCCGAACATATCGCACCCGGATCACGTATGTATAGAAGAAATTTGTCCGGTCCGGTACAGGCAAAATGAGGGTGCGCAATGTTCGGGGGAAGACGGTAGTGGTGGGATGTTTGAAAGGGTGAGTGTATCTTTCCGGAGATAGTGAAAGTATACACTCGGAAGTCTTTCTCCCTTTCCGGATTTGGGCACTGGTCAAGAAAGAACCCATGATCCCCGTAAAATTCACCCTAAACCACTGTGAAGTTTCCAACTTCAAAAATCAAATAAGGCCAAATTCCTACACACCCACAATACTATAGCTGAACTGTTTACATTTCGTGTATCTAAGAACGAAACACTAAGGGTTACTTACCACCAAATTCACGAACCAGCAACATTCCAGGGGATGGCGTTGCCCTAGAATACGACTGAAAACAGCAGCACAAAGATTATACTAACCGAGAGAACAACAAAAATCCGTAGAAAATATAGCCACAAAGATAACGCCCAACCTTCTAGATCTACAAGCAGATAACCAGCCCCTCATCAGTGTCAAGGCTGCCCTCTCGTCATCCCCGTCCCAAACACTGTAAAGAGCCTTCGTCGCCTAGACGGGTTTCCCACCACGCACCCAATCGATACAACTCTAGTTTGCTCTTTACTAGGTCTCTCTTACCACCAGGCCAGTAGAGTTCCCACTGCCTCTTGTAGCACTGTCACTGCTCCTCGAGGCCCTGCTACTGCTAGTCCCGTGAGTTTCACCCTATACCACTGCAAGCTGTCCAACCTCAAAACCAGTATAGACCGAATTACGACATGCCCACAATACTATAGCCCATTACTGTATCCGAACCATTTACATTACATGAGAAATTTGGAAGGAAGAACAATCATTAGGGTTACCCTCTCGTCATCTCTGCCCAAAACGCTGTAAAGAGCCTTTGTTGCCTAGACGGGTTTCCCACCACGCACGCCATGGATACAACTCTAGTTTGCTCTTTACCAGGTCTCTCTTACCACCAAACCAGTAGAGTTCCCACGGCCTCTTGTTGCACTCTCACTGCTCCTCGAGGCACTACTACTGGTAGTCCCGTAAATTTCATCCTAAACCACTACGAACTTTCGAACCTCAAAAACCAAAAACGACCAACTTCCTACACACCCACAATACTCTAGCCCATTACTATATCCGAACTGTTTCCATTGCGTGAGTCTCAAAAAAAAAAAAAAAAAAAAAAACGAAACACTAAGGGCGATGCAAGTAGGCGATGCATGTAACCGAACCAAAAGAACAATATGAGTTTCACTTTTCACGGAATTCACGACACCACAATACACCGCGGGTTGGTGCCCTAAAATGCGACCGAAAGACAACAGCGCCGAGGTTAGACTATTCTAGAGAACAACAAGAAAACGAGGCCAATGTTTTCTACGGAGAGCCAACCAGTCCCTCATCAGTGTCCAGGCTGCCCTCTCATCCTCATTGTCCAGGTTCGCTCTTTACCAGGTCTCTTTTAGACTCTTACCACCAGGCCAATAGATTTCCCACTGCCTCTTGTCGCGCTCTCACTGCTCTTCGAGGCACTGCTACTGGTAGTCCCGTGAGTTTGTTTAGGCATTAACTGAAATAGGTGAGATAGGTAAATTAGGTAAATTAGGTGAGGTAGAAGAGGAGATCGGGTGGAGCCCATACCCATGAGTGCAAAGGCACTCCCCCTCCAATCAAGGAGCAGGTTGGAGTATGAGCAAGCGAAGACATGGCTCTGCCATGTCCTCTACCAACCGAGACACCCATCTTTCCAAAACTCGTGACCACCGGACTCAACGAGCATACTTCGCCACCTAGTGCCGGCCGGCCGGGAGCGCTAAGGCTCCGCTACATTCGAGTTCTGAATTAGCGCAAACTTAGCGCTGGCGCGGCGCTACCGGACGCTTGCCGGCCTCCTCTCTTCACGGTGATTCTCAGAAAAACCTCGAGGAGCAGTGAGAGTGCAACAAGAGGCAGCGGGAACTCCACTGGTCTGGTGGTAAGAGAGACCTGGTAAAGAGCAAACTAGAGTTGTACCCATTGGGTGCGTGGTGGGAAACCTGTCTAGGCAACAAAGGCTCTTTACAACGCTTTGGACAGAGTTGTGAAGGTTTAGCCCTTTATGTAGATCCTGGCAGACAGGAACACTGCCGATTTAGGCAACTGAGCATGAATCGATAGTAGTCCGACACTGCAATGACCTGCTAGTTGCCTCAGAGTGAACTTTACTGAACTAGAGCACCAACAAGGACAGTGTCTTGTTTCTCGATGAAATTATTTTGAGCTGCAAGGGATTTTGGAAGATGAGGGTAGACCAGTGGAAGGAAGGGAAGCTGGACCCGCTTTCCAGCAACAGCCCAATTAGGGCTATTGGTTTTATATCTTCCGGGTTGTTTGTGAGGAATTCCCGGCCTCCTTTCATTTGTAATAAAAGCTGATGATTCTTCCAAAATTTTCTTCAAAAAAAAAAAAAAAAAAAAACATGACTCCTAGAACCAACCGTAGGCATCTGGAATTCTAGATCCGCCATAGCAACTCCTTCGACAATCGAGAGGCTACTGTCTTGCCCCGAACATAACGCGCCCTGATAATGAATGTATACAACCTATATTTCCCTGTCGGGTACAGCCAAAATGAGGGTGCGTTGTGCGCGGGGGAGGATGGAAGTACATTCTCGAAAGATCAGACCAAGTACAAACGAATCGGCCAGCCGCATGTGAAGAGCCATCCAAAGCCGCTCATGGCGGAGGCGGAGTGCATCGACGTCGGTGGTTGAGGGGCAGAGGTGGATGTTATTCCTCTGTGCTCCTGTTGGAGTGAGGTCCAACGAGCAACGACGATTGGATGGATTACGTTTAGCTGGCTGAATCTGGATGCTTTTTATGCAGAGATGCAAAGAAGAAGCTTCAATCGATATTTTCTCCAACTCTCCACAAAACAGGTCCAGATTCAGGGGTTCAATCCAAATTCTCTTCGCTAGCGAGTGCGACCTCGCCCCTGCAACACTGACGTCGGCTCTGCGCCCTTCGTCATCCCGGAATGAGCCCATTTTTCTTTCTTTGTTTCTCCAGTGATAGCTTGTTGTGACAGTCATCCTTGCGCAAGGGCCACGCCGATCTCCTCTGTAATGTTTGATTTCCACGTTCCACAAACTCATAAATACCACCTCTATTCCTACATACCACAGATCGCATGTCATTCCGATGATCTCAACTATTGCAGTGTGGTGAGCAAGTACATTTTCGGGCTGCCTTCTT
Source organism: Chara braunii (assembly GCA_003427395.1). Classification (NCBI taxonomy): domain Eukaryota; kingdom Viridiplantae; phylum Streptophyta; class Charophyceae; order Charales; family Characeae; genus Chara; species Chara braunii. The sequence goes on along the minus strand of BFEA01000721.1, from coordinate 558,355 downwards.
CACGACCATAGCTGCGCATCTTGTTCTCTCTCTCACACACACACACACACACACACACACACACACACACACACACACACACAGAGAGAGAGAGAGAGAGAGAGAGAGAGAGAGAGAGAGAGAGAGAGCGATTTAGATCGCGATAGCTCCTTGCGACACAAATTCTTCGAAGACTGAAGTAGCCATCGCTCTTTCACAGTTTCACTTCTGCGCGGACCCATACCAACACTTGCTGTCCGTAACCTCTGTCTCTTCCAAGTCGACGGGTCTCTTGATATCGCAGTCACATCATGCACTGTCGGAATACAACCTCTCGAGACAGTTAGCATCGTCTGCTGGAGTTCCCAACTCAGACCTTTTCTTGTTCCTCCTATCTCGCCATTCCTGCTGCTACTCCTATCACGTCACTTCTCCTCCGCGCATGGCGCTGTCTCCGTTCTACTCCCGAGATGCGAGTTTGTGGGCGATGCCGAACTCCATGCGGCAGATGATGTCGCTGGGCGACGAGACGTTCCGCATGCTGGACGAGCCCGGCCGCACGTTCGTCAGGGAATCGCGTGCCATGGCCAACACCGCGGTGGACGTGAAGGAGACTCCGACGGCGTATCAGTTTGTGGCGGACTTGCCGGGACTCAGTCGCGAGGAGGTGAAGGTGCAGCTTGACAACGGCAACACGCTGGTCATCAGCGGAGAGCGCCATCGCGAGACGAAGACGGGAGAGGCTGCTGGCGACAAGTACCACCGCATCGAACGCAGCACGGGCAAGTTCATGCGCCGTTTCACACTGCCGGACAACGCCGAACTTGACAAAGTTGGCGCGCAGTGCAAAGATGGCGTACTCACCGTGACGGTGCCCAAGATGCCGCCGAAGGAACCGGAGAAGCCCAAAGTCGTCCACGTGCAGATCAGTTAAATGAGAAGTCCGTCTGTGTGGGATGAAATGAAGAAGCACAGAGGGATCAGCGTGCACATCGGCTATCTAAGAATTACGGACCCGTATGGAGGAAATGCTTATGTTCTGTGCTGTGCGTGCTCGTGTGTGTGTGTGTGTGTGTGTGTGTGTGTGTGTGTGTGTGTGTGTGTGTGTGTGTGTGTGTGT
>BFEA01000721.1:497602-511930 GCA_003427395.1 Chara braunii | reverse complement strand
GGGGGGGGGGAAGGGAACGGAAAGAAAAAGTGGCCACGCATCTAACTGAACTACTAAAAAGGTCAGCCCGAGTTTCAACTGCATTTGAAAATCGGGCCTTGACTAAATTGCTAAAATGCAGTTTGAAATGTACTTACAAACTGCTTTCGTGATTGTGTTGTAGTTACCTAAAAATAAAATAAAAAGTTGATTGTGAGGGCTGCGACCTTTCGGTTGTCAGATCGTGCGGCCGAAAATAGATGTACTGAAATCAAGATAATTTGGAAGAACAATTATTAAAATTTAAAACATATAGAATATAGGTGGCAGGGGATGAGAACCAGGGGAAAATTGAAAAAACATAAAATGGAGGGGGCAATGGATGCCAGTTTTTTTGCAATGGCGAGAGCTAAATCAGGCAGAACAACTATAGAAGCCTTATCTAACCCCTTTTACGGGAATGATCCCTTAGCTACCTCATTTGTCGCCTGCAATAAAATCGCTAGAGATTTCTTCAAGGAACTTTTTTCCTCACGGAATAAAAGTATTCCGAGCAATCAGTTTCACGATGAGATTAAGGACTTCCTACAACCCATGAAGAAGTCCCTCACGAATATGCAGAGGGAGGAGTTCGAAAAACCACTACGTAAAGATGAAGTATCATTTAAGTATGGAAGGCATTAATGTTAATGGAGGAAGAAAAACCTCTTGGGCTAGATGACCTCCCCAAAGAATTCCAAGAAATCATGCGAGACACTATATCTCAAGATTTTATAAACTTCTATCACACTGTATTGAATACCAAAGACGGCGGAGAAATGGGGGAAATAGTCACCCAAGGAGTCCTAACCCTCTTGTATAAAAAAGGAGAGAAGACAAACATACGCGATTATCGTCTCATCAATTTGTTGATAGTAGTTTACAAACTACTCGTCAAAGTGCTGGCAGATAGACTCACCAGGGAAATAGCTGATATTATTCACACAACACAAACAGACGTGACCGTTTGAACGCGGTAAACGAGTGTTCGTGTTCGAAAGCCCGCACAAACAAATGGAAGGGTGGGCCGTGTTCATACGCTGTCGGCGCTAATACCCTTACAAGGGTATCCGCCCTGGTTTTTGCAAGTATTAGAAAACAAGTTTGACCCAAAATTGTTGAGAAGGCCGCGCGACTTACGGCAGTGTGGGGACTATAGGTTGGCTATGAAGTCTAGAAGTGGAGAGTGTGTGGGCGCACAGGGTTAAGGCGCGCGTGATTCCGTTTCTATCGTTGATTATAAAGTCGGCGCGGACGCCGGTTGGTTTAACTTTGTTTTATTTTTATTTATTTATTCTTGATTAAGCAGGAATTAAGGATATTTTCTTTTGATTGGTACGTTTGACCAAGGCGAGCACACGTGTGAGGACGACGGTATCGCCAATGACGGCGCGACCTCGTGCGGTAAATGGGGCGGCGTAGGATGGCGCGCGGGGGGCGGCCACAACGCGGTCTAAGTACGCCGGCGCGCGGGGCTTAGCGTTGGCACGCCGGATGTGGGTAGGAGAGAAGGGCATAGGCTGTTTTTTCCTGGTCTAGGCCCTGCGCGACAACATTTCATATTGAAGTCCGCGCCTAGTTGATTTAGGCTTGGGCTTAGCCCTATAGGTTACGACATTGAGTTGACGAAACGGAGGTTCGGGGATCGAGGCAAGTGCGCGTCAGCGCAGCAGCTACAGCGGAGCGACATAAAGAAGACCGAAGGGTCAAGGGCCCGGTGGGGCTATCCCCCTTTGGTCTTGTCGTCGGCGGCATCCAAGCGGTGCTAGTGTTTTCCTTCTCTGAGTCATCGATTCGTGACGATTTAGAGTTCCTAAATACTTTTATTTTTTGTTGTTGTGTTACTATTATTTTACTTCGGCGTTTCTTGGCTTACACGGGGCGTTGGATTTGAAGGTTGGTGCCGGTCGAAGACCCTAGGCAGATTCATCAAGGCTCCGGCGTGGTTGGGGCACTGACAAAATCCCACCCGCATCGGAGCGCGAGCCGAGGAGGTCAACGGACAGGAGTGGCTTCCCCTGTGTCCCATTTGGAGAGTGCCGATAGCCTGAGGTGGAAGGGCATTGGAGAGCGTTCTGAGTGGGCCTGAAAAGGCTGTAGTCCGAGGGTGGCGGGGGTCGTCGTGGGTACTTAGTCCGCCGGCCGCCATCTGCTGTATGGGGTCTAAGGGTGCGCATGCCCGCTTGGTCTCGTGAGGGGGCGGGTCATGCCCCGACACAGTGGGGCAAATGCGCCAGGGCTGAAGGCTAATCGAACCGGCCAGCAGCCGGTTTCCTTGAAGATCTTCTTGGAGAACAGCCGAGGTGCGGTAACCAGGCTGTGCTGGCCTGTGTGGTGCGTTAACGGGATGGGCTGCGGGCCATCGGACTGCGCTAAGCAGAACCAAGCGCAGAGAAGGAGAGGGGAAGCGCAGGGAAGAAAACGGGTGGGGGGGGGGAGCCAAGAGAGGGAGATGCATCTGGACGGCGAGGCGTGCCGGGTGCAGTTGAAGGATGAGGCATTTGGCACAACGGAGTGCCGGAAGACAGTAGGGCAGAGCAGCGAGGCAGCGGCAAGGGCGGTACCGGGCAGCGCTGCGCAGTAAACTGGACGGGCGGCAATAGGCAGCAGCAGGAGGGATTGATAAACGGGAATGAATCCAGGCGCGTTTCGGCGCCGGATTCAACCGAAGAAGGGGGGCTATGGGGAGGGAGCCGACCGTAGTCGAGATGAGCGTAGCTCCCTCAATACCGAATGGAATCGGGAGAGGGAGGAGGCAATCCCGGGGTTTTGGCCCCGGGCGAGTGGTATGGTGAGGTCATATGTAATGGTAGGATGGTGGGGTAGGACGATAGCGAAAGGCTGGATGCGCGGAGCTATGGTTGGAGAAGAGATGGTGAGGAGAAGAACTCGTAGCTCGACTCCTATCAGAATCGGGCAGGGAAAAGTGGTAGGGTGAGGTTTTAGACGTGGGCGAGTGGGGTATCGGGTTAGTTTTGGTGTTAGAGGTGTAGGATGGGAGGTTAGTAGAAAACTCCGTGCGCTGAGGCTATGGCGGACGAAGAAACGAAGAGGGAAAAATGAGATAGTTCACTTGATCTTTAGTGAGAACAAGTGCGGCAAGAAGGTAAGTAGAGGTTTGTTGAAAGGGCGAGACAAGTAGCAAGGTTAGTTCGGGGAGAAATTTAGTAGAAAGAGAGGGTGGTAGAAAAGTCAGTGCGCGGGATGCCGTGGAAGAAAAAGAGAGAGGGATGAATCTAGGCGCGAAAACGCGCCGGATACATGCACGGTGAAACAGGGAATGGTAGGAGACAGAACGATGATATCTCACTCATTTCTCAACGAAATCGAGTGAGAAAAAATTGTAGGGAGGGGTTTTAGTATAGGGCGAATGCGACGGCGATGTTAGTTTCAGGAAGGAGTTAGTGATTTGGGGGGTTAGTGAGAAACAGGGTGCGCCGGGATATGGAAGGAGAGGGAGTGACGGGGGTAGAGAATTGAGAGCCCACTCGATTCTTGATGAAATCGAGTGGGAAAAGAAGGTAAACAGAGGGTTTTAGGCGGGGCGGATTTGATAGGGGAGTTAGTTTTGGGAGAGAGAAAGTAGATTTGAGGGTAGAAGAAGAACAGGCTGCGCCCAGAGGAGAAACTCGAGTTTGGGAATGTACACTTCCACGTTTACGAGAGATTTGTCTGAGTTTTTTTGCCAGTTGCTTCTGCGGGGGATGCTGCGGACAGATGGTAAAGATGGCGACTTACCTGTTGCCCGGTGCGTCGCTGGTATATCGATACGCTTGGCATGCCAATAGAAGTATCACTGTCCTATTCAACTGCGTATGAGGCTGAGGGCGATGTACCTGTCCGCTTTTTAGCGGAAGGTCCAATCCGATTCTGCTCGCCCCGCTATCTATGCAGGGGACGGGCATTGTATGCTACAGTCGAACGCCCATACTTACCTGGCAGGACTTAGGCAGTTAGAGGCAGGAAGGGCGCAAAGGCAGAGGGAGGAGGGGCACTCACCTGACAACCGCAGCCGACCAGGCACATCGAGGTGGGGGCCGTCCAGTTCGGATGTTCGCGTTGCCTGTAGGTGATAACGACAGCTCATCGGAGTGACTTTCTGGCTCAGTGGGCGGTAGAAACCCACAGTTGGCCGGGTTCGATCGTGATGTCAGTTGTCAGCTGCTGCCTGCCCCGTATTGGCTGCGTAGGCAGTCTCGACTGTGCCACGTTGCTGCGCTGCTGCCTGGGTCCCGCGTACTTCGCATGAGGATCTTCGCGGAATGATGTGCACGCCGTGCGCTGTGAACGGGTTGTTGGCGGGGCTATGTGCTTCGCCGCTTCACTGTCGTGCTGCCCATCCATAGGCCGTGCCTTTCCTGTTTGCCACTTGTGTGCCCTGTAAATTGGTGGCCCTGTTGCCGGTGCCCTGTGCTCCGCTCCACAGTTGCCAACCTGTTGGTCCGCTCACACCGTCGCCTCCCGCAGTGTTGTCGCCTCCCTCGTATTGTGCTTCACTTCATGGTTTCCGCGCGGTATCCTGCGCGCCATGGCGTTCCTTGCGGTAACTTGAGTAGGAAGCTGAGTGCTAAGGGGAATAGCGAGGCTAGCCGCGAGGCGGCGGGCCCACCCGACAATCAACAAGTACAGTTTACTACTGAACGAAACAACTGTGGGCGAGCCGCGGGGTGAGGACTTGGGAGCCAGCTAGGGCGGTGCTGTTACTGCAGCATGAGGGGGAGTCGCGGGTGTGACAAGCCTGCTGCGTAGTGTTGTACTATTTGCAAAGACTGACAGATTGATAACTCCTTCCTGATCTTGAAAGTGCAATGAGGCGAAACTGTTCGAAGAAGGGTATTGAGGTTTAGAGAAGGAATTAGGCTTGAGAAGGGAGATTACTATCGTGAATTAGGGGGTCAATTGACCTCGGCAGTGTGCCTTCAGTTTGACCAAGCTGCGGTGTGTTCTGGCCATCATTGCGGGGCCCTCAGGGGCATCAAGATAACAAGGCCCTCTCACGCGAGTCTGAGTACAACCCCCCCTTGTATCTCGAGCGTCTGAAGCCCCTCCTTCTGTCCTTCTAAATCTAATTCTAGTCCGGTTCTGAGGGGAAGGCGGCAGGTGGGATTGCAACCCGTAATCCGCGCCAAGGCCTCTGTGGGAGGTTCGCCCCACCGATTGCGGGAGCTCTGCCGGAGCCTAGGCGAGGCTCTAGAGGCAGGGAACTGGAGGGTAATCATCTGCCTTCCCTCTATATACCCTGGTATAACCCCTATCTATATATCTTGCTATGTATCTGACTGAGTGTATTGTGTGTATCCTGTATTTGACTTGGGGTTTGACTTTCAGGACATAACCCATACAAAGTAAAGGAACGTATGTGTAATGGCAGTTTCAGTTTCCTTGCTTGACTGAAAGCAGACTTGTTCAGAAAGAAAGGGGTTTGCATTTGGGGGAAGGGTGGGTGAAAGGTGATTTTGCTTGAGGTTGGCAGGGCCCTACAGGGTCAGACCAGTTCCATAAGATTGGACGGCCTGACCGCTGTGTTTTATTTTTGAATTGCATGGAGAGTTAGACCAGTTTCATGAGATTGGACGGTCTGATTGCTCTGAATTGTGAGGGTTTGGTTGTGGCTGACTTCTCAGGGGCCGAATCTGTACCATAAGATTGGAGGGTTCGGTTGCCGTGTTTGGTTGGGGTTTTGTTCTGTTTCTTTTGTTTTTGGGCGAGGRGGTCTGRGCAAGTCCATAAGATTGGACRRCTCARCCCCTTCCTGTTTCGTTYTGAGGGAYYAATTCTCRCTGAAGGCRGGGCATGTCCATAAGATTGGACGGCCTTGGACTCAWGCCGCACAACAGTGGATCAMAGAGAAACGAACCTKGCAAGGGACCAGATGTGTTCCATAAGATTRGACGGTCTGGCCYAATGCCTCGCAMATGCTGGAACCYRAAAGGTYAAATTTTSGCTATATTTTATACTATCCTAYTTATGAACARGCTAGYCASGCATGGKYTCCATAAGATTGRACGGCCTGACWWTAGCTTATCATGGAATGAAGAGAGTATAACTAAGAGTATRATTGAAGGTAACCCTGGGCAGRCTGGGCCTTGTTCTAAGATGAACGGCTCAGTCCTATGCCCAKCTTTTGAACACCAAGCTCRGAGAGGTATATATAATTTGGATATTWAACAGTTCGGGSYGSYTRAGCCTYGTTCTAAGATGAACGGCTTAGTYATATGCCCAAAAGGGAAGAGAGAASTAGTTGTGCAACCTGTTCGTGTATATTCAATGGCTGAGTCAKGCAGGTTYCATAAGATTGGACGRCTTGACWTTATGCCCTATGTAAGCWGGGTATAAGGGAAYAAAGCATCGAGAGATTACRAACTATTGTCYGCCAAGTTGGCTTGGGGATGGTGAGAATACTTACCTTTGTGGTTTGGCCTGCATGTGACTGAGGGAGGCTAMWACTTRGTGTGAGTTTCARTTTRAYAGGTARTTGCTRTAGTTGCTCRCCACGTGCTAGAGCGATARGAGTTAGTTCGATTTTCGCATTTTYTGGGATCTTTTATTAYACTTGGCYCWKTATAAATTTTSGTAAGCTACTTTCCCTACGGGAAGCGCKRCCGAAATTTCTGCAAATCCAAGGAGTWRGTCAAATTTTGACTTGTYAAAGTTCAACTTGTCTAAAGTTTATATAYGRCTTARTAAAGATTTGGAAAGTCTYCYTTTCTAAAGGSAGYRCTGCCCWAATTTTTGCTAATTWAGAGAGTTAGACAAAATTGGACTTTGGAAAGWCAGAGAYTATTTTTGGTTTCAYATTTRGGCTGATATAAATTCTGAAAAGACACTTTTYCTACGGGAAGCRCTGCCGAAATTTTYTCGATTTRAAGGARATAGATTATATTTTGACAGGTGGYGATTTTGGCGATCCMCTCTGTATAGGGGAGATTATGCCAGGGTCTACCTTTGCTTGGGCACTGCTTAGAGGTAGATTTAGACTTAGTTAATTAGGATCTTGGATGAGAATGTGTTATGGAGTTGTATTCTCCATACACTTATGACTTTAGCCTGGGGATTGGCATGTCATGTGTTACATGTCTTCTTGACCGTTTGATTCAGGATTTGGACTAGCTTCAGCTTGATCCTACGAGGAGCATTTTCTGTTATCACTGACAACAGGTCGGTTGCCGATTCGTCGGTTTACGATTCAATTYYAATTCACCCCTGCCACTCAACCTAAAGGCTTTAGCCTTSAGATTTAAATTGTTTAGTTGTGTTTTTACCCGGACTTTATTGAATGGCCATCCAACAAAAGTACTGAGTATTTATTTAAGAGTTGCACGAGTGAGGCTTGTATGGCTAAAGCGAGGGGTATGAGTGCGAGAAATGGTTGAAGTTGACCCTGTGTAGTGCGTGAACTTCTGGTTGAATCTTTGATGTGATTGCAGGTGTGGTTGTGGTTCGGACTCTTGATGTGATTGCCTGCGATTTCATACATATATGGCTGAGAGGAGCCTCTCACTATGACTGTGAGAAGTGATGGTCCTATATAATCAACCCTTACGTGTTTATAAGTGCCATGAGTATTTGAGAGGCCTACTGTGAGTGTGAATAAGGGTTAACAAGATTGTGTCTCGAGAGGGAAGGGAGGTTTTCTTTTTACCCTTGCTTTTTAGAGTTTGTATGGTCGGACGTTATAGTCCGTGGGAGCCGTCAAAGTCAAACCCTTTCACTTTCGCCCAGGCCCGGAGTAAGACTCATCTCCAGGGCAGTAAGAAGCGACTGTCGCCACAAGTATGGACCTGTGTACCACTTGCTGTGCACAGATTGCAGAAGAGGGTGTGTGGTCTTCAGTCGCGCATGAAAGTTGTCTAGCGTCGAGAGATTAACCCTCAAGGCGCGTGTCAGCCAACACTTGAGTGTGGAATGCGACCCTCGAGATTAACGAGGACCGCACGATTATGGGCACTACATAGTACCTCATCATTGCGACTGCTTGCGTACGCTTGGATTGCGAGTTGACGTGAGTTAGCCCTGCGTCCGTGCGGTTTTATACCGCGCTTGGGACTTCAGCCCACGAAGATGTCGGTTCGCGTGTGGGTTCGATAGGAGTATTACCGCGCGTACCCCCTATGCTACAACGAACGAGAAACGCCCTCGGCTGGTCTACCTCTGCGATTGCAACCGAGTAGCTTTCGTACTGTGGACTGGTAGCTCGGCGGGGATACACCCACCGAAGGGAGGTGACAGCTCCCGTAAGGTAGAGGTAAGTTGTGCCTTGCGTAGGCCCTATCCTGTCGTAGGGGCTCGTGAGAGGTATGGCTGGCGCACTCGGCCGGAGCGGCCTAAGGAAGCTCCATTTGTGTGCTCGCGGCAAGGTTGGTCCAACTCTTGCGTGACGCGGCCGAGAGGGTCCCACGCTGCCGTGTGCGGTGCCGGACCGATGCCCCCGACAGGTGGCGCCGTTGCCGGGGATAACGATCGCCTACCGTTGTCCCTGGAAGAACGACATTCGGGTATGGAAGTATGAGAACTAGGCAAAATGAGAGGTCTTTGTTGAGCCTTTATGGTTGATCGATTGAAGGCGTTGTATAGAAAGCGAGTGAGGGATTGATTGTGTGAGTGGGTTCCGGTTCGGTGCAATAAGGGTGGCGCGATAGAGATAAGCCTTGACTATGTGCCCATGTACGTTGACTATGCCCGTACATACTTCGACTATGCACTTGCGTATTTTGACTAGTATGGCGGTAGTTGGAATTGATACCTCTTCTGACTCAAATAGTTGATGGGTTTGGGCGATGATTGGTATGCTTTATACAACTAAGGTAGGATGAGGCGGTATCGGCAAAGCTAAGTGTGGTGGTTGTGGGAGTTGGTCGTGTGAGGTGCTCATTATGGCTAAGGGAAGCTACCCGAGTGGTCAAGGGTGCGACATAGCACTTTGGCTTTAGGGCGAGGCATAAAATGAGTAAAGGAAGCCTATTAGGTTAGGAATCGTCAAGGGACCTCGAGGAGAGTAGGCTAAGGATATTGAGCGCCTGTATGAGTATGAATGGGGATCCTCAAATTTTGGGTTCTAAGCAATTGCCCGAGTTGCATAGCCATGGAAGTCTGAGGCCTATCCCTCCTGGTATGTTTGGAATTAGGAGTATAAGGTAGTAAAGAGATGCAGTGAGCACCGTGGTAAGGCCCCAATAAACATGACTACGGGAGGTAGTAGACTTGCATGACATTTGTTGAAGGAAGGTATCTGATCCTAGAGGCAGTCAAAGTAACAGTGAGGGAGTTAACACCTGGACTGTTTTATTTACCCTAAATGGGGCAGTGAGTTGTAATTGATGTTATACCCTCGCATGAACCGTTCCAGGCCTGGACCATTCACTTAGGAAGCTAAAGGCTTGGGGCTTTTTGTCTTGAGGATGTTACCTAAGCTGTATATTGGACTCATCTATAAATGCCAGACCTTGTAAGCTTAGTTATGCCTAATTATGTGGAGTTATATGTTTAAGTAGATATCTCTTTATCCGCGTGGGTTATTTTATTGGGGTCATACTTTGGATTTTATCAATCTGTAGAGATTTTATATGAATGCCTTCAATTTAACATGTGGTTCATGGTTGGCCATTAAGTCTGTACGGCTGGGTCGCTCTTCCCAGAGGAGCAGGGATTGTCAGCTTAATAACGGAAGGCGCGTGCTGGACGTTTGTCTGTGATGGGCAGAACCCAGACAAAGCAAAGGCAACTCAGGATGCCTTATGCATGGGAAGACCCGCGTATGCTCAGGCCAATTGAGAAAGAGGGAGGTCAGGGTACCGAAAGGGGCCAGTGCTCTCGACAAGAGGTAGTCACCCCGCGAAAAATAAGGGGCGAATTTGCTAAAAAGGGGCCTTTGGCGGCCGAACAGGCACTTTATCGGCAATAGATGCCGTACGGGCAAACGAATATAGGGCCTGAGATTGGGGTAGACTTCTTCAGGGGCTATAATGTCTCCGAATTTCTTGGTAAGTTTGGACAGATAGCGTCCCACTACAAGTGGAGCGGAGAACGAATGTTGGAGGAGGTCATGCGGTTTATCCATATAGGGTTGAAGGGTGAGGTTGACAGGCTGGTTAAAGGAGCGAGTTCATCATGGGGGAAATTTTGCGATGACATGAGGCATAAGTACTGGCTAGGTAAGGAGCACCCGACCAACAATGATTCTGAGATGGTACCCAGGCCTTTGGTAGCCCAAGCCCACCCGGGGGGGCCGTTGCAACTACCGTCGCAGCAGGTGTCGCAAGGCGGCAGGGCCAACGAAGAAGGTCAAAGGCAGGCGGCTGGAAGAGGCCGCGGGAACGGAGGGCGTGGCAGCAAAGAACGCAGCGGCGACAGAGGTGGCTTTGGAGGGAAGAAAGCGGGTTGGGGAAGAGACATGTGCAGACATTGTGCCAAGAGAGGGTACATAATAAAGTTTCGTCGGGAGCGAAGGGCCGATGAGGCAAGCGGTCTAATAAGGACTGACATTGAGGGAAATGTTTTCGACAGGGTCGGAAAGTATATCAACCCAACCATCCCAAGGGGAACACGGAAAGAGGTTTTACGGCGAGACGGGGCATCAAGCACTGCCTCATGAATATAGTCGTAAAGAGGAAGCGTTTGTGTGAGAAGGGCCTGGAAACTTTAGTAGAGTGTAGATATAAGCAGGAATTCCCAATTATATAGCTGAGGCACAACATACAGAGGGAGGGGATTTTCGTAATAATGGTTTGGTAAGGTGACCTGAACCGCAGGCGGGAGGAACCCCAATAGAATAGCTGTATACATGGGGTATATTAGGTCTGCCTCACATCATGTTATTGGAATGTCTCAAGTAGAGAGCACGGAGTGACCCTGGCGGTATTGTTACGAATTACGGGTCTGTTCCATCAGGCCTATTGGTCAGGAGAAGAAGATATGGGACCTACGTCGTGCCTAGGCCTAGATAGACGTACAGATGTGAGAGGTAGGAGAGGCTCAGGAAGAACCCTCAGCATGTGGGAGATAGGCTCTCTAGCCTAGGAAGGTAGTTGTAAGACTCGTGTATGAATGACTTCTAGTCTTACCTGTCCTAGGGTATCTGGATATGTCTTCAGTTACTGGGGTCCCTCTGACTTGAAGGGGTATGGCTACACCGTGATCAAATTATTCTAGCTATAGCTTTGGTCAGGAAGACCGCATTTGTTCTTGTGTGATACCAGTGACAATTTGAGTTGAGATTGTTTAACTCCGACTGTATATATGTAATTCGAGACATTTGGCTCGCGTTTGAGACGGGGTATTTTACCCCTGTGTATATATTGAGTTGAGACCTTATCCGAGACTGTTGTTTGTATATGACGACCACAATCACTCTCACATGTGTGGTTTTATCCTGATGTATAATGACTTTGGGTGAGAGATGTGTGAGATACATCTCATGTGTATTGGATTGTGTGGATTTCATGGGAATAAATGGATGTGAACTGTCTACTCTTCGGTATACTCATGCGGCCTGCCTACAGGCATGACAGGGCCGAGTATAAGGAGAGGGAGTGCAGTCTGTCATTGTGAAAGTGTGAAAATCCTAAGGGATTTTGCGAGTCTTTCAGACTCGAGTACTTACCATGCCGGATGTTTTATGGTTAAGTTGCGAAAAGGGCCCATAAGCAGGCCCCTCAGTTGAGTTGTGGAGAGGGCCATAAGTAGGCCTCTCAATTAGAGTTGTTTTATGGTTGAGGCCCCTTCAGTTTGAGGAAGGCGGTAGTATTCTTTATCGGAAGACTCATCCCCAAGAGGGGAGTGTTTTAAAAAGGGTCGTGGGATAGTTCATCCTAGGAAGAGAGGGATGGCTGGGAGACCTATTGAGAGAGACCTCCTTCATGTGAAAGGTGGTTAATGGATTTAAGGGCATGGTAAGCAGTGTCTGAGTTGATAAGGTCTGAAGAAAATGGACCACGTTTGTTTGAGATGTTAAAGAAAGTCGCAAGAGAGTGCAGGGCGGGAAATGTCTCAGAATGGGTGGCTGCTAGCTCTGATCAAGTCAGGGGTCACGACCTTGTGGACCTAGCGGTGATTTTGTTTGTGATTGTGCAAAGGATGCCATGCCTTTCGTGGGAGAGCTGGTAAATGCCTTCAGACCCCTGCGTAATCTCGCACTGGGCCCGTGATTGGTTTTGCGACCCTCCGTCTAACCACTTGTGCTAGTTCTGGAACATAGTAAGGGAATACCAAGCTAAGCGGTAAAGATTAGCACCTCTAGAGCATAACCCTAGTGGATGGCTGTTAGCTGGCAAAACCTGGCTGCTGGACCGCGGATTAAGAGTTTAAGGGGAGTTGCCCGCCCCAGGGAAATTACTCCGTGGGATAGTAAAGGTTGAGAATTTTAGGGAAATCCTGATTGAATGCTTATCAGGAGAAAACCTATCGTCGCATAACCAACGAGGGTACTGCCGCTAAAATAACAATGCGGTGGGTTGTAGTCCTGGTCCGATCAGCTAGTCTATGGTGGGGCAAGATGGAGACCTAGCCTTCCTGTACTAGACTGCAGAAAGAGCTGAGTGAATATTAAGTATACAAATATACGTATGTGTATTTGATTGCAAGAAATTCTTTGAGAAGGAAGGCGAGAGTGCCTTCAAAGGTCTCGGTCATGGCTCGCGTCCCTAGTTTTGGCCAGGACTAGGGACACCCAACGAGAAGCCGAAGGTTGTCTAGTACCGGGGAGAGGATGATTGGGAAGGTCTTTGGAACTTATGTTGTCAGCATTCTAATGATTGGGCGACGTGGGCCCGGGTTAGAAACCTGGCAGCATATAGTTGTGGAGGCATGGTTTGATGGAGACCTCTACCCTGTGTTTGTCAGCTAATCGGATTGGTTCCTCTTTCGTCAGCATCTTGGGTAATCTGATAGCCTTTCGATTTTGCGAAGCGACGGGGACGTCGCTTAATGCCGTCCAGTAAGCTGTCGGCGCGAATACCCTTACAAGGGTATACGCCCTGGTTTTTGCAAGTATCAGAAAACAAGTTTGACCTAGAATTGTTGAGAAGGCCGCGCGACTTGCGGCAGTGTGGGGACTATAGGTTGGCTATGAGGTCTAGAAGTGGAGAGTGTGTGGGCGCACGGGGTTGAGGCGCGCGTGATTTCGTTTCTATCGTTGATTATAAAGTCGGCGCGGACGCCGGTTGGTGTAACTTTGTTTTATTTTTATTTATTTATTCTTGATTAAGCAGGAATTAAGGATATTTTCTTTTGATTGGTACGTTTGACCAAGGCGAGCGCGCGTGCGAGTATGACGGTATCGCCAACGACGGCGCGACCTCGTGCGGTAAATGGGGCGGCATAGGATGGCGCGCGGGGGGCGGCCACGACGCGGTCTAAGTACGCCGGCGCGGGGGGCTTAGTGTTGGCACGCCGGATGTGGGTAGGAGAGAAGGGTATAGGCTGTTTTTTCCTAATCTAGGCCCTGCGCGACACCATTTCATATTGAAGTTTGCGCCTAGTTGTCTCAGGCTTGGGCTTAGCCCCATAGGTTACGACACTGGGTTGACGATACGGAGGTTAGGGGATCGAGGTAAGTGGGCGTCAGCGCAGCAACTACAGCGGAGCGGCGTAGAGAAAACCGAAGGGTCGAGGGCCCGACGGGGCTATCCCCCTTTGGTTTTGTCGTCGGCGGCATCCCAGCGGTACTAAGGTTTTCCATCTTTGAGTCATCGATTCCTGACGATTTAGAGTTCCTAAATACTTTCATTTTTTGTTGTTGTGTTACTATTATTTTACTTCAGCGTTTCTTGGCTTAGATGGGGCGTTGGATTTGAAGGTTGGTGCCGGTCGAAGACCCTAGGCAGATTCATCAAGGCTCTGGCGTGGTTGGGGCACCGACAAAATCCCGCCCGCATCAGAGCGCGGGCCGAGGAGGTCAACAGACGGGAGTGGCTTCCCCCCGGTCCCATTTGGAGAGTGCCGATAGCCTGAAGTGGAAGGGAATTGGAGAGCGTTCTGAGTGGGCCTGAAAAGGCTGCAGTCCGAGGGTGGCGGCGGTCGTCGTGGGTACTCAGTCCGCCGGCCGCCATCTGTTGTGTGGGGTCTAAGGGTGCGCAGGCCCGCTGGGTCTCGTGAGGGGGCGGGTCATGCCCCGACACAGTGGGGCAAATGCGCCACGGCTAAAGGCTAATTGAACCGGCCAGCAGCCGATTTCCTTGAAGATCTTCTCGGAGAACAGCCGAGGTGCGGTAACCAGGTTGTGCTGGCCGGTGCGGTGCGTTAACGAGATGGGCCGCGGACCATCGGACTGCGCTAAACAGAACCGAGCGCAGAGAAGGAGAGGGGAAGCGCAGG